>CM032633.1:24372248-24972248 GCA_019097785.1 Fraxinus excelsior
TTATAGATAGAGTAGAAAACAGATAGGCCGAGAAAAAAGCTTTTAAAACATGAAATAAAATATTCTCGTATAAAACTATCGCTCGAGCGAAGGTCCAGCGATAGTCAAGCGACAAGGTGTGGTTCGAGCGAGGGGGGGAGGGGGGGGTAGGCGACGGTCTAGCGATGATGTTTCTATTTTTGTAGATCGAACCAACCTTTGACGACAGTCCAACGAAAATTCGTGATGTTTTCCTCCTTGTTCCAAACTCAAAACCCTAGACTTAATAACCAACTTTTAAGCAATTTACACATTACTCATTAAACTATCACACTCTATCAATGTAAATTCTTTTATTCACGAAATTGGCCAATTATGAAATCAACTAAAACCTAACATATTTAATGCGACAAATGAAAAGTTACTCTTTTGTCCATTCTTAAAATATTAAAAATGTGGTCAAAGTTAAATTCTTGGTCAACTAACGGAATTATGGACATAAACCATCCAAAAGGGCCTCACCTGCAACGTTTGAAAAATGTTAGAGACGACGACTGCAATAAATCAAAGGTTGTAGAAAAGTTTGCTAAGGTTTCAAAGATTCAAGGCTTTTGCTGCAATTAGCCCTTATTTCCTTTTGGTTTCTTACAACATTTTTACTGCAAATTGATGCATTTGAGTTATAGTTATTGTAATAATTGGATTCGACTCGCTAGGCCCAACCCTACTCGATCGAGATAGGATCTGTTGTCCATTGTTGTTGTTCTTTAATTGTCTCTTTGCTAAAATCTTGATACTTCAATGCAATTATCGATTATAAACTCATTTCTTCGTTAAAATACAATTGTCGTGCGTTTCATACAATAATTTTAATTTTAACAATTTGTTAGGGCGAAATCAATATCTCGATTGTATCACGTCATGTCATTTTCATTATTTAATTTCCAAAGTAATTGAAGGTATTGTTTGAACTCTCTAAACATTACTAACTATATTTTTCTTAAAGTTTTTCTTCTTGAAACAAATAAGCATTTTTTCGTAGTTCATCATCGTTGATTTATCATAGTTAATACAAAAATAAGTTATTTCTTTTCGACTTGTAGTTATAATTTTGCTATATGACATTTAAGCAGTTATATATATATATATATATATATATATATATATATATATATATATATATATATATATTTTTTTTTTTTTCTTGCTAGATTAAACGAGGGCTTATTCTTGATCGTGGAAAGCAACAAAATATATACTCTGAACTCATATTCGAAACTTTACAAAAGTGCAACTGCACTTTGCTTAACGACAATGGTAATTAACTAGTTTGAATTGAACGAGTGAATTACCTATTTGGTCACTGAACTTTCATCCATGCTTCTATGGAGTCACTGAACTTTCAAAATTACTCAAATCATCATTGAACTTTACAAAAGATTTCCACAAGTTCACTGAACTTTAAAAATCACCTAATTCATCACTAAACTTTGCAAAATGTTTCTCAGTGGTCACTAATTCAATGATATCCTAAGAAACATTTTGTAAAATTTAGTGATCCCGTGGAAACATTTTGCAAAGTTCAGTGATGAATTGAGTGATTTTTAAAGTTCAGTGACCTTATGGAAACATTTTGCAATGTTCAATGATGATTTATGTGATTTTAAAAGTTCAGTGACCCCTTGAAAGCATGTCTGAAAGTTCAGTGACCAAATAGACAATTCACTCGAATTGTTGAATAGTTCTAGTTTTTTTTATTTTTTTTTATTTTTGTGTCTATTTTCAAAGGAGTTTCGACTGATTAATTTAAGTCATTTATAATGTGAGACAATCTAGTGGTGCAATCTACTACATGTGAACATTTTTTTCGCAGAATCGGTGGAATCGGATCGGAACCAAATAGAAATGGTCAGTTGGCTTTGGTTCCTCTAGTAAATGGTCGATTTTGAGGGCCATATAATGAAAACCGATAAGTTTTGGTCCGATTCTCAGTACTGTATTGAAAACCAACAGTGAATTCGGCCCTCTTGAATTTCTCTTTTTGCTTGCACCAAGATGCACTAGAACTTTAAACACAAGACCCCAAAGCTATCTCATGTTAAAATTACATTTTCCATACGCTTCTTCTTCTTCTTCTTCTTTCCTTGAGTGGGTAATTGAAATTCAAATCTAAATAAAATTTATATTTCTAATGCAACAAAATAGGAAAAATATATTTCTAGTTCAATGTTTCATGAGAATTAAAATTTCTTGTTGTTTCAAAGTGGCCGACCATTAAGAATCACGATCCTTGAGAATTACTCAAGATAATCAAGCTATTGTTATATGAATTTTCTTAAAAAATTATTTTCAATCGAGATTTTACCATTTATGCTGAATTTAATAGTTTATCATTTTTTCGTTTTTATAAGTTGATCTTTGAAGTAGGTTTTTATTTGTTGCCTTGTTCAATTAATTTTTGTATTGTTAAATTACAAGAATGACAAATGGTTTCATATTCTATTATTTTTGTCTATTTTCCATTTGATAAGTAATTTCATACTTTGTTTTTTTTTAAAAAAAATTAATATAAAGAATCGGATCAAATCGAATTGGAACCAATTGGTTCGGTTCCGATTTGGTTCTTTAATTGGATATGGAACCAATGATTTTATTTCTAAATTTCCCATTGGTACTCGGTTTGGTTCCCTTCAGAATCGTACCGAATTAGATTGCTCCCATTCTTGCAATCTACCTAATGTGATGATCGAATGGTCGTTTTCTAAGCTAGTCTTGTTGTTTTTGGTCTGGTTTTAATAACTAAATATTGAATAAATGATTATTTGGCTTGAACCCTTCACACTATTTTTTAATTCTAAACAATTTTACAAAAAATAAATTTATAATTAGAAATGAATTCCACTTAGCTCCTATCTGGGAGAGATTTTGTGAAGATTTTAATCAAATTTTTGACCGTTGAAAAGATAGTTGGATCCCATTTGTACATTAATTGTTGATTCAACATGAATCCAATTACCGGAACGTCTTTTCTACATAATAATGATTTAAATGATAAAGGGACACAATTGTTATTTTACTTAATTCAATCAAAAGTTGTAGATGTTGTACTAACAAAACATTGTATAACGGCCTGAAATTCGCTAAAATTCTTCACAAACTCCCTCTCAGGGGCTTAATAAAATAGGATGATGTAATCCTCAAATGTAATTTGACAAACTTAAGAAGTATAAAATGGAAGGATATCGATGCTTTACTAAACATGTAATCCTGAACTATTCACACGATCGATTAAATTCATCGTCACCATTATATAAAATGGGAGCAGCAACTCCACCGCCACCACTATATAAACAGTAGAATATTTTTTCATGATGACTATCTCCATAATTTTATTCAGACCGACTAAATGCAATATATCAAATAAGCTGCAAGAATTTTCATCTAAGAATATAGAACCGGCCAATGAATAAAGAAAGTAGAAAACGGTATATTGTCGGATACTGTGGATGAATATGACACTATTCGTTCAGCAACATTATGTCCGTCCAACCTGTACTATGGATTCCAAGGGGCCACTTTAACCTACCCTACACCCAACTACACCTAATCATCAACGGCTACATATTCTGACTTATACATTGGAAAAAAAAAAAAAATAATAACAATAAATTAGCTAGTCCATAGTATGATTTATTAGTCACTCTAGAAAGTTTTCAGACTCCTCAACTTCTTGTCAATGAGTTGTGCTTCATGTACACACGTGCTAGGGCGGCCGGCCTCCTGTGATAGGTGAGTGAGTCTCAAAATAAGGCAGACCCGGTAACATTAGAGTTGATAAAGCGCGTGCCACACTATGACATCCAATAGCAGAGACAGAAATCAAGCTTGCATCTACGTCTTGGCACTACGCTCCTTACCTTTTTCTTACAAGTCAATCGTGCAATCCAATTCTACTTTATTATTATAATATAATTTTGAAAAATCACAAACAGTCAAACCAGCTACCTTTTGAGAGATACTCAAAAGATTGTAAGATGTGCCCTTTCTCTGGTTGGAGAGAGTTTGAACCTTTGCTAACTGGCTCCTTGGCACGGTGGGGCCTTGTACGTGTATCTTTATTGCCTTTCAATTTAGGGATCAAATATGCGCTATCTCTAAAATAGTCACTGCACTAAGATAAAAGAGTACAAATGGTATCTAGAATGATGGGATATTAAGTTTATTTTCAAAGAGATATATTACAAAATAGGGTAATTAGCGGAAAAACTTTCATACCTTTGAAGGATTTTGTGGAAAACGTCATTACTTTTTGTTTTTTGGCGCAGAACGTCCATACTTTTCACATTCTTTGTGCTGAACGTCATTTTCACCAATTTTTAACATAAAATGATCAATATACACTCCCGTATAAATAAAACAAAAAAGAAAAGAAAAGAAAAATAAAGAATAAATTGTAATATGCTCCTAAACTTTTTTAAAAATGCAAATCAGTCCAAAACTTATGAAAATATTAAAAATAACAAAAACACACTCTCTCTTCTCCTCCACCACCTCCACTGTCTGATGACAACAGCTACTCTTCTCAACCGCCACAACCTCCAAACATTGGTACCAACACAATCTCCTCAACACCCTCTACAATTATATCCCAAGAATTCCCCGTATCATTCAATAATTCGGCAGAAATCAGTAAGCAAAATCAGCTACTCGAAAAGTGGACAAATTGCTGGAAGTCACACCTTTGGCCAGCAACAGGATCGTGGAACACTACCATCCGGTTGTCCACACCAAGACAACCTCAGCCATGTGGGCAATTCATCTAAAACACTTATCCAATAGGTTCAATTCGAAACTTAAAATAACGCAGTCGCGACTATCCCGCCGCACACTGAACTTGGTTGATTCCGGCATCATCCCTTTGCCCCATGGTCACGTACCACTCCATTCAGCACCCTCTCATCATGGCGAAGCTATTCCATCCATGGGTCTTCCACAATTTTGCCGAATTCGTTAGAACTTCATGTCGAAATTCAATTACAATTTTTGGAACATAGTATTTCTCCCACGAATTGAACGGCTTAAGGTCGAAATTGACCTAGACCCATGGTTGGGCTTGATGCGCCCGGTGAAGAAGGACCTAGCCCAGGTGGTCCACGACTATGGGTGTTCCGGACAACACCGGAATTTGAGAAGTTTGCAGACTGAGTCACGATTTACAAAGAATCTGGCATGAAATTAATTTTTTTTTTGGTTGATGTTTATTGTAAATTGTTGGCATGGGTATGGTCGTCTGGTGATAGGCAATTGATAGGAGGTGAGTTCCGATCATGGGGGTGACCGGAACGTAATTTCAGCATTAATTTCGACCATTATAGTTGATGAAATTAGGAGTGATTGAGTGGTAATTGAAGGGGAAATTGGAGGGCTATTGACTGGTGTCAACGTCCGGCGGCTTGGGTGGCCGGAGGTTGCCGAAATTTGGACGCATTTAGGCTGAAAAAGGCAAAAATCACCACATTTTGAACTAATTTGCATTTTTAAAAAAGTTTAGGAGCAAATTACAATTTATTCTTTATTTTTCTTTTTTGTTTTATTTATATAGGAGGATATAATGATCATTTTATGTTAAAAATGGGTAAAAAGAATGTTCAGCGCAAAGAATGTAAAAGGTAGGGACGTTCTGGGCCAAAAAACGAAAAGTAATGAAGTTTTCCACAAAAAAACCTTTAAAGGTAGGGACATTTTGCGCAAATTATCTTTACAAAATATTTTTGATATATTACAAAAATGTCGGGCTTCCTTAATATTTTACCGAACATCATTTTTTATTTATTTGTGTCTCAATTTTTCGATCATGCCATTTAATTAATCGTTTACATTTACATTTTAATTTAGTTTTTAGATTTTACTATTAATTACTAGCATGATTTGATGGATTACTTAAATGAACATTTTGAAGATTTGATCTGTGTGTCTTTCAACATATTACTTTGATGAAAATTGAATGCAAATAAATACAAGATTATCCCACAAATTGCTAGAGATGTGTTTGGTATTCAAATGCCAACAATAGTTTCTATTTTTGTACTACTAGTGGTCGGATTCTTGTTTCCGTTAGGATTTCGTTGAGTGCAAATATAGTTGATACGATAATTCTTCCTAAAATTGGTTGCACAGTAACAAGGAACCTATAATGATTCGTCAATACTTGGATGATGTATAATCATTTAATGATTCACAAAAAGTTATAAATTGTGTTACCTTATTTAATCGTTATATTCATTTTCTTTTATTAGTTGTTTCATATCATTTATTATAATAAATAAATTAATATATTATATTCTTATCTTTATGGAACGAATGAATCATGTGTTACAATTGTATATGTTGCACTAATTAGTGCAATTAAGATGCTAAAATATTTCTATCATTATAATAATTATAATAATTAGAATTCTAGAATTTTGGTTTGTAATATTTTAATTGGTACTATTTATGTTTTAACATGAAAATTTATACTAATATTTATTATTAAACTTATTCGATATACATTATTTTTTTATTTGTTAAACCATGATTTTAAATCGAACTAAACCGAAAAAAGGTGGTTGGGATTGGTTTGGTTTAGAAATTGAAGTGACTTGATTTGGTTTGAAAATTTGTCACGGACCGCTTAAACCGAACCTTGTTCATCCCGACACACCTTAACACAAAACAAAATCCTCACGTGCCAAAAACTGAATTTCATGTTTTAAAACAAAATCAAGAGAAATGTCACACAGTTCGTCACCGGTGAAAATTTTGGTTAAGGCTTAAGGATAACTCATTAGCTTATAACTATTATTTGATTTGTAGAGTTTTTTATTTTTTATTTTTTATTTTTCAACTAGTGAAACCTAATAAAAAAAATACTAAAAGAAAAAAAAAGAAAAAATGGTTCTCTAATATCCCTCTTTTGAATAATCTGCTTGTTGGGTTTTGATACTTAATAAATCTTGGGCTATGATGTTAAAGCGATTTTAATTGTAATATACTTCATAGGCCTCGACCGATGAGTGAAGTGAGATGTTGATACCACAATTGAATCAATCGAATCACGTAACCTACTTGAGCCATTTGAAGTAGCCTACTTATATTAGTGTTGCTCATGGCCCAACCCAAACAAGTTGGATGGATGACTTTAAGGTGTTAGCTCACTTACCCATTTTGTTATGGGAAATTACAAAAAATCAGGGATTTAAAGACAACTTTTTAAAAATCAAGTCCAAAGTTTGTATGTTCAAAAGTCAGGTATCAATTAAATATTTAAATTATATTATAATACTAATAATTCACACCAACCCTAATCCATTTTCAATATTTGTTCTCTCTCTCTCGGCGCTCTCCCTCCCTCCCCCAATATTTGTTCTCTCTCTCTCTCTCTCTCTCTCTCTCTCTCTCTCGGCGCTCTCCCTCCCCTCTATGCTGGGAAACCAGCAGCGATTTCGCTGCTGGGAAAATCGCTGTCGGTGTCCCAGCAGCGACAACGATTTCGCTGCTGGGACATTTTCCCAGCAGCGATTTAGCTGCTGATGGTGTAGGTGTGATTTTTTGGGGGTGGATTGCCGGTGTGTGTGTGCGCGTAGCGGCGTTGCGTCGGTTACAATGGTTAGATCTGGTGGTGTGGTAGTTGCGACTGTGGTGTGTGTGTGCGGTGTTCGTGGTGGTAGGGTGCGGCTGTGGTGTTATTGTGGTGGTGTTTTTGTGTTGTTATGGGGTTTTAGGTGGGTGGTGGTGGTGATTTGTGTGGTGATGGCGGTTGAAGTAGTGCCGGTGGTGGCGGCTGAAGTATTTGGTTATATGTGACCAAGTATTTAATTGTGACCTAAAAATTTAACAATATGTGACTAAAAAATAATCTGTGACCAACAAATTTGAAAATATGTGACCAATGAAATTAACCATTTTTTATCTGTGACCTAAAAATTATATAATCTGTGATCGTAAAAAAATCTGTGACCAATTAATTTGAAAATTTGTGACTGTGTGACCTATAAATTTTGATATGTGACCAACTAATTTGAAATCTGTGACCAACGAATTAATTGTGACCTATAAATTTTTTGAAATGTGACCGTAAATTGTAAATCTGTGACCAGAATGGTCACCGAAAATAGTCGACGGAATAATTGTCGGAATCGGAGCGGTCGCTGGAACGGTCGTCGGAGAAGAGTGGTGGTCAGAATGGTCATCGGAATAGTCCCCTGAGTGGTATGGGTGGTGCATGTGGGATGGGTTAATTATATTATATTAGAATTAAATATTTAATAATAAATTGATTTAATAATTTATTATTTCATAAATAAAAAAAAAAAACCTGATTTTTAAATTTTCAAACTATAAATCTGATTTTTGATTTGGTGTAAAGTAAACACATTATTTATGAATTTTCCCCTTTTGTTATTGGGCCCTGTTGTTTGACCTAAAGTCTAAACCTATTTAATTGGTTGTTAATCACAATTATGTGTGGAAATTATTCACAATAGTCGCCCTTAGTGAAGAGAGAGAGAGAGAGAGAGAGAGAGAGAGAGAGAGAGAGAGAGTTTCTAGTTTTGCTTAGTGCTACTTTGGCTTCGTGCCTTCTCCTAAGAGACCCGTCATTTCTTCTTCATTGTTTACCCTTTGTGGTGGGTTTTCTTGATTGTAATTTCTCACCTCTTAGTCATTTGTGGGCTGTACAATTGGAGCAACCATTTGTGTTTGTGAAGTGTTGGTTTGTGGTTTCATTGGTTGATTGTAGTGTTATTTGGAGATTAACTGAGTCCGAATCTTGGATCAATTGAAGGAAATAACTAACATTGCTGACGTCTTATTTATAGACCTATATTGAGGTCTAAAATCTTACCTCATTAATAGAGTAGTAGTAGTAGTTGAATTGGATTAGAAAAAATGAAATTTGGCCCATGCGACCACTGTTGTTTGATGTTGTGTGATACAACTATATGGGAGTTGCGATTATAAATGCCCACATAATTTTCAGATCGTGAGATTAGGTCCTGGAATGTGCTTTATTGTTCAACCCAAGTCCTTTGATATTGCTTTTTAAGTCCCTCAAATTTCAAACTTGATATCTTATTCCTTAAATTAAATACTTATCAATCTTTGATCCTCTTCTTCTTCTTCTTCTTCTTCTTTTAATTTTTGTTCATTTCATCCTTTCTCGTCGGATATCGAGTTTTCTACTAAGATAATCAATAAGCACACAAAATTAAGTACCGCTCATACAATTAGTCCCAAACAATACTTTTCGTTGCTCAAATAAGTGTAATGTTTACACTTATTACTCCTCACCGCACCTTTACACAAAACAAAACCCACATGTGCAAACGCTAAAAACATAATTTCTTGTTTTTAAACAAAATCAAGAGATTTGTCACACTTAGTCTGTCACTAGTGAAAATTTTGGTTCAGGCCTAAGGATAACTCGACGGTTTATAAATATTATTGATTTGTAGTTATTTTTATTTTTCGACTAGTGAAACCTTAAAAAAAAAAAACAAAAAAACAAAAAAACTATACAACAATTCTGAAAATACGCGACTCTCCCCTCTTTTAACATCCTTTGCTTAAAGAAGTCCACTACTTATTTATGTGTTGCAAGGGTACGTACAAGCCTACTAGGAGAGAGACAAGATGATTAAATTAAAATATACAAAAAAATCCAAATTCATATCATTTTAGACATTAATAAAATATGCTTTTTGTCCTTTCTAAACCTAAATTTTAAGCATGCAAACATGGTAAGAAAATAATAGGTACATGAACTGGTGTAAAATAAAACCAAGTAGAGACAAATACTAAAGGGTAAACCAACAACATCAGAGTATTCGGGTCGAATTGGTTGTTTTAATCGGGACTGCACGTTAAACACGAAAATATCTTCTTCGCTATGGTCTTCGAATGGCGTTTTTCCATAGGTGGATTTGCAAGGATAACAATGTGGGATTCATCAGCTCCATTTTTCCTAGCATGATCACAGTCATCCTTAAACTTCTGAAATGCATTCTCCATATAATCAACAGCCTCAACAACTTTCATGTCTTTGACTATTTGGTGAGGATAAATGTCCTTTGCATGGTCACCGTTCAACACTGCACACATTTGCACCAGCTCTTGTTGGAAATCAGTTAGCTGTGCATCTTCATTTGGTTCAATGTCCGTCATTTTCACTGGTGTCGCCAGAGTAACTGCAAACATTTAGTGCTGATAGTTAGAGATGAAGGAAGATCAACCTCAAAATTATTTTCATTCTTGTATCTTTGCAAAGGGCTCCATGAGGTCACCCACTAGAGTCGAGGTGTCAAAAACAGATAATAAGTATGTAAATTAAAATTTACCGGGACAATCTGTTCTTGGAGTAGTCCTGTTTAAGACAGTTTCAAATGTGCCTGCCCATGCATCTCGCTTTGTCAAGAAATCTTTCAGGTTGAAAATTTTCTTAAGAGTTGCTGGAATTGAGGAATGCTCAAATTCTGAAGTAGGGTATGGTCCAGAAGGCATATGTAACACTGCATTTTCATCACCAACATCAATTACATAAAGTAATTTTCAACTTCGACAATAACCCTAAAATCATAACGGCATGTTTTGTATACTTGACTAGAGAAGACGAGAAAGAGCAACTAATCGTTCGCATTCCAATTCAGTTCAACATATCAAGCATTGATCTATTGTTGATAACATACTGACGTGTTTGATATACTGAACTTGATGGGACTAGAGAAAACAACTTAATCATGTAATCCAATTCAATCAAGAACACCAAAACATGCCATACTGATACAAGTCATGCACAAAATACACAATGCTTACCTGTTCCAGGTTCAATCCAAGGAGATATCAAAATTGCCGGAACCCTAACACCAAGGCGGTCGAACTTAAACTGATACGGTTCAGGGCCGATAAGGTCATCAGGACTAGGAACTCCTTCAACCGGGATCGGAACATGATCATAAAAACCACCATGTTCATCATATATGATTAGGAAGAGTATTTCATTCCATTGAGGACTTGATCTTAATGCTTCATAGACTTGTTTCACAAATTTTTGTCCTTCAGATACATCATGAGGAGGGTGATCATCATTTCCTGCAAACAATTTAGTTCCGAAATATCTTTGTTCAATTACTACATAGTTTGGTAGTTTTCCCTCCTCGCAGTGCTTCTTGAAATGAAGATCAAATTGATGGAAATTATCCATGTACTTCAATTTTCTGAGATTTCTGTCCAAAAACAATAAAGTTGAGGTTATAATTTGGTAAAAAGAAAGTAATGTTTTGATCTGGCAGTCATTGGAGTCAATATTGTACTAGTACTATAAAAAAAAGTTTGGTAACAAGTAAAATCCAATTAAAATTAAAGATATGGCCGTTATTGAGTTCCACTCGTCTAATAAAAGTCAACAATAACGGTTAGTTTTTCAATTTTAATCCGATTTTAATCTCTACCAAACAGGCTCATAGTATATCCTGCAAAGAAAAAAAAAAGATAAAAATTTAAAGCCCCTGTTTAGTAATTGATAAGGATTAGAATCCAAAAACCCCCTATATTCTTCCATTTTAACAGTTTGACAGTATTATTTGGATATGAAGATCAATATTCTTATTTTGTTTAATAATATCTCCTGAGTAGAATCAAACACATCATCTCCTATCTCCATTTTGAATGCAAACGTGCATTAAATCACAAGAACATTCAATTGAATCATCCAAAGTATAGACAATTATCCCTAAATTTCTTCTCCTCAAAGTCAATAGAAATCATAAATACATTCAATTAGTGGTCAATTAATTGAAAATGATTAAACTCCTAATAATCATTCAAACCCAACAAACATTTAAACTGTCAAAATTCAGAATTTAAGATTAAAACTTACTAACATAGGATTCAACATTATCCTAACAATATGTTCAAAGTTATCCTAACAACTATATAGCTAACCAATCATCATAAGAATACTCTATCAATGGCTCCCTTTGAATCTATGGAATATGCATTTTTTATGTACAAGAGCCTCCTCGCTCCTCTCCTTGATGTGTAGATGAATATATGTATTTATAGGCTAAGAATTAAGTCAAGATTCGTCCCCCACTTCCTTTCCAAGAAAATGTTTGATCAAATAAGGAAACCAAATGCTTTCTGCCTGGAATGCCCGTGGCAAATGGCCTGCGATCCAACATGTAAACAATTTAAGTTGCATGCGCGGTTTCGCAAGCCTCCAAATTTTAGAGCAAAATGGTAAAGTCAACAGGAACATAGGTAAATGGCGGAGAATTGACAGGAACAACAGTGAATGGTGGAGACTTTCAACGATTGAGTGAAGCTATGGAACAGATGAATTCAATAATGCCAACTCCGATGAGCTTCCGTCATCAGCTTTGGCCAAGCTACTGTAACTGCAGGGGCGGAACTAGGATAAAATAATTGCGGGGGCAAATTTCACAAAATTTTAATTGTTGGGGCAAATAATCTTGAAAAATCTTAGTTTAAGATCCGCCCATGAGAAGAAGAGATTGAGAGGATTTGCTCAAGTAGATTTGAGGGTTTTGAGAATTCAATCAATAGATAGAATATTGAAAGAAATTGTTCTGCCCAATAGACTTTAATGGTTAGGGTTTCCAGGGTTTGGGATGGTGGATAGAATTTGACAGTATGACGATGGAAGTGGTGGCATTGGATGTTCAAGATAGAGGTGGTAGTAGTGGTTTTTGGAGATGTAGGTTGGTGGACCCTTGTGCTCTGGTTTCTGCCTAGAAACCAAATCAGATTGTGGCGGGATCAGTAGCAGGAGTGGGTGGTGTCCTGGTAAGGGTGGATAGGGTAGGTGGAGAGAGATCCATATACTACTACCATTTTCTCTTCGTTGTGTAAAATTTTTTATTTATTAATTATTTTCTTATATTGATTATTTTAATGGAAGATATTAAGAGACTCTTTTGTCTTTTTAAAAATCGATCAAATTAAGATCAAACTTTTGACTTTGATCAATTAACGACCATTCGAACAAAGACTGTGCAGCTATTCTTCGTACGTACATTCGTTCACAGATTTAGGAGGTAATTCCTATAATTTAAAAATTTATGATCTCATTGTATATTTTTGAAAAGTCGGAAATGTACGTTACAAATTTCCCTTTAAATATTGATTCATATTCACGTGGTCCAAGTTATATTATGCCACCAAAGACTAGAAAAATGATTAAAAGTAAAAGCCAGCAAATAGGTCGTGATTGATGGCTTTGAATATTACAATAATTTTTATCAAGCATTAATTAATAAATAAATTAAAAAACACGTTTTTTTATTTTTTAATTGCCTGACAGCTAGTCAGTGGACCCTCAATAAAAAGATATCGAAGGACTTTTAAGAACAATGTTATTCATATTAAAGGCTTGTTTTGGTCGGATTAAATTTTGATTTTAATTTAAGTCAAAGTCAAATCATACATTAATAAATATCTTTTATGGATTTCATATCTTTTCAATCACACATTTTAAAAATTTCTATCACAATCCACTAAAAATCTGATTTTAATCTACATCAAACACACTCTAAGAACTAGCGATAATCGTTACACGTGATATATATGTGGCATTTTTGTTGTGGTAGGTTTTTATTAACCCATGCATCAAATAACAAACTATTACCACCCGTAGGACGATATCGATAGTTCTCATTATAAATATTGTTACTCTTATAATTGTTTGCACAGTTAGTGGACCGCTTTATTCTCGTATTTTTTTTATATAATCGTAGATGTTTGGGCCAACTTGCGCACACCTCGACTAATCACACGAGACCCTAAAGTTTACGGTCGGATACTCACCTCAATGGCCCTGACGAGACTCAAACTGGTGATTATTGTGGAGCAAATCCAAGATCTAGCCAATTGAGCAATCCATCGAGATTTACTCTCATAATTACTTATAAAGAATTGATGAATGTATTATTAAAGTTAGAACTAACTACGAGGATTAAGTGAGGTGAGCTGTGGGTGCTAATTGAATCATGAAAACTTCGTGCTAGTTGCTCGATTTCACTCATGAGCAGGACGAGCTAGTTGATGTGAGCAAGCCAACTCGTAATCAATCAGTGAAAATGCAAATTTCAGTTAAAAAAAAAAAAAGATTCGGGAGTCGAGTTGAAATGTTTTAATCAAACAAGGGCCTTAGTTTTCGCCCTGGAGCTATTCACAGGGGCATCAATTTTAATAACTTCTCTCGATTGTCTCCCAAATCCGAATCATATCCTAAAAACCACGCGGACAAGATTTGAAATGTTAATTATTGCTAATTCTGTGCAATTATTCAAAGATTAATGCTATTCATCCCCAGTGTGTTTACAAACACAGTCTAGGTGGCTCTAAATGATAGGTGAAATCAATTTCACATATCATTTAATGTCACATTAACGCCACCTAGACCGTATTTGTAAATACTACGTGTTAATTATTGCTAATTCTGTGCAATTATTCAAAGGAAGATACTACGTGTACATAATGTTTTATCTACTCAACACGTAGCGGCCCACTATTGGAGGGTGCCTATATTATATAAAATATTTGATACATATAGATAAGTCCTTATTCAAAAGCACTGTCATTTAAATCAACCTCATCGAAGCGAGCCTCGAAAAAGTCGAAAAGCCCGGATTTCATAACTTCCCTCTTTTTATCCTTTGACAACATGTCGTTTTACAGCACGAAGTTATCCGATGTTCAGTACGACTAATAAGGGTGGAGAGATGTTAACCTTTCGCTATTAATAAGTACTCCCTAATTTTGACCTAATGAGGTTTAGCGAGCCGAGCCAAGTCTAGACAATCACTTTTCTCTATATCTCGTCTTTAGTTCGAAAACTTGCCCACAAATGGGTTCAATCTAGTCGACCACTAAAAACAATCAGCTATCCCGGCTCGACTTTATTCGACTATTAAACACATCAACTTTAATATATGCATAAGAAGGAAAAAAATAAATAAATAAATAAAATAATCAACAGCTCAATAAAATATGAATTAATCTAGTTGTATCTAACATTTTACATAATTGTTGACTGAATTGACAAGTGACTCAATTCGGGACAAATATTATGTAAAATGTTCGATACACGTAGCATAACCGATAAAATATTCAACGCAAACTGAATAGTCTAGTGGGAATTGAAGATGATACCTGTAGAAGAGAGTTGAAGGAGGTAACTGATAATAAACTCCAAAAGAAAAACCATTTTCTTCAATTGATTCGAAAATCGTCTTCTGTGGGTACCCTTGAACAAGCATTTTTGTATCATTAGCTGTGGCGCCGTAGGAAGTTGAGGAGTGTATAAACAGCCGATTTGGTTGCGTCAATGTCGGAACTGAAGAAAACCACCGATCACACACAGCAAATTCAGTCACCAATTCTTTGTAAACAGGTACGGATTCTGGTCTAAATCCATTCATTACTATATCTGCCATCCCTTTCTGTATACTTTCTGCTTGCTGGGCAAATCCTTCCATTGTCGGAGGGAGATTTTGGGACTCTTCCCATTGCACACCATATATTTGTTCATATGTCGCTTCGAATGAGTGACCCGGGTCTGGTTCGACGTAGCCTGATTGATTGCCAAAGTGAATCCGGGTTGAGTTTGGATCGGATGTGGATAAAGGGTTGGATTCGTTGCCCGTCACGCCATCGATTTCTGGGTTAAGGGACTTCATCCATCCAAGCACGTGATCAAACGATCGATTTTCTTGGACTAAAACTACCACAGTTTTGATGGGAGATTTTGTGGTGTTTTCAGACATTTTTGCTGATTTCCAGTGAACTGTGAGAAAAAGAGATTGATTTTGTGGCGAAGATTGAAAATATTATTAGGCTTTAACAACTCCAAGTTGCAGTCTTTTCCTGTTGATCGTAAATATAAAATGATTTTACGACATAAAATATATAAAAAGACGACTCATGCCGCTGCAGAGGAGGAATATATATGGAGGAAAAGTAAGAGTGAATAGTCCAAAATAATGTGGTTACACAATCTTAATTTGTTCACAATACAACACGTGTAGTAAAATTTTGACTCTTTTTCCAAAATTGCAACTACCCATTGCAAAAAAATTGGATTTTAAGTATATACCCAACATACAAGTAAAGCAAGATTTCAATATTTTTTTTGGATATAATTAGATGTTAAAAATAGATTGGTGAAATTTGTCGACTTTAAAAATCGTGAGGGTTCAAGTTCCTCTACCCCAAAAAGCCCATTTGACTCCCCCACTATAGAGTAGTATACGTTGAGTAAACATGGTGGCGACGGATTTTTACCATCAAAGTTTGTAAAGAGAGTACTTTCGATAACTAAAAGGGGTAGCAGAAATAAGGGATTCTAGTTTTAAGATATGTAAATCTTGAATGATAAAGGTCTGAAGCATTTGGATGTATTGTAGTTGATTTGTTAAAAAATTCTTGCCAATTGGTTTAGTTGATAGAATTTTGAGTGATTGTGGTATATGTAAATCACAATTTACAGATTTGTTTATCAACAGATGATATTACAAGATTTGACTAAATCAAAATCTCACCAACCAAATAAAAACAATCTCTTGCTTTTTTTCTTCTTCCATTAACCCACATTACGTAAGTGGTTACATAAGTACTATCGTTTAAGTGGTGAAGAGATTTAGACAGTTTTGATTTAATCGCCTCATCAATTTGGGAAGAATACGTAAATGGTAATGAAAAAAAAAAAAGCATTTTGTATGAAATGATAAGAATAGTTGAGCCATTGAGTATCTAGTTAGTTAATTATCTCAGCAACCTGAACAAATATGTTTCCGTAATCTTTACGCAGAATCTATGTGATACTAAACTAAAAGCGTGGCATATTTTGTTGGATTAAATAATAACAATAATAATAATAATATTCTATGGCCTTTAAAACTTTGCAATAGCCTTTGATGGTATACTTACTTTTCCATTGAGTAATACTGAAATGATTTAGTAATGGAATTCTTGTGAATCTAATATATAGGTGAAACAAAATAATGATCTTTACGAGAGATTTATGTTGAATCTTGGTGCGTCGTTACAAAAAAAAAAACACACACACACACACACATTTTTTGTAACAATCAAGCTTCATGCCCAAGTTATTATATTATACATACTGTCCGCTTTAGGAGAACATGTTGCTCAATTGGTACCAATATGCAACATAAGTTCCTCATAAGACAGAGATATTGGTTTTGAATTCCGAGGGACGCGATAGAAATTTGTACGAGGTAAGATTGACTCAATTTCTCCCAAAACGGATAGCGCATGTGATATAATGACTCCGGTACAAGGTCCGACTCATTACAGCTTTGCTGAGAATTGATTCTTGGATTATTTCATTTGTTCACAAGTGTGTGTAAAGTAGATACTGTCATAGCTGCTATTAAAAGAACAACATTTTATAATAAAATTATTCCATCTTATGATGTGAAATAAATCAATGATGTTTAATACAAGGATAAATCTAAATGTACCAAATGTTTTACATAATCTTTTACCAACTCGACACTTGGTGCCCCCTACTGGAGGGGCGCACCAAATGTCGAGTTGGTAAAAAATTATGTAAAACATTTGGTGAGTGTAGCATGATCCTTAATACAAATACCCCTTTGCCAGACTCACTCATGTTTTGTACATCACAATTAATTTAATTGTAGAATATACCAAGGGCTCTTTTCATTTTAAGATGGAAAAGTGATCCCAGAGAGAGAGAGAGGTACCACATTTATCAACAACAGCAGTCAGTATTTATAGGGTTGGGACTTGATAGAATTTTCAGATTTAAAGCTAAAAGATTTCAAAAGTTGAGCTAAGTAAATAAAGTAATAAAAGAACACTATGATTATGAACTATGAAGACATATAATGCCAATTTCCATAGCAATTCAAACAAATCTTTTTCTTTGGCAAAACTTTCTATACAAGGTTAAAATTTAAATGCTAATTTTGTGCAAAATGTTATGCAAAATGTGCCGTCTCCTTCGAATAACACGATAGACTATTAATAATGACATAAATATCCTTCAAATTTGCCAATTATATGGATACAAGTTTAACCAATACTTTGACGTATTTGTTCTTGTTGCTTCAGTCGCATATTACATAATCAAAGTGAGTCCTCGTACTTTATCTGCTTCTTGAAGAAGAAATTACTTTCAAGACTTTTCAGTCGAACGAGCTCAACTCTGTCACATAGATCTAAATATGAATAGAGCATCCTACAATATCACAAAATTTAAACTCCTAAATATTTTTCGGCGGTTCTAATGTAGTCAATTACTAACTTACCTATTCGAGTGTCTCCATTTGTGGAGTAATTTTTTTAAGTCATTGACACTTTTTGATCCCAACAAGAACCATTTCATATGATCATATCCACTAATAAATGACAAATTCCGTTTCAATTTCCACTCAATCCAATATTAGGTAGCATGACAAGTATCAAACTCAAAAGATTACATATTTCTTTCCTAATGTGCTAAACATGATTAGATCAAAGACTTGAGAGGAAAAGTTGGTGTAAGTAACTTTACATTATGTATATGTTCAATGTGGGATTATAGAATTCTTGCCTTTGTTATGAACTGTGAATAAGAATCTGCCGGTGGATATGGATCTTCTCATTGCAACAGGGCTTCTCATTAATTCCCAATCTCTGCTATTATTATTAGTATTGTTCTTGCTTTCTTCTTCCAACACTCTTCTTGAGGAACTTTCCATTTGTAATCCTTCATATGCCTCTTCAATTCTCAGAATATCAGCAATCATAAGCTGGCGTTGGCTCGAAAATGGACCCGAAGAAATTGATCTTCTAAATTTCTTAACATCATCCTCTTTGGGAGTTCCGATAATGTCGTTTCTTGTTCCAGAATCTTGTGTTGTGCTAATATTTTGTAAGGGGCTCTTCGGTCGAACATCATCATCACTAACGAGGGTTAAAACCGCCTCTTCTGAACGATCCCTTTCGTGATCATCCACCACGAAAATCAAATCATCCGGCCTCTGAACTTCAAGAGAAGCTAGGTTGAGGGTCGATGGAGTTTGAGAACTTGGGGTAGATGGAGGCAACGGATAGGTTAAATTAACATCAACGCGACAAAGAGGACAATTCGAATGAGATTTCAACCATGTATCAATACAAGGAAGGTGAAAAGCATGGATACACTTTGGCAATAGCCTAAGAGACTCATTTTCCTGAAATTCACTCAAACAAACTGCACATTCAGTCCCTTCAATTAGCCCATCACCTTTCTTGTACTTACAAACTGTGATGGTCTTGATAAGTGCCTCATCCAATCCAGTCGAGGCAACGGCCCACTGGTCACGAGTCGTTCCATCAAGATTTTCTTCGGGTTCTATAGTCGAGTTCGGATCATTTCTTCTCCTGCAATACCGTTTGACTATCGTGTAGTAGCTTACTAGAAGGAAAGCAATTGCCAGGATGCCTATGATGGCTATGATTAAGGGGGAGAAAGGGGTACCGGAATCATCATCTACCGGAGGAGGAGGGAAGTTTAAGTAACACCATTGTGGACAATACATACTGCAAATTCCTTGTGAACACCCCTTAGAACTATCATAAGGAGGCCAAAGATTTTGATTCCCAACAGAACCCATGTCCAAAATCTGTATTCTCAGTAAAATTTGCCAAAAACTATGTATGACAAGTACCTCTCCGTAGTAACATTGCAAGAAGAATTGTCTTTGTGCATTTAAATGGTCTGACTGGTTGGATACGTCAGATTAGAGGCGACTTGAGGTCCAAAGAGACTAAAGATGAGTTGATCTAGACTTGAGAATTGATAGACTTTGTGGTCAACAACCCTATTGGCGGATTTGATTTCTTCTGATTGATGGCAGATAAGCACCCTCGCCCCTCTAAGGCTAGTGGGAGAGAGCTAGCCGAGGAAGAAGAGGGAGGAGATTCACGACGGTTTGTTGTGGGCGAGGGGGAGGCTAAAGGGAGCTTAGATGTTAAGGGAAGTAAAGTTTTGTAGTTGACAAGTCCTTTTCCTTTCCAAAAACAATATGGCCCTCATCTTCTTTTTCTTTATTTTTCTTAGTCACACTTTATTTTTCTTTATCAATCTTCACTGCATATGATGGTTTGTTGACCAAAGATATAGTTGTCGGTTGAAAGAATATGATCAAATTAATTATAAAATAATTAGTTCATGAATTTGTATATTAGGAGTGCAGCAAAAACCTATAGAAAATGACACTACTAAAAGAAATTTCACTTACTTAAAAGCTATCAATTATTTAAGTAAATTACAATTTACTTGGATCCTAAGTACGTGGCACCAAAACTCATAATTAACTAACCATTTTTTTTCCCTTTTAAATAAGGGGTTTTTCTTTATTATATTAAGTTAAGGAAATAATCAAGTACAATTTTTTATTTCTTGTGTTTGAATTACATTATTTTGGAAGAATGTATTCTGGAATAGTAAATTGATGAAAAATATATGGTTGGAAAATAAGGAAAATTTATTGATGTGATAAAAAATGCGTGATTGAAAATTAGTAGAAGAATAAAAATGAAATTTTAATATGTTCAAACAAGGGCTTATTTTTAAATTTCTATGTTCATTAAAGTCCCAATATGTTACACTTTCCCAGAGTTGAGAACATCAATGCATTAAAAGAAATCAAACTTATAGTTTACAAAAGGGGGATTAATAATATAATAGTAAGCTGAAGAACCCTTAAAAAAGTAACAGAACCCCACATGGTCTTTAATTACAGTAGAAATGGTTACTTTTTATTTGCTTATTAGATTATTCTGTGTTTGGATTTATTCAGCTGCAACTTTTTGTATTGTTAACAGCTAATATGAGGTTTAGGTACAGACAATGAAGGAGAAAAACTTGATTCTCTTCTTTAATCATTAACAATTTGACCTCATAACTAGAAAGAAAAAAAAAAAAAAAAAAATTTGCATCATAAAGTCTAGCAACTGTATTCCGAGTGCTGCATAGCCCCTATTTGAGCCACATTAAAATTTTCATTCAAATTCTTCTACTCATTTTTAATCACATTTTTCAATAAAATAATATTTTTTTTTATCACGTCAATAACTTTTTTTTTTTTTTTCAACCACACATTCTTCATCAATCTACTATTCCAAAATACATTCTTTCAAAATCATGTGGCTCAAACACACCAGAAGTCTTATGATTTAGACAATTTTATGTCGACTGTCAACTTATTGCAACACTTCGGTAAATTCATAATTGAACTGAACAAAGTAGCGGGAAAAGATTCATATATTTTTTACCCTAAATTTATTGAGAAAAACGACTTAGTATTAGCAAAATCTAAATAATGCATTCAAACTTGACATGATTAAGCCTATATGTACTTAACATCCATAAATGTATCCTACGAAAGTAAAGACCAATACTAAGCCGTAAAAACTCATTTCTGTAGTTCTAAAAATGAAAACAAAAGGTTTCTACATTTTATACGAAGTGGAATCGACTACAAAATAACTAGACCAAGTCGATGAATACTAGCATATAGCGGGGGAACAAGGAAGAATTATGAATCTATACAGGCATATAGAAGATAAAGAACCTGTTGGAAAATACCAAACCTAATGAAATTTGTGTGTAATTGGTCAAAAATGTGATCCTGTACAACTAAATTGTTGCAACAAAACATGAAAACAAATGAGCTATAAATTCAATACATATTCGGGTACAAAACAAATCTCTATGTAGCTATAAGCATATAGCCTTTTTGTTTTTTCAACAAAGAATGAAGAATAGCTACAAAGACTGTCTCTATAATGTGATGAACAATACCGATCATGCTTTTCCCTTCCTCTTTTCATCCAATGCCTGCTTGAAGCGTACACAAAATGATATGAAATCGCAGTCAACAATAGATCACCTATATTATATACTCTCGCCAAAGGCTGGCTTTAAATTACGCCAAAAATATATCTCTAATGCTTAAAACACATTCCAGACGACAAAAACTAGAAATTGACAAATTTAACACTTGCTCCTATTCTGTAGACAATGAAGCAATAATGAAAAAACTTAAAAGCGCTCATCATAAATGTAGTTTCCTGTGTTGAATCTTACTACTTCCCGTCGAACAGAATTATCAATTTATTTTATAGTCAAAGAATAGAAAAAAGGACCAGTTTTGTAAATTTTAAGCATAGATAAATTCTTTTTAATGCCAGAAAAAATGAAGAAGAGTAATGTTATTTAGCACCACTGGTCCTTTTTTCTACTTTTAAATGGCATTACATGTAAGATAGAATTAAAAGAGTCACATAATTCCACTTTTAATTGAACATATCACATAATGCCACTTAGATTGGTGTTAAAGCACCACCAATAGTGCTAAATAACATTATTCAATGAAGAATGAAGAACATTATCATAAAGTTAGTCTTCAATGCTTCACAGAACTATATGCCATGCTATAATAACATGCAGAAAAGAGTACCTTGCTCTGGAAGATTCTCATTGTCAGCACGATTGTATCTCTCATTCTACAAGGACAATGAAACAGCATCTTGTGAGAAATCATTAATTCGTGGAAGAAAGTAAAATATATGAACTAATTATTTTGCTTACCAACCAGTACATTGACCCAATAACAAACAAATTATGAAGAAAATGACCAGACCAAGAGTTAGAAAATGTCAAAAACAATTTAGAAACTTATATGTCGCAAGAGTCGCAATGATGCATTTGGTATCAAATCACAGCTAGTTTGTCCAAACCGACAAAGTATTCGTGGTAAGGTTCTTTTTGTAAACAGATTACTCCTTAAAAAGGTCCAAACGTAAAGAAAAAGGGGAAGAACATTCTAATGTGAAGAAATTCTTGCCATCAATTCCTGCAAAATATTTTTAAATTATACATACATACATTATCTTTGTAGGATGACATCTTTTAAGCAGGGGCGAAACCCAATTAAAGTTTTCATTTGATTTGCTGCCTCAATATCTTTTAGAACACGAATGTAATTCAATTTTCTAAGCTTAATTTGAAGTAGATTTAGAGTTTCAATATTGCTATCACTACAGAAATAACCTAAGTAGGCAAAAAAGTACATTTGCTTAAAAAGAAAAAGAAATTCACGATCCAATTAATAAGATAAAAATTTAAGTGAAAATGGCGACTACCGAATATCCTTATTTGTGCTGAACGGATATGACGAGCCATTTGAACAGGTCAAAACAAACTGTGCTGAGAGGCCACCAGGTATTTTGATCTGCAAATGTAAGAATGAAGTATTACAACAGGAAGTGTTCAACATATTCTCTTACAGTTTGTAAATCCAACAACTACAAATTCTCCTATCACGTTATATACATAAAGCTAACTTCTATTTATCCGAGACACGTCACAAGCAATACATGAATTCTAATCAGTTGATAAATTTAGATTTAATTGTTGTAGCAGAGCTTTTTAAAAAACAAAATTAATTGGCTCAAAGTAACTTACCAAAACGTCCTTAGAATATTTCTCTGCAATTAACAAATCTTGAGTTTTCTCAACCTTAACCTGAAAGCCTGAGCCCCACAAAAGTACAGTTGTTGGCTCCCAGTTCTCTGAAGAATCTAACTGTTGAATCTACAAGTAAGAAGCTGATCAGTTATATATTAAATGAATGGCATTCAAAAAAAAAATATACATGTTAAAAGAACATAGCAGAATAGTTATCAATCAAATATACATTTATAAACACAAGTCCCATTCCATAGGATATAAATAAGCAGTGTCCTTAAAACATTAACAAGGATCACACGTGTCCTTTCTGCTGAAATCAAATTTAAAATCTTATATTGAGCTCTGATTAAGAGAAATGGTGATACTAGGTTCGCTCATCATTCTTGTAAGTGGCTTTGGCCCCAACATAATTGGAAGAAGGGTGACAAAGGAATGAATGTGCAACGACAGTGGTGAAGATTACAAGAAAAGTTTCTCCAGAATAAAGAGAAACCGAGAAAGGCAAGATGCTACTTCAACTTGTAAAGGGGGGAGAGGGGGGGGGGGGGGGGGGGGGGGGGGGGGGACAAACAGAGAAAAAGTTTCATTTGCTTTAAGAACTCAATGTGTGCTTGAGTAAAACCTACCAGTGTTTGGACACTGAATGTTGCCCGGCCTTCGGAAAGATAAGTATCAATCTCCTCTTGCATCTCTTCGTCTGGATATAGCAAACCACTCATCAGATAACACTCCTTTCGATGGGTAACCGTTACGTAATATTTTCATAAAAAGAATATGCAAAAACCTAATCAGGATAAGACCCACTATTTGCAGTCATCATCGCGTTTACTAATTTTTTCTCATTTAGGTAAGGAGAAGGGACTGGGAAAATGGTATTTATGTTGGGTTTCCATTTCAAAGGTTAACCTCAAAGCACAATTGTTAAATAATTGTGTTGTTGGCTTGAAACTAATTGTGGAACACAGAAGAAACGTTAAGACCCTATTTGGTAGGGATTAAAATCAGGTTTTTAGTAAATATTGATAAAAGTTGATGAAATGTGTTGTTGAAAAATTGTGAGTTCCACGAATATATAGTTAAAATTAACTGTTGACTTAGACTTAGACTTAGACTTAGCAGGGGCTAAATATCATAGGCATGTTTGATACACAATATTTGACTAGACAAAATATTATACAAACAAGATTTTAACTTATATTTATTTTCTACAGTACTATACAATCCGCCTACCAAACATGTCATAAAATTACAAAAGAATTATATACTTTTCAGCAATTTCAAATAGGAATTATCTTAATATGATTTCTAACACTCACAAAAGAAGTTGATTGGGAAGAATCCTACTGGAATTTAAATGGGGTCTAACAACAACTTAGCAGATGATAAAGAGCGAGCATGGTTACGCATTGAGCCGTACAAAGATGTACCTTTTATGTCATAACATGAACAAATACAGATTTTTTATCCATTTACAAATGAACATGGTCACTCAAATACAATTGATATCTATGAAATCATTTTCTGGAAATATTGTGATTTGTATCAAAACAAGAACAAAGACCAATATTTTGTGTAGACTACTACTCAATGGATAAATAAAATTGAAGATCAGGATGTTAGCTCTGTATTTGAGATTTGTTAGTTCACTAAAACAATGAGCTATTAACAAATCAACCTTACTCAAACATATTGGGCCCGTTTGGTACGAATTCTCCAAATTCTACAGTAAATCAATTCTCATTTTCAACCATACATTCTTCAATAAAATAATATTTTCTATCACATCAATAATTTTTTCTTCTTTTTCAACCACACATTTCCCATCATATCACTATTCAAAATCAATTCTTTCCCCAAAAAATCCCTCCCAAACAAGCTCATTAAGCGAACAAAGAGGCAAGAAGTGTTTCCTTTGTGAATGTTATGCTGCATAGCTGTTTGTTTCATCTACAAATGCCTTCCAAATAATGTAGTGCCTTAAATTTCACTCTCGAAGGGATCCTTCCTTCAGGTACATTCTACAATCACGTATATTAATCAAGGTTTCTAACGTAAAGTGAAAATAATAGGCATATATGAGCCATATACACTAGGAAAATGGTTATATACTCAAGCTATGCTCCGAAATATGATTAAGAAAATTTACTGCAAACTTCCCCAAGCAGTCAAAAAATTGTTAACAATCAGTCTATTGCACAAAAATATGAAATGACAGCACTGAAATGGGAATATCGTCTTTCATGGCAATAGCACTTACCACATGCTATCTTGTTGTGATCATTGGCAAAAATTCTGACAATATCTCCCTGAAAATGACAATTTGGTGTACAACTAAGAAGTTTAGCATTCTTATACTGTATAGAGAGAAAGGTGCATCAATTAGATACTATTTAAAAAGAATATAGAAGAGATAAAAATATAGATTTTATCTTAAACCAATAAATATTTAAGTTTCCCTGGATGAGAAGTATTTTCTTATAATAAGAAAGCCAAATTTATTAATTAAAGACCTACCAAGCAAAGAAATATTAAATATTCCCAGAAATGAAGGAAGGGGGCAAGAGCCAACACAGCCTTCTTACCAGAAATAAATCCTACCCCCACATCCACATCTCCTTGGACGAGTTGTAGTTAAGATGTATAATTAATATTTTTCTATGTTATCAATATAGTTCACTTGTTACTTTTATTAAGTATCCATCAGAAAATAATGCTTAATAGGCAACAATAGTAAACTAATTGGGGTAGTCTATATTGAATCCTTTTAGTCACTCCATATGATCCACCTTTACAATTATGGAAAAATCAAATGTAATCATATCCTTTACTAAAATAAGGGACGAAAGGATTAAATTCTTGCAAATTAGTGAGTTTTTATCTATAATCAGATGTATCCTTTTAGTACCACATCAATAGGAGGGTAAACATGGATGAGCGAATGCATTAGTCAATGTTGAATATGTATGGGAATTTTACTGAATAAATCATACAAAACTCTGTCACGTTGGATATTAGATCATATTGCATCTTCAGGAATTGTCAAGGCATTCAACAGCGTGATTTTCATAATGTACAAAACATAAGTTCATATACCTGTCGTCCTTGTTCATTCATTGGTATGCATTCAACGGCTATAAGTTTGTCCACATCATCAGCTGTTACTACATAATCCGGATTAGTGGCCCCTGATACAAACACAAAAATAGAGATAAGAGAGATTTTTTTTAAAGCAAATTTTATATATATATAAAAACAAGTTCCAATATGTCTTCCACTACATCATTTAAACAAAAGTATTGTCATTGAAGATCCATTACAAAAAATGAGAAGACATTCATATACTTACCCTCGATGTACTGTCTAGTTCCATCCAGATAATGGCGAACCCACTAATAAGAAGGAAAAAATTGGTGACCAAGAAATTTCATTTATAATATAAGTAACTTGAAATATATTTCCATTACATATAAGTAATCTTGATCATACCTGGAACATACAAAGAGAAGTTCCACGTACAGGATATCCACAGCCTAAGAGTTTGCCTCCTGGTTTAGCCTCCCCAATTATTTGAAAGGCTTCTATTCCAGGACCCTCTTCTGAAGGAAGATCTTTTATTACAGATTGCAATATAATAAGATACAGAGACCTGTCAAAGGATATATGGTATATTTACCTTCTGAACCAAAGAAAGCAACTCCATCACCCATCGTTGGTTGATAGAAAGACTGTTCATTTTTCCATTGCTCAGATCCTCTCTGCTGTCCATTCCTGTCAAGCAAATTATCAACAGTACGCCCTGCAAAACTTCTGCAATTTTAATCAGTCAGCACTCAGCATGAAGAAGAATTTTCTCAAGTAACAAGGTAACAATTGAAGCAGAATCCGGAGTTCTAAGAAAATGTAAATGAGGGGAAAAAAGTTATCCTGCCACAATATGAGCTGTTTCATTAGGATAGTATCAATCAAGAATTAGGATATATGTATGGCGATAGTCTCTCCTAGCTTCCAGTGTAGTTGTGCCAATTAAAATAAACTGGATTATAGAATCATATTATGAAACTTGTTGTATTCTACAGAGGATTAAGTCGTTAGTCATAAGGTAGATGAAATCCCTGAATTTCTCCAACTGCAGCTTTGTCCATAATTTTGCTTCAAGTCTCCACATAATAACGTTAATTATATGCTTCTTTGGCATAGATGGAAACTGGAATCAATAATTCAGAGGAATAGAAAGATACTCAAAAGCACTAATTGTGCATGAACAAGAAACTACATTGCTAAAAGATAATTAATGTAAACTGCGTATTAGAAGAATGAAAAGTTTCTATTTTACCACACACCCAATACTTAGGAAAATAACAGAAAAAATAAAAGAAAAGTCAATATAATATCAGTCGTAGATTAAAATGTGGATCCTACACTGGCAAGTGGCAACATTAATAAACAAGATGGAATGCTTAATTAAAATATAAGTTTTCAAAGAATTTATTCTTTTCATCAAATTAGAAGTACAGATGGCCTCCAAAACTATAAATAAATACCGCGGGCATGCAAACGTTAGCATTCTCTTTCAATAGTATACAAGGGTCTTACTTAGCTAAGAACATGAATTGTGGAACATGAAACGGCAATGCAGCATAAGGTTCCCTTAGAATAAATCAATTATTACAATTCTATTAGATTAAAAAATGATAATTTGAGGATTACAATGAGAAGATTTAAGCATCAGAAATCTCGGTGGCTGCACTTGGGAAAACTAATCTCTCCAGGCAGCCATCATTGAAGCAGAAAACTTGGCAGGCCCAATTAATAACACAACTTAACATAAATGAAGGAAAGCATATTGGTAACAACCCAAGACTTAGGCCTGAAGACCCACACCAGAACCATTAGTAAGTCACTAATTAAATGACTTGAAGAATTGGTGATACATGGTCTTATACATAGAGAAATTCTGAATATCTGGATGGAAACCAAATGATACTAGAAGTTAATGCAAGAAAAGCAATTACAGAAACTCAAGGACATGTAGAATGTAGTGATCCAATTAATGAGAAATAAGGTAAATGAGGGAGACAAAGCAAGAATGCTACATTTTAATATTAAAAAAGGCATGAAGCTTCACATCTCATAATTATGTACAATATGTATAAACTAAAACAAAAATCATGGATAAACTAAAGATAATAATCATGGATAAATAAACACCGGGAAAAAATGAGAAATCATTTCAAGACAGACATCCAGCAGTACTGCACAAAATGATTTTTGAGGGATCAAATCGTGTGATTCAAAACTCTTACACTTGTTTGCAGCATTTATGGGGAATATGTGACAGGTCTTGAGGCAACAAGGCTAGATCTTTGCCGTACAAATAGATTGATAAGCAGATGAAACTATTCTTAGTAATAAACATGTGAAAGTTAAACCATCATTGAAAAACTCAGAAGTTCAAACCAACCTATCGGTGTCAGGCACAGTAATTCGCGTAGTATCACTGCCTTGGACATATCTTGGCACATTATTAGCAGGTTCCAAATGTTGCCCCTCAATATACTGGTTATAGTGTGAGAAACCATGTACACCCAGAAAATGGAAGAAAAAATGTTAATGGACTTTTTCTTTAAAAAGGAGAGGGAATAATGAATTTAAAGAAGCAATTTAGCTTGAGGCAATCAAAGTAGACGGTACCCTAGAACTTCTTGGGAGTTCATCATTCATGAAAGTTGTACTAGGAATTTCTTTGTCGAAAACATTTCTACCATCATTTCCAATCATGAAATTTAACTCTTGCAATCTGGCCTGCATTGTGATTTTTCCTCATTAGTTCCATTAACAGATTGCTCACAAGTATAATACCAGAGAATCAAGGGTAACTACAAAATAATAAATTATGAGAATTATGTTCTTTTACATTATCTGGTTTAGATAAATATGATTTCCCTAAAGTGACAAAAGTATATTCGATGGTCCACAGTATAAGCTAGCACTGAATTCAACCACCACAAAAGGTAGAACTAAAAAATAAGTATCTCCTCTTAAATGGGAAAAGCAAATAAAGGTTCTCAATATTTGCCAATACAGAAGTCATCTGGCATTTGATGGAAGAAAACACTTCTTTGACAGAGAACTCTATAATTTTCAAGTGCAAATCTTTAGTTTCAAAAGGTCTTCACTGGCATAGCTTTATCATAGTGGATATATTCACTATTTTAACGGATATTTTATTTACCAACCATTATAAAGCAGTATAAGCAATAACAAATGAAAAAAATAATAATTTAGAGGCCATATTTTTTTCAATTAAATGTAACTTCCATGGCCTACAACCAAAATTTAAAACATCAGAGACGGCGATATCCTCAAAGAGTATCTTATATACAAAGTAAAGACATATACTCACTCAAAGTATTTTAAAAGGCGTGACAAGATTTTACAGGCTAAATACAAGGAAGTTTAATAAAACACTGCATTACTCGGAAGCAACAAAAAGAACTCAGTGACAATACACATTTTATAGTGAAAATGTATATCATGTGACTATATCATTTAATTATTAGCTTATAGGACTATCATAAATAAAATATATCAACAATAATAAGTTGATGGAGCAGTAGTATACCACAAATATAATTGTTTTGAAGAAGTAAATGCTCATTACAGGAAATTAGAAGAAAATCAGGTAGTGAATACATGGAATTGAATGTGAGATACAAATACTATATTAGTATAATAAGCGTTTGCAGCATGAATTAGTCCCAAAAAGCAAAAGAACATTATCGACTATGACTATTGACTAACAAGCTTAAACAAAATAACTTAGTTTGATGGTAGTTCAGCAATGTCAACCCAAATGTAACCGCACGAATATCAAAATTTAATCGACTGCAAATAGTCAGCAGAAAGCTCTCTTAGGAAACAGGTAAATTGGAAGTAGCAAGTGTTTAGAGAAGTATGTAATAATCATAACTAATTTTGAGTGAAGAGAATATGGCTCATTGTCATTAAAAGTGCAGACATAAGTCGATTCATGATATTCGAAATATAATCAATCAAAGTATCAAATGGAATATTTAAAGCAAGACAAACAAAAAAGAGCTAACTGGTACTAAACATTTTCGTCATATTCCGGGTCTTTGAAACTTGCCCATGAGGCCTAACTCCAATGGTGAAAGCTGAGGCATCAAGACTACAAGCTCTAGGATTCAAGTCCAACCAACACAGCATAAGCAGTCAGTTCTTTCTCCCGATTATTGGGATTTGATTATCAGTGTAGTTTTTCTAATTATTTGTTAATTGATTAAATGTAACATGATCGTGGCGAGTTATACTCCAATTGCTTCACTAAAAGCAGATATATGATACTTAAACCCATTACTCCCCCAAGCAGCTCACAGTCAGCAACATGCAATAATAAATCCAAGCAAAACAGAGGACAAGAACCAAAAACTGACCTATATTCTAAGAAATAGGTTGTAATTCTCTGAGTCCACTTAAAGAAGACCAGGATACGCGAAGTCTGGGGCTATCAATCACATTTAGAAAGGAGCAATTAAAGATGCAACAAACCTCTCTATTGTTGCAATATGAAATATATATGTAAGCACTAGTCAATGGTCAATGGTCAAGATTGTCGAAAATAATTAATCTGAAGCCAAAGCCTCCCAGTGCATGTGTGTTTGTACCTGAGATGCTACAGCATATTATCTGAACACACTGCATATATACAAACGGAACTGCAAATTTACTTCGATGAGTGTTTAATAGCATACAAACTCTTCATCCATTCAAGTCAACAGTGTGCAGTAAAATACTTGCACAAAGAGGTTCATTTTCTGAATACACTCATATGTTGATATATACAAATAGAACTGCAAAGCTACTCAATGGGTGTTTAATAACATACAAACTACTCATTCATTCAAGTCAACGGTGTGCAGTAAACTACTAGGGCAAAGAGTTCATTTTGCCTAAGGTTAGAACTAAACATCCTTTGTACCATTAAATACGATAAAATTCATAAAAGGAGCTCTCAAAAGCAACAAATAATGATCTTACATGTGAAGTTCTTATCTTCAACTGCAATTGGTCATGTAAGTGCTGCAAAAATTAAAAGAACTCAAAGCGTGGAAGAAAAAAAAAAAAGAAAAAGAAAAAGAAAAAACTGAGTGTGCAAGCCTTGTTGAAAATGTCTATAATTAGTGATTATCATAAAACTAAGAAGAAAATTTCACAAATTTGGATGGATTATTTTCATCTTATGAAGTTAAACCAAAGCTAATATATCTTGAAAATTTGTAATCATACCGTAGCAGCACTTGCTTTGTGCCACATCAAAATCCATGAAAACATAGTCAGATTTGTTTTGTCGCCCATGAGGCCAGTTACAGTTCTCCCAAGTAAAAACATTTCTAGTACAGAAATATTTTTGTTCGAAGAAAATGATGGCTTGCAGGCCAAAGATAAAGAAATTCTTTAGCACCCACTTGGGGTAGACCATGTTTAATGGCTCAAAAAGAAAGTGAAACATGGCTTGCAGGTTTATCTCATGCAATAGATGTGAGGCTGTTGATCTAATGAAGCTAAAGGAGTATAGCATCACAAGTATATTACTCTATGCTGAAATCCACACCTTTATGCTGTTGGTGAGGGCAGAGGCATTTGTAACATGAGGCAAAAAACCATACTCGCCCAATATCCCTAGCATAGATGACATAAAAATATGTTTCTCATCCTCTGCGACCTGAATCACATTAAATATTGAGGATACAAATCCAAAGAGCAAGGAAAAGAAAGGAGAACAAGAAATGAAGGACAGAGTATTGAATGACAGAAAGCACACTCTATGACATGAACATATTTGAAGAAGTTAGATTGAGAGAAAAATTCTACAAAGTTCCATAAATTGGCAGAGAAAAAGTCATTTAAACTACAATTTACGCAAGGATTGGATGATGATTACATAACTACAGAAAAAAGTTTATTGTTACAGTATTGAACACAGCATAATCATATGACTCACAAGATCTCTAGCGAGTAAGCTATTTCAGATACATTAACAGGGATTGCAGTCAGGTTCAAAGATGCAATAATATTTCAAACAAAGTGAATCATTTCGATTTTGCTAAACATGAGACAGCAGGCGCGTAAGTACTGTCGACACCTTCATCTTAGAACTTCAAATAACATGCACAACCCCCTTTCAGTTCATTCCAAGAGGTAGCACAAAGAAAAGATTCCCATTCTACACGTAAATATAAATTTTAGCAATAATTGGAGAAAAAAGAGGTCCTCGAAAGAAACCAACATAAAATTATGCCCATGCTGGAAAAATCACTTCTGTTTTATTCGAAGAAGTTCGAATGAAAAGTATGTCTAGTTTACTAAAGACTAATGCTATGTAGCACTGAACCAAGAGGGGAGTGGGCCTCACATCCTTCAAGTACATGCCACCTATATGAGTGCTAAGCATCAACGGTGCTACATAGCATTACTCTTTACAAAAGGGTAAAAGACAACAAATAGTACCAAAAAATTCAGATAAGCCAGAATTGGAGATCTAATCAAGCATTTACCTTTAATTCGTTGAGCAAGTTTAAATTTACTTCAAGATCACCTCTCCTGAGGGCCAACTCATTTGACGCAGAAGTTATAGCTTCATTTTGCTTCTCATCCAGAGCCTATCATATAAAAAATGAAAATATAGTGTACGTTATTTCATGTAGCAAGGAAAAGAGAAAATAGTCAGTGATTAGTAATATAGGAATAAGGAACAAGGCCAGTAACAAAAATATACAAACCATTCGTAACTCAGAAAATTTCCTCTCTAGGGCATATTTCTCATTCAACGACTGTGATTCCTGACATCATAAATACATCACAAATGACAAGCATAATCTTCCTGGAGGATATATTAAAGCATGGCAAATTTAATCTAAAAGCATATATCTTACCTTAATACTTGCAAGAGCAATTTGTTCTCGAAGATACTGGATTTCCTTCTCTTGTGACTTAGCCTTCGAAAAAAGTTCCTGCATGCGTACTAAATCAGGAAACATGAAGAAACGATATTTTCTCCATAATAAAACAAAACATTTATAACATAAACCGAAGAAGTACCAAATATATGCAGTAACAAAAGCTAAATACTAGTACCATGGTTTCTTGATCTTGAATGTCGTCTTTTCCCTTCACATTCTTTGATACTGAACTTGATTCAGTGGTGTGCCTGTGCACAAATGGAAATTGGCTTGATATGTAAGGAATAAACATTCATGGAAATCACTTTCATAAAAGAAGGTTTGTGGTTTACCTGCTAGCAAAATCTGAGCTTTGCTGCTGAATCTCACTATCTTTGTGGCCGTTCATAGTGATATTACCAGAAGACATTAGTTTTTTCAATTCAAAGTCCTTTAGAAAACACAATTTCAGTGCAACCCAACAGTTAATAGCATCTCAACATTTTACAAATCTTCCCCCATTCTGATAATCTGCAAGGATCTATTGAATCAAGAACCAGTTCAAAATCATTTAAGACGAAGAAGAATATAATACTTAAAACCAACAGCTAACAACTGTAACCAAGATGCAAACGAGATAATGATAGTAGCGTTGATTGGGCCTCTAAATATAAACCGACCTCACACCACCATGGAAGGAACACTTTATATGCTAAATTTATGTCACTTCCAGCAAGGAAACCAATGAAGTTTCACTATCAAATTATCAAAAGCTAAGAAATTAGCGAAGTTGGCTTTCCATGACTTGTATCTTTGCTCAACATTCAACAAAAAATATCAACTTCTTATTAAAGGCATTCGTATATAAGGTGAGGCAACCTTGGCTCAAATTATCTCTGTGTATTGCGACGAAGGACTGCACATTTGACATTATGCAATTGAATAACTATATACGTTCATATCCAGATGGAAACTAAATTCTTCTTGTTGAACAAACAGCATATCCTAGAAATCAGATTTGACTTATTTATAGACCGTGCAGTTCACTAGATCATTATTCTTTTCTCGTCCTCTTTTTTTTTTTTTTGGTGGGGGTGGGGCGCTGACAGAATTCAATTTATCCTACAATTTATTCTAAACACACACAATTTATCGCTAAGAGACGTTGCAATCAAAAAAATTCTTGAAAAGGCACTAAAGTTAGAAAGTCCAGTGATTCTGGGCATGAGTACATTAATCTGTTAGTTTCAAGAAGCGAAATTCAACGTTACTAGACTGACAAGAAAATAAATTCAAATAAAAAGAGAACGAGGATTATATATAAAAATAATAATAATTTACGAAACAAAATCAAGATTCACTAAAGCTCTATGTAATACCACCAGTACCAACACGAAGTTAACAAATGAATCAAGAAACAAACAAAAGGTAAATGAAAACGAATTGAATAAAATAGAGATTATAAAATTAGTCACGAACCTATAAAATTCGATCACCATAAATCCCACAACAATAAATTCCTAGAAACATGCAAAAATTCACTGAATTCCATAAATTCAAGAAAAGAAACTAAATTCAGATGCAAAATTTATTCAAGAAAGCTTTCGATGGCAACTGGGTTTATTACCTTTGTGTTTTGATTGAATAAACGTAGAGAGAATTTTAGACCCATCAAATCTCAAGGGAAAAAAGGGGGTTCTAAAAACAGTGAGGAGTGTTCGAGTTATTGCAACTCGGTTTCAGAAAAGTCAAACGCCGGGTCATTGGAGTTATTCTTCTTTTTCGCTGAAAGAAATACACATATGAATGAATAAATGAATCAAGAAAAGTCAGAATGGTGGGTGTAGACTTCATTCATATATTTTTAATTTTTTTCGAGAATGACAAGGTTTTGTTAGTCAGAACTCAGCAGATTTAACATCAAATGAAATTTAAAAAACAAAAATAAAAAATCTTGAAGAAGTTGTAGCACGTGGGAAGTATTCTGTTTCTTTTTCTGTTATCTTTCCAATTAATATATGAAAGATTTTGTGGATTAAAAGTTAGAAAAATTATTTTTTTGTTGATTTTGAGAAATGCATATTGACTTTTAATTTCTATTTATATTGCTTATCTACAAAAAGAAAACGACAAAGGTAATATTGTAAAAACTAAGGTGTCGTTCTCTTTGTGTTTCAGTTTTGTATTTTGAGTTTTGAAATCATTTTATGTTTTGTGTTTTGAGTGTCTATTTTGGATTGTTGAAAATGTGTTCTTTTTGGCATTTTGAAATATTGTTTTCGAAAATAAAAAACATGAAACGTGTTCTTTTTGCAATCGGTCCTCTCTCTCTCGGTCCTTTCTCTCTCGCTGTCCTCTCTCTGAGATCGCTGGCGCGCCGGCGCTGTCGGCGATCTCCCTCTTTGCGGCGCGGTGGTGGTTTAGGTTTGGGTGCCCTGCGATCTCCTTCATCTTTTTTTTTTCTTTCGTGATGGTGGTGTGGTGGTTTGCTGGGTGAGTGGATATGCTGCGAACGACGATGGTTGGGTCGCAGATGGCGATGGTGGTTGCGTTACTGTTGCGGCGATGGTTGGGTCGCGACTTGGCGATGGTGGTTGGGTCGTGATTTGGCGATGGTGATTCCACTGCAAGCGGTGGTTGATTGAAAACAGGCCGGTTGTTCTGTTGCAGGCGGAACGGCACTGTGTGGTGGTGGTTGATTGGATGGTGATGGTGGTGCGGTGGTTGGTCAGGTTGTGGTTTCTAGTGGGGATTTTGGTGGTGGCGATTTTGGTGGTGGTGCAGGAGAAGAACGTTGTGTTGAAATGGAAAATGCCATTTTCCGTGTTTTGGGTTTTTCTTGAATTTGGCTTGAAAACATCCAAAACAATGTTTTTATCGTTTTGTGTTTCGTGTACAAATTTTTTTTTCGTTTTCCAAAACGCGTTTTCGCTGTTTTGGAAAATCGAAAACAGAAAACGATCCGAAAACGCCAAAGAGAACGGCACCTAAGTTGCTCAGATTGCAACGCGATACAATGTTCTAATGAGACAATTTTTTTCTAGATGGGGGATAGAGCCATGATAAAAACTTTACTTCGTTAATTAGCCTTCTATAACACAAAATTATCGTTATAATTTGAAAGTTGAATTTTTTTCCCCTTCTATTTAGAGAATTTTTTTTCTCAAAATCCTATTACAAGTGGGTTTTGGAGAGAACGAATTGTAAGAAATGAATTTTTGTTGTCTTTCTTGTGTATTTTTTTGCGTATATGAAGATAAGAGAGTAGAAAGAATGAAACAGATACGTATGCATAATTTACATTAACTCCGCCCACTAAATTGGGAATTCGAATTTATAGAGTAAGACCTTAAAATAAATTTATTCAACCTTTACAAATATATCTTTCTATATATAAAAAGTGGCTATTAAATGGAATATGTTGGTTTAACAGAAAAACTAACGGAATTTCTTGTTTTTAACGGAATTTTTTTTTTCACCACCCCCTACTTTCAAAATTATAATTAAATAATAATAATAATAATAAATTAGCTTTTGATAATTCCTTCAAACTAAAATATCTTGGAGCTAACTTATTCGAATCGACTTTTTCTCGAATCTGATTTATGTATCTAATTACGATTTATCCAACGAGACCAATATTTATATATTTACGATAACTCCATCAATATCTAAATATTTGACACAAATAAAATATAATTTGATAAATGTATCATTTAGTCCCTAACTTTCAAAATATTAAAATATAGTATATAAAAATTGAATTATATTTTATGAAAATTTTCAAGGTATTATATTTTCACCCCCTTAAAATATTTTCGTCCTTGAAAATTTACCCGTCACTTACCAATACTAATTCTAACACATGATATACATATAATATTGTAATACATATCATACTTTAGCGATAAAATGAATTGCATTATTACTTAAAAAAGAGTAAAGACTTAAGCCATGCAAAAAGTTTAAGCCTCCGTTTGTTTCTCATTAAAAACCCATAAAAATGAAAAATATGACCGTTATCCATCATATCAATCTATCAATTTTGAATTTCTATCTCTTGTGTGGGATTCAATAACGGCTATATTTTCATTCTCATTCTACATTAATGAGAACAAATGGAGCCTAAGTAAACTCACCCCTTAACATATCTTGAGTTTTCTGTTTGTGATTTTGGATTGGAAATGATAGAGAGAAACACTTTATTTAATTATTTATCAATTACATAAACATTACATCATTAATTATTTAATTAACCAAAAAAATTACATCTTTATTAATAACAAATTAATTATTAAACAAAACTATTAAATATAAACTAAGCAAACGTGCACTGCACGTTGCTTACACCTAGTATACTCACGTATATTCGTTTTAAAAAGGACGGTTATAATCTAGTAATTAAGACAAACAAATACTAAATTTTTCTCCCAACAAAAGTAGATTGTTCCAAATCTAAAACAAGATTTGACTGAAGTTTGATCATGCAATAAATTTCTATATCTACAAATGTACAAAAATTAACAATAGGCCGTTGAGTTGGGTAAGTTATTTAATGCTTACAACACGACAGTCCCATATTATAGAGCAAATATTGACTATGACTATTTTATATGCATGATGCGTAATGGGCTCATATTTTGTGGACCCATAAAATTATTTAAATTAAAAAAAAAAAAAAAAAAAGTGAACAGAATATATTTTATTATTTTATTTTTATTATGGTTATTTAATTAGTCTTTTACTATTTATTATATGTCTAGTAGGATTTTATTTTGATTAAAATAGCTAAGTTTTCTAGAGTTGGTTTTGTTTTAAAAGTCTAGTTGGAATTTTGTTTAAATTAAAAGTTAATATTTTATTGTAGGTAGATTACTTAAGAAAATTTATTGAATAATGGAGATTATTCTTTCATTGTGAACTCAATCGTTAATTCGTGAGCGCATTTACGTTTGTGATCCCGTATTCGTTCTTGTTCATGCAATTTTACTTTATTATATTACTAGTAAAGATTCTAACCTTAAACTAAAACTTACGAATTTTAGGTTTACAAGAAGACATGACCAACATAGATTTAAAGTTTAATATTTATACCAAACTTCAAACAATTCTATCTTTGATCACTAAATTGGTACATCTCTCAATTCTCTCATCTTATTACACGTAAAATCGATTCAACGATATATAATTAATGGTCATATAGATTAACCAACCATAAACAATTTTTTTTTAAATTCAAAAAGGGAAAAATATTAAAATTTGCATCCGTTGGTTACTACAATTAGGTAGGAAAAAAATAGAATTCTAACATAGTATAATTTCTTGAGATATTTGCATTCTCAATCACTAAAAGAGAAATGTATTTTTACAACTGGCGTAATACGTTTTTGACTTGGGGATTTAGCAATCTATACATGTACGTTGTGTTTCTCGATAAAATGTACAGATATGGCAAGTTCATGTTCGTTGCTATTAATATCTTAACAATGTTCATTTCCACTATCTTTAATTTTCGACAACATTATTTTGTACGTTGTCTTTACTTTTCAATTCTTTGTATGTATTTTTTTTACAAGGTTCATTTGTACGAATTTTCTTTTCAACAACTTCTCAACAACGTTGTTTTTACTTTTCAACAGAATTAATTTGCACGCTGTGTTTACCTTTTGACAATATACATTTACACATTGTGTTTACTTTTCAACACATTATCTTTGCTTTTGAACAACTTTCATTCAATATATATATATTATTCCATATAACCACATCAACCCTTAAATAATATAGTAGAATTTGTAATTTGTCATACAAAATATGGCAGAGTATCAAATTTAGACATGTTACAAAGACATCATCTGATATATGGATAAGATATTGGGCACTTTCACATGTCGAAAATGTATTCAACTTTGATTATCGCAAGTGTATCAAGTAATAAAATGGATTTTTAAGTCCAAGTATCATTCTCACATAGATTGAGTTAGTTTGAGTTTTACTTATCTTGACCTTAACCGAAACTAAGGAAATTCAATGAGATGATTAAACTATGGAATTATCTAAATTAGACTACGATTGCAAGTTTAAATGAAAATGAACAACCAAATGCAAATGTTTGAAAAAGTCTATGAATGAGAAGCGTACTAGGATCCCGAATCGCCAAATAAGTTCAGTTTTAACCTTTATTTCACAATTTGATAGCACGATGAATCGGTTGAAGAGTCAATGTTCCTAAAATATTTAAAAATCTCTCTCGAGTAGAGTTAAACATATTCTCGCATACCATTTGACTATATTTCTATGACAAATGCCAATATACAAGAATGTATAACGTTTTATGAACATTTAAAGACTCATTTAAAGCATAGTGGTATATTTCTATCTCCTATCAAACCTTACGATAATTTATACCTTGTAGAATCTATTCTCCTTCTTCGAATGCATGAAATAGACCACCCAAATTCACATAAACATTGCGCATTTAATTATGGAGATAATAAAGTGAATATAAATCATTCAACATCCAACATTCGTGTTTAAAATCAAATTGCAAAACAAAGAATTAAAAGTTCACATTACGAGGATCATCGTTCACCTAGTACAATTAAAAACCTAGCCTAGCATGGATAAATTAAAATAACAAAGAAAATATTTAGGAAAAGATATCACCCAATTCTTGAATGTAAAGCTTAAAATCTTAGATTTTGGAGTGAAAATCTTTGTTCTTATTCAAAAAGGTCATTTTTCTCTCTAGGAAGGCGTAACCCTAGTTTTTGGACGTAAATTAGCCTTTATAGTTGCCCTAGAATCATTATCATACAAGTTGGAGTCGGATAAGGAAACCAGAAAATTCGCACCGATTTTCTTTTTTGCGGATGCAAAGACAAATTCCTTGCACCGCAAGGAACAACTTTTTTCTCACTTATTTTTCCTGCCTCCTTGCTTGCGGCCGCATGGAAGATTATACCTTGCGGCCGCAAGGTATAAGTAACTATCAAATATTCATTTTGGTCCTCCAACTTCATTTTTCTCTTGTCTTGACTTCTTTTGTTCATTTTTTGCTCCAATCATCCCATGCATTCCTCAATGTATGATTAATCTCATGTCTGCTCTTGAGTTGGCCTCGGGTCATCTTTTGATTATTTGCATTTTGGTCCCTGAACTTTTGTTTTCCTTCTTTTTGGCTCATTTTCTCTATTTTCCCTCTAGTTTCTACCATATTCTTCATTATTGCCCTACAAACACAATTTACACAAATTAAGCTCTATTCTGAATGTTTATCGACAATTATTCATGTTTGTGAACCAAAATAAACGTATAAAAACGCCCTTATCAACTCCCACAAACTTGCTTCATTGTTTGTCCTCAAACAAATTCATAACTTACTTCCAAGTAACACATGGTTCAACAATTTTGTTAAGAGCCCATGAACAATTACAGTCATGAATAATCAAATAAATCTCCATATGTTATATGCAAAACTCGAAGTGTGTGTGTGTGTGTGTGTAAATTCATACCAACATATTAGGATCATGTTTGACTCATACCGACCCAATGTAGTCAGATTTTTTCTTCTCATCGCTCGAAAGATACACACACCCCCCAAACTTATTATTTTCACTCAATTATCCCGAGGTGTGTTCTAAGGTTGAGCCTATTCACATCTATTCCTTCCCCTTTCTTAGCTTAGATACATCTTACAACCACAAGTTTACACTTCAATAAGTAGAGGCTCTCCTATTTTTGATTTCTTCAACCTTTGAGATTTCACTAAGCTAATCGCCTCTCATTAGAGATATAGTCTTATCAACCGAATGTCTGGGGCTAACCAATGCAATTCATACATAAAAGTATGTATGCTATTCAATAGTGAGTAGATCAAATTTTTTTGTGACATCTTTCATTTGCTTTTTGTATAACCCATGTAACAAACTTTAGGTCGATGACTCCCAAGTCAGTTGACCATAGGGTACTAGGTTTTAAACCCTGGCAGGCTGAATCACTCGAGTTATATAGGCTGAACATATGTCTTTGCTTATTCAATGATTAGTGCAATGCCCCTTTTCTTTTAGACACTCAGTTTCTAACACTACACTCTAACTTGAAACTTTCACTTTGTTTTCATCTCATTGGTTTTCAAAAACCACATATAACATCATGCACGGAACCCCTACTCGTCTCAATGTTCCCTTGCAACAGTTCAATCACATCTAAAGTATTCTAAAAATTGGTCATGATTTAGCACAAAAGAGGGTTTTCGGGTATAATTTCTATGTTCAACTATCTCTAAGCAATGAGTCAAATCATTAGCCTAATATGCAAGCGTGAGTATCGTGCACAAAATGAATCAAGTTGTACACTAACATGTATCGATCAAGCTAATAATGTACAGTTTTCATCATTCATGGCCCATACATAGTCCAATATCTAACATCATAGTCAGCAGAATTGTTAAACTCACACAAGCACGCAAAATTTTAAACTACTATTAACAATGCAACAGTAAAACTCAGAACAAATAACAAATGGAATTTTTCTTAAAAATCTTGCCAAACATACGAAAACAATAAATTAAAACAGTAAAGTGTCAGAGTTATGCTGGACCGAAAATTTGTACCCTCCCCCAAACTGGAATTCCACATTGTCCCCAATGTGTGAGAAGAACACAATTATGAAGCATGCATAAAAGAGAGCAAATAACAATGAAAAACAAAAGGGTGGGGGGTAGTACTGCCCTGATCAAAAAATGTGTGGTGAAAAGCTAGGACCACTAATACCGTCCCTATATGGTGGAGGTAGCCGAGCTAAAATCTGTTGCATCAATTCAGATTGGTAGGAAATAGCTGACTGAATACCCTGAATGGCTGTGGTCCGCTCTCGAACGTCTGACTCTATGGTGCCCAAGCGATCCCACGTCTCATTGGTACGCAATTGAATACCACCAACCCGATCGACATACATGCTCAGCCGCTCGTTCATTGTGTCAATTTCGCACCTCAAGGCGAGAGATTCCCGACTGGCGGTGGAGGTGAAATGCTCGACTCTCTGTAGCCCAGTCCTCATCGCGGTTACCTCCGTAATCATGGCCCCAAAAGCCTGCTGCAGATTCTGGATATCACAGCTGGAGCTTGTCATGGTGGCAAACATCTGTCGCAGTAGCTGTGTATCCACATTTGGCTATGGTAGTGGCTGATCTTGAGGTAATCCAATACCGGCACCGTCTGTCCCGTATACAGCCTGTTGCTGTCGTTGTTCCCGTGCCAACTTGTCCATGTGGTTGATCTGACCCCTGTCTTGTGCTTCCAGTGTATTACGCTTAATGAAGGGATTCGATTTTTCAGGTAGTTCCCCTTGTGGAATGGGGATGCCTGAAATCTTGCAAATACGACTGATCAAGCTGGGAAAGATGATGGAATTGCGACGGTCATCCCAAACCCCTGTTGCGTGAATCTGATCATAAATAAAGGTAGCCAAATCAATCTTGTTCCCCGGAACCAAGTGATAGAGAAGACCGTCTTTTTGGTTGGTGAATGTGGAGTAATGAGAGGTCGGCTCAATGTTGTGGCATATGAAGATCCACAGAATAGCAATGGATGGGGTAAGCTCGTTTGATGCCATTCAGCCGTTGGAAGGGGCCATGCATTCGCACGCCCAAGTAACACCTCCGCAACCTCAGGCCAATGGAAATCACCGGGAATAGGGACCAAATCATTCCAAGAGAGATGGTAAAAATCATGGATGACTTCCGGCGTAAACATAATCCAACGGTGCTGTACCCATGTTTGGTGTTGGTGCTTAGAACCCGGTGTGTCAATATCACTGTTAAAATTGGCATAGAATTCCCGGACCAAACTTTCATACACTTGGTGTGGCCTCTCCACTATTTTCTCCCAACCACAGTTCTCCACCAATGTCAGCAATTCAAAGCCAGGAAAGTCGGCAAGCTTCACTGGGCGCTCGGGGTTGAAAGCCCAATGAGAGACACTCTCCATATATTTGACACAAGCTCCACTGTCCGAAATCGTCGTATTCCACCTTCCAGCGCCTGTGTACGGGTTGTACTCGAAGTAGAGCCAACCTTTTCCTTGCCTCTGGAAGTACGTTTAGGAAGCATCCTGCAACATCGAAAAAAAACAAATGTAAGCTCATGCGAAGCAAGAAACCCAATTAAATGATGTCATGTTACAAAATAGAGCATGAATGTGGAGAATAACCAAAACATGGTAAAATGGGTGCAAAGAAGCAAGAAGAGGGGAAGAAACTTGAAAATTTTGACAGTTGATTCGCAAGTCAACCAAGCAACTTCGGAGGGTGACACCATCGGGAAAAATTGAAATTTTCCCAAGCAACCTCAAGGCATGGGCTAGTATGTATAGTAATCTAACACATACCAAAAATGTAGAAAAAACGGGTATCAAATGAGTTAGAAAACTAGGGGCCGAAAGTGGTGTTGTGAAATGACTTGTGCCTAACAATGTTATGGTCATGGGTGGCCATGTTGGATTTTGTGATGTCAACAACAAGTGCAAAGATCCATCACACACACAAACATCCTAAAAAGCATAGCAACAAGGTCATGGGCAAAGAGAAAACAAATGTGCAAACTGAGGTCTCATAGAAATTTCATCAAACACCTTGCAAGCATAGTTGTAATGTAACAAGGTTTTAACACTCTTTAGCATTGTCCAAGCTCGAAATTCTCTCAAGAACATTCAAGCACAAGCAAACCATTATCGAAAACCTAAGCCCCAACTCCTCAAGCAAAGAACCAAGAAAAACTTAAAATGAAGCGTAGAGAAGAAAATAAGATTTACCTTGAAAACTTGAGATGAGGATCACAAGTTTAATAGGATGAATGTGAGTGGAAGAACTTGATGATGGTAGTGTGGGTGTGTGATCGGGGTTCGAGTGGAAGTGTGTGTGTGGTCGTGTGTGAGGATCTAGTGCAAGAGGAGGGGTGTGTCTCGTGTGTGAGGGAAACAAAAGGGGAAAATGGGGACTCCATGCAGCTGTAAGGAGTAAAGTGGTGCGGTCGCATGGAGTATGTAGCCAGGGCCAATTTTGGCCCTGACCTGACCATTGCGGCCGCATGGTTGGTAGTGCCATGCGGTCGCATGGACTACCAGCACAGATTTTTTTTTAATATCACAGGAGTAAACTAGTATAGTGCAACTAGAATTAGAGTGGAAAACACATGCCAACCCCGAAAAATCTCAATGTGGGTTGGTTTTCACTAAAAACTCAATTTTTGAACCCCCAATGCCACTCGATGCTTTGATGCTTTCACTACATGACAACATTCATTTCAAACCATTGTGTGTGCGTGGGTGCCATGAATTTCACTCCAAAAGCAATTTTAGAATCCAGGAAGCACAAGTGGATCCCAAAAAACACAAGATTTGCTTCTTTTGCCTCAAAACACGTGAATTGTGCACAAAATGGATAAAAGGATCATGTAAACACCCCCACATAGATTCTCAACATAGGATAAACTACAAGGAACCATGCTTTCACTTGTAAGGATCGAGATAGCCGGTGAACAACCTAACATGTCACAAATGAAAGAAAACATGGAAAAACTCAATTTTCACCAAAAACCTCTTTTCACCCCCACATTGCAAAAAATGGCATTCCATAGTTCTTGTAACCAGTATAATTTCATTCAAAACTTGAGAAGTGTATATATGAAAGAATTAGGTTTGAAAAACAGATTGGAAGCTCAAAAACACACAATGCTATCGAAAACCTCCATTTATTGACAATGAGTCCCCCATTTCATCAACACCCCCAAAATTTATCAAACCACGATTGTGCATTCCTCGAGGTGCTGATGAACAGTGATAATGCATCCAACACTAGTATCAACCATGAAATCACACGTTGGACTGATAAAACGTAGAAAATGGTCTTTTAGCCTAGAGATGCGTGAGTTTGATTCCAAACCACCCAAAAATGATGCTAACACCACATATGACAGATATAACGCATGCAACACTAATATGGACTATGCATGGATGCTTGGTGAACAAAATAGGAGTACTATAACCTAAAACTACCAAAAATTGCATAAAAACTGAAAGTATATAAATCAAAATAAAAAAAGCGGAATAAGTAAAAGGGTAGAAATGATGGGTTGCCTTCCATCCAGCGCTAGTTTATAGTCGATAGCTCGACTGTACCGCATGGAGATCACTCTGGTGGCCTAAGATGAACGGTGGATTTGTCTTTCGAGAAGTACCCGCTCCAATAATGTTTTAAGCGCTATCCATTGACTTTGAAAGTCCATTTGCTCTCATGGGTGATTTCTACAGTTCCATGTAGAAATACTTGTGTGATAGTGTATAGACCAGACCACCTTGATCGTAATTTTTCTGGAAAAATCTTTAAGCGAGAATTGAACAGCAGCACCTGCTGCCCCACAAGAAACTCCCGTCTCTGAATATGCATCTCATGAAACTTCTTGGTTTACTCCTTGTAGATTTTTGCATTCTCATACGCTTCCTGACGAAACTCATCCATTTCATTCAACTGAAGTAATCGCTGCTCTCCTGCTGCTTGCAAATCTAGATTCAACTTGCGAAGTGCCCAATAAGCCCGATGCTCCAACTCCACTGGCAAGTGGCATGCTTTTCCAAACACTAGGCGGTATGGTGACATCCCGATATGTCTCTTGAATGTTGTTCTATAAGCTTACAGAGCATCATCCAACTTCTTGGACCAGTCCTTCCATGAAGAATTCACCGTAACCTTCAGTATTCTTTTTAACTCTCTGTTAGAAACTTCAACTTGCCCGCTGGTCTGATGATGATATGGGATGGCAATGCAGTGTTTGATTCTCAGCAACTGCTCAAACTAACGATTACAAAAGTGTTTGCCCCTATCACTTATGATAGCCCGCGGTGTGCCATAACGAGAGAAAATGTGCTCCTTGAGGAATCCAATCACCACTTTTGCATCGTTGGTAGGCTATGCCACTACTTCCACCCACTTGGAGACATAGTCGACCGCCACAAGTATATATTGATTTGAGAATGACGATGGGAATGGTCCCATGAAGTTAATCCCCCAGATATCAAACAATTCCACCTCTAAAATACTCTTAAGTGGCATTTCATTCTTTCTCGATACATTCCCCATGCGTTGACAACGATCACACCGCTTCACAAACTCAAAAGCATCCCGAAACATAGTAGGCCAGTAAAATCCTGACTGCAAGATTTTTGCGGCTGTCTTAGAAGCTCTGAAGAGCATATGGAGATGAATGGCAATGCTCTAAAATCGGAGTCACTTTCTCTTCAGGCACACACCATCGGATAATCTGATCTGCACCGCGCCTATAGAGAACTGGGTCTTCCCAAAAGTAAAATTTCAAATCGGCAAAGAATTTCTTCCGCTGATGAGCCAAATAATCCTGTAGTAGAATGGACTTGACCAAGAAGTTAACAATGTCCGCGTACCAAAGTGCTATTTCCACACTGAATAGCTGTTCATTTGGAAATATTTCATTAATATCCACCATCAAGTCTGGTTGCCTCAACTCCAACTGAGATATGTGATCTACTACCACATTTTCACTGCCCTTTTTATCTCTGATTTCAATATCGAACTCCTGTAGTAGTAAAACTCAATGAATCATCCTGGGCTTGGCATCTTTCTTTGTCATCAGATATTTCAATGCTACGTTATCTATGTAGACAATGACTCTTGACCCAACAAGATAAGAGTGGAACTTATCAAATGTATACACTAAAGCTAACAACTCTTTCTCCGTGGTAGCATAGTTATGTTGTACATCGTTCAGAGTTTTGCTGGCATAGTATATCACGTGAAACACCTTGTTGTTCCTCCGCTACCCTAAGACAACTCCCACAACGTAATCACTGGCATCACACAGCAACTCAAACGGTAGTTTCCAATCCGGTGCGACAACTACAAGTGCTAAAATAAGTTTCTCTTTTAGTGTTTGAAAAGACTCCAAACACTCTGCAGTGAAGTCAAATGGCGTATACTTCATCAACAGGTTACACAATGGCTTAGTGATCTTCGAGAAGTCCTGTATGAACTGTTTGTAAAACCCGACATGACCCAAGAAACTACGAACACCCTCCACAGAAGTAGGTGGTGGTAATTTCTCAATGACTTGGATTTTTACCCGATCCACTTCAATTCCCTTAGCTAAAATCCGGTGTCCCAGTACAATGCCTTCATGTACCATAAAATGACATTTCTACCTGCTCAGAACCAGACTGGTCTCCGTGTACCTCTGTAGTACAAAACTCAAGTGTTCTAAGCATTCATCAAATGAGGATTCGAAAATCGAAAAATCATCCATAAATACTTCAATGAATTTTTCAACCATATCAGAGAAGATCGCCATTATACAACGCTGAAATGTGGCAGGTGCATTGTAAAGGCCAAAAGGCATCCTACGGTAGGCAAAAGTGCCGTAGGGACATGTGAAAATGGTTTTCTCCTGATCATCCGGTGCCACTAATATCTAATTGTATCCCGAATAACCATCCAAGAAACAGTAATGTGTATGACTTGCCAGCCATTCCAACATTTGATCAATGAACGGGAGAGGAAAATGATCCTTCCTTGTGGCTGTGTTGAGTTTGCAGTAGTCAATGCAAACCCTCCATCTGGTAACTATTCTGGTAGGAATAAGCTTGTTCTTTTCATTCGGCATGACTGTTATTTTCCTTTTCTTCGGCACAACCTGAATAGGGCTAATCCATGCACTATCTGAGATAGGATAAATAATGCATGCATCTAAGAGTTTCAATACCTCTGCCCAAACCACTTCCTTCATATTGGGATTTAATCTCCGTTGGCTCTCTACACTAGGTCGAAAATCCTTCTCCATGAGAATATCATGCATGCATAGTGAAGGGCTGATCCCTTTAATGTCTGCAATGGTCCAACCTATCGCTGTTTTATGCTCCCTGAGTACCTGCAGTAGTTTTTCCTCCTCTATATCACTGATTGTACTTGAGATGATAACTGGAAGTGTACATGACTCACCCAGTAAGCATATCGAAGATGTTGTGGAAGTTGCTTAAGTTCTAATTTAGGCGGCTACTGTACAGATGGTAGAGGTTTTGCTGGACTGGTTCCAAGTTCTTCAAAGGCTCTGTTGCATATATAATCTCGCGCAAGTCTTCATCTCACTTGCTTCAAATTGTGTTGAGTAAGAATGTACAATACATGCCTCATAAGGATCCGATGGGTGGTGAAGTAAAAATGTATCCCTTACTACCTGGTTAATCACATCAATCTTGAAACAATTGTCTACTGCAGAAGAGAATTGCATAGCCTTGAACACATTGAATGAAATCTGTTCTTCACCCAATCTCAGAATTAATTGTCACATCTGAACATCGATCAAAGCCCTCGTGGTAGCTAGGAATGGTCTGCCCAAAATTAGAGGAATATCTTTGTCCTTTTCCATATCTAGAATGAGGAAATCGACAGGGAATATAAACTTCTCCACCTTGATAAGCACATCTTCAATTATTCCCTGTGGATGTGTGAGAGATCGGTCAGCCAACTGTAGTGTTACTGTAGTTGCTTTAGCGTTCCCCAACCCAAGCTTCCTGAAAATAATGGCATTAAGTTAATACTGGCACCTAGATCACATAAAGCTTTTTCAAAATAAATGTCACCAATTGTGCAAGGGACAGTAAAACTCCCTGGATCCTTAAGCTTCGGTGGAAGCTTTTTCTGGATTTTGGCGTTGACTTCTTCAGTTAGCATTACAGTCTCATGTTCTTCCAGTTTGCATTTGTTGGATAGGATATCCTTCAAAAATTTAGGATAGCTCGGCATCTAGAATAGTGCATCAGCAAATGGGATATTTATGTGAAGCTTCTTGAAGATTTCAATGAAGTTTTTATATTGCTGCTCCATTTTATGTTTCTTTAGCCTTTGAGGGAACGAAATGGATGGCTCATAAGGATTTACCACATTTGTTGCTTTACCAACTGATGTCTCTGAATTTTCCTTTGGTGTAGTTTTCGGTGTTTGCTCATCCTTTTCCACAGATTCTTCTTCTACCGAAGGTGTTGTTGTGTCTTGAACCATACCTGGCCTCTTGACATGTATTTCTGGTAGTTGCACCCCACTACGGGTTGTAATGGCCTTGGCGTGTTCCCTTGGGTTGATTTCAGTGTTGCTGGGTAGATTACCTGGTGATCTTCTAGTCAACGCAATGGCCATTTGCCCCATTTGAGCTTCCAAATTCTTTATAGCAGCATTCTGATCCTTAAGTGTTGCTTCTATTTTCTTTATGAAATGGTTGTTGGCGTTCATGTATTTTGCAAACATCTCTTCCAGTTGAATCTTTTTCTCTTGAGGCTGAAATTGGCCCTGTAGCCTTTGTTGATTTTGATTGCGCCATGAAAAATTCGGGTGCTTCTTCCAACTCAGATTATAAGTGTCTCCACATTGATTGTTTTGTTGGTGTTGTCCCCACTGTGCAAAATCAGCATGCTCCACTCCTTGTGTTAGGATTGGACAATCTGCTGTTATATGATCAACCCCACACTCTTCACAACTCAATCTTCTAGTTTGCGCTACATTGGTAGTTTGTGACATATTTTCTACCTTGTGAAATAATGAATCAATTTTTACAGACAAGACGGAAATAACATCCACTTCATAGACCCCCATCCCGGTGCCTTCTTTTGAACTTCCCGTTCTGATGACCACATTGCTGAAGTATTGGCAACTGTCTCAAACAACTTTAATGCATCATCAACTAACCTTGTATACACGGAACCGCTAGATGAAGAGTCGATCATGCTTTTGAAGGATGGGAGTAGTCCTGTGTAAAAGTATTGGACCTAGAGTCCTTTGCCGATCTCATTATATGGGCACTTCTGAAGCATGTTCTTGAACCTGCCCCAAGCTTCATCAAATGACTCAGAGTTTCCTTGACGATAAACAAAGATGTCATGTTTCAGCTTCGCAATCTTGGCTGGTAGAAAGAACTTGGTGCAGAATTTTTGTGCCAAGTCATTCCATATTGTGATGCTGGCAATAGGTTGAGAGTCCAGCCACTCAATTGCCTAGTCTCTCAAAGTATGTGGAAATAGTCTCAACCGGATAGCATCATTTGAAATACCCTAATATTTGAAGTGTTGGCACATCTCTAAGAATTGAGAAATGTGAGTATGCGGGTTTTCTTCAACTCTCCCATAGAATTGATGCCCATTTTGGAACAGATGTATTACATTAGTCTTCAATTGAAAGTTTGACTACCCAAATGGTGGATAGACGATGCTGGACTGACATTGACTGATCTGAGGAATCATGAAATCCCCCACAAGCACGTTTCCTTCGTCCACAACTTCGTCTTCATTGCTGGAACGATCGGGTTTTCCTATTCGTTAGCCATTTGGTGTTTTTGTGCTTCTCAAGTCTCTCTTTGCAATCAGTGGAAAGTGTGTTCAATTTCAAGGTTGACTGGAATCAATTCACCTCCAGATGATCTTAGCATACAGTCCTGAGAGCCAAAAAAAAATAACACTCAGTTACTAAATGGAATAAATAACTATGAAAATAAAAGTGAACAAAATAACAAAAATGCGAATTAGTGTCAAGATAACTAATACTAAACTAAATCTCAGTCCCCGACAATGGCGCCAAAAACTTGACACGTCAAAAATGTATTCAACTTTGATTATCGCAAGTGTGCGGATCGTTCAAGTAATAAAATGGGTTTTAAGTCCAAGTATCGTTTCCACAGAGATTGAGTTAGTTTGAGTTTTACCATCTTGACCTTAACCGAAATTAAGGAAATTCAATGAGATGATTAAACTATGGAATTATCTAAATTAGACTACGATTGCAAGTTTAAATGAAAATGAACAACTAAATGCAAATTACGATGTTAATGCAAATGTTTGAAGAAGTCTATGAATGAGAAGCGTACTAGGATCCCGAATCGCCAAGTAAGTTCACTTTTAACATTTATTTCACAATTTGATAGCACGATGAATCGGTTGAAGAGTCAATGTTCCTAAAATATTCAACAATCTCTCTCGAGTAGAGTTAAACCTATTCTCGCATACCATTTGACTATATTTATATGACAAATGCTAATATACAAGAATGTATAACGTTTTATGAACACTTAAAGACTCACGTAAAGCATAATGGTATATTTCTATCCCCTATCGAACCTTACGATGATTTATACCTTGTAGAATCTATTATCCTTTCGAATGCATGAAATTGACCACCCAAATTCACATAACCATTGCTCATTTAATTATGGAGATAATAAAGTAAATATAAACCATTCAATATCCAACATTCGTGTTTAAAATCAAATTGAAAAATAAAGAATTAAAAATTCACATTACGAGGTTCATCGTTCACCTAGTACAATTAAAAACCTAACCTAGCATGGATAAATTAAAATAACAAAGAAAATATTTAAGAGAAGACATCACCCAATTCTTGAATGTAAAGCTTAAAATCTTAGATCTTGGAGTGAAAATTTTCGTTCTTACTCAAAAAGGTCGTTTCTCTCTCTAGGAAGGCGTAACCCTAGTTTCTAGACGTAAATTAGCTTTTATAGTTACCTTAGAATTATTACCATACGAGTTGGAGTCGGATAAGGAAACCAGGAAATTCGCTCCAATTTTCTTTCTTGCGCTACAATGACAAATTCCTTACACCCGCAAGGAACAACTTTTTTCTCACTTATTTTTCCTGCCTCCTTGCTTGCGGCCGCATGGAAGATTATACCTTGCGGCCACAAGGTATAAGTAACTATCAAATATTAATTTTGGTCCTCCAACTTCATTTAGAGTCTTGACCTCTTTTGTTCATTTTTTCCTCTCATCATCCCATGCATTCCTCAATGTATGATTAAGCTCATGTCCGCTCTTGAGTTGGCCTCGGGTCATCTTTTTGATTATTTGCATTTTGGTCCCTGAACTTTTGTTTTCCTTCTTTTTGGATCATTTTCTCTATTTTTCATCTAATTTCCACCATAATCTTCATTGTTTCCCTACAAACACAATTTACACAAATTAAGCTCTATTTCAAATGTTTATCAACAATTATTCATGTTTGTGAACCAAAATAAACGTATAAAAACTCCCTTATCAGACTTGTGCAAGCTCGACCAACAACACAAGAAAAATAGTTCTCCTTTTTTCAGATCGAGTACTTCTACGAGATATTATCTAGTGATGATTGACGGCTGCAGCTTGCTTTGTTGTCCAGGTTTGGTCCAGATTGTCGTTTCTCTCCCTAAGACTTGGAGTGTTTCTACTAAAGGAAAGTTTTGAAGATGATCGTTTCTCAGTAATGTTGATGATAGAAATCAAATCAACAAAATTGTACTCACTTAACTATGACTTTCGCTTCCTAAACTCGCTAATTTTGATATTCGAATAGGAGAAAAAAGATAAATAGCTACTCGAGAGGGAGATATTTGAATTATATATGTTCTTCTTCAAATGAGGAGAGCGTTGGGGGTAATTTGGTCGTTTTAGGGAATGCCAAATGGTGTTCCCTATTGACTCTCTTATAATTGATTTGGTTAGAAATCACGCTTTATTCATTTGACATGTGCCCTTTATTAACAACATGTAGGCAGCCTGAATACGAAAAATGATTCATAATTTTTAAGCAAGCCTCATGTGTCTTCATTCCCCTAACGTATTGCTTACATTTTGTGAAATGGTTAGCTGGGTTTGCAGACTTCATTTTAGGGGCTAACAAATAATCCCCAAGTCTGATTTTATTATTTATATTAAATTTAGGACTTGAATTGTTTGCTACTTCGAAGTCGTTGTAGACATAAAAAATGACAAATAATGGGTTGGGTCAATTTAAATAATTAGCCCAATTAAATCTACTAAACTAAAACCTACTAAGATCATAAAATTTTAAAGGCACATCCCACTTTTCTTAAGAAAATCCACAATTATTCATTTATAATCAATTTAATTGAATTAATTGAGTGGTCATCAAAATTGGTCACGAATTTTCCCTATAAATAGAATCAAAAGTCCATTACAAAGGGAGGAAGAAAAGTGCAAAAGAAAATCACGAAATGCTGAAGAAATCATTCCAACTCCAAATCGCGAAATGCTGAAGATCAAGTCCAAGTTTCGAAATGCAAATTCAAGCTCCGAAATTCAAGTGTCAAACAAGTCAAGCTTTCAACAAATCAAATTCTTAACAAATCTCGAAGACTAAGATTCAAGCCACGTGACTTCTCGTCTTCAAACATTCAGATAATTAATCAGAGGATTTTTGCAATTACAAGAAGATTCATATTCATTTGTATTTTTCAAAATATAATTTGTAATGATTTCTGAATTTTAATACACAAAATCCATTGTACAAATTTCTTAGCACGTCCGGTGGGACCTTCTTGTCCTCTCATCTTTTGATCTCAGAATCTTCAACTTTCAACCACTACATGAACAATGGCAAATGAACAAGCGAAGCAAACCATAACTCATCTCGAAGAGATACTTACTGAACTATTTCGTGCGACCAGAGCCCAAACAAAAAGTGGGAAAACTCAACTAGTTCCACCACTAAAGAAGTTCTCTAACAAAGATAGAATGAAAATTATTTTCACAAAGCCAAACTCTCATTCAACAGAAAAGACCAAGAGTTCGGTGAAAAACTCTCGTTCGGGCTCCGTCTCCAATGGCAGATCCTTGTCTGGATCCCCTCATATCACTTCTTTGCAAAGGTGGGAAGATTATAGTTCATCTAAAGAATCACTTGAACCAGTGATGGTCATGGAAGCAACCTCGGGCTCAGATGATCAAATCCAACAAATGACTTTTGCCATTGAAAAACTAACGAAGTCACTAGAAGAGAAAAATACACATGTTGATGCACATATGCACAGACTAGAGCTGCAAAATCTGGCGAAAGAAGATCAAGAAAATCCAGGATCTTCCAAAGCTAAAGATCTAGAAGTCCAAGAATGCCAACAGAAACAAGATATACATGATCAAACAGTTGTTAAAAACGTTTTGCGTGATATTACTCAACTCTCTGTTGGTTCTCTATATGTCCACCAACTTCAACATATGATTGCGGACACCATTCTACCTAGTATAGTGGTTTAATGCAATCTTCATTGGTATATGCCAAGCCTTATAGCCGTCGAATCAACAAGATAAAGATGCCACTCGGTTACTAGCCTCCGAAATTCAAATATTTTGATGGAAAGGGCAAACCGAAGCAATATGTTACTCATTTTATTGAGACATGTAACAATGCACACACTTACACTGACACCATGGTGAAACAATTTGTACGCTCCCTCAAAGGTGCCGCATTCGAATGGTATACCGACTTACCTACTGGGTCAATTGATAGTTGGGATCAACTTGAAAGAGAGTTCCTAACACGTTTCTACAGCACCAACGAACTGTCAGCCTTCCAGAACTTACTCGAATGAAGCAGAGCAAGGAAGACCCCATTGTAGAGTACATCGAATGCTGGAGGAACATCGTGCTCAATTGCAAGGAAAATAAGCGAAACATCTTCCATTGACATATGTGTGCAAGGCATGCATTGGGGATTACTGTACAATCTCCAAGCGAATATACATCACTCCTTTGAAGAGTTGGTGACGCGTGCTTATGACCTAGAGCTCCAAATTGTAAGTCATGGGAATTACTTACCAAGTGATCTACGTGACAAGAGGGATCCCAAGAAAGAGATAAAGAATGATGTCAATGCAGGTAAGTCCAAAGAGGTAATAACAATTTTCACTATCCCTGCAAAGATAGCCTTCCAAGGGTCGAAATCAGAGTTCAGGCCTACCAAGGGATTGGTCCAAGGCAAAGGTCATGTGACTCTGAAAGAACTTGAAGAGAATGAGTACCCGTTTTCAGATTCTGAAGTTCCTGGAATTCTGGATCAACTTCTTGAACAGAAGATAATTGAACTACTAACCCCAAAGAGACCCTAGGAAGTTGGTAAGGTCGATCATTCTAAATATTGTAAATTTCATAGAATCATCAGTCACCCGGTGGAAAAATATTTTGTACTGAAAGATCTTATTGTTTGCTTGGACAAAGAAAATAAGATCAAACTTGAAACGGGGAAAAAACCCAACGGATGACTGCTCGATGGTTTCGTTTGGATCGTTTGATCCAATCCCCATTGTAAAAAGGGAACATACATTTTCTCATATATGCGAAGCCAGTAAATCTTCGGCTGAGGAGTTTGGACCACAACTTCCAGAAGGAGCCATTCCTGTGAAGTTTGAAGTAGACGAAGAATTTACTATCAGTTACATTTATCCAGGAATGGATAGGTCCGAGTGTGCCCAATCGTCCAACCTTTTATGAAATTATGACGGATAATTTAGATTTTTGGGATTTTGATTCAGAGTCCAAAGGTGAGATCGGTGATGGTTGGTCTACTTTCATAAGTAAGAAGGAAAAATACCGAATGCCAAACAAAACAAGTAAAATATCACATTCTACATCTCTTGTAGAGCCGAAATTAGGGGCTTTGAGTATGAAAGTTCAACCTAATGAAAAAATAACACTAGAAAAAAATTAGGAAGGATGGACCCTTGTGAAAAGACGCCATCGAATGATTCTACAACTTCCAAGTCCTAGTAACAAGAAACGAAAACCAAGAAACAACCGAAGAAGAAAGTCTAAAGCCAGGCCAAAAAGTGTCTACTAAATCAACGGGAGTCGAAGTCGCTTCACGCATTCCTCCTAGATTACCAACCCTGGGTGATTATTTTCCTAAGAATTTATTCAACAATGAATGTTTTACCTTCAATGTTATCAATGTGGAGGAGAAAGACGAAGTAAAAAAGGTATCGAATGAGAGTTCAAAATAGAAGAAAATTATCTCGCGACTCAATAATATTTCTTCTGATACAAGTTTAGCAGAGTCTCTTAAACTTCCTTTCGATGATCGAATGGCTTTAATCTCAACGTTGTTAGATTCGAAAGAATATGAAGGTAGTCTTAGAACATATTGGATCTATAACCCGACAAGACTATATGACCACCATCACATTTGACGATGAAGATTTATAACTGGGCTCTCGTTTACACAATAGATCACTCTATGTTAGTGGTCATATTCGAGAATACAAGATAAATGTAAACATCATGTCAGTCAAAACGATGAAGAAGATTGGAATTAATGTTGGTGATCTGTCCAAGAGCAAGATCATTATTCAAGGATTCAACCAGAAAGGTCAACGAGCCATGACATGATTCGTTTGAAGCTGCAAATAGGGGAGTTAATTTCCTCGGCTCTCTTCCATGTCATCGATGCTAAAATATCATACGAGTTACTCCTTCAATGTGTTTGGCTGCATGAAACTGGAGTAGTACTTTTGAATTGGCACCAATGCTTTAAATATAGTCGAGACAGAGAAGTCAAATGTATAGTAGCTGAGTCCAAACTATTCCTTGAAGAAGAATCTCATTTTTCTGATGACAAATTTTACATGGAAGATGAAGAGTGTAATTCTGTAGGGTGGACCATGTCCGAATTTAAAATTAAAGGAAATGCAGATGATGATGATACATCTAATGCTACTCAATCTCATCAGCTTATAAAAGGCAAATTAAAATTTACACCTGAAGGATTCAAAAGTTGTTTTTGTGTCCAAATCAACTTCTGGTTCTTTGCCGGTGTCATAGTTGAGTTCCAAAAAAATCCACAAATTTAAAAAATTCTATGAAAAGTCAAATTGAAAAAAATTATATTTGTTATTATTTATCTCGAAAATTGTCGGCCAATTACATTATCTATTGTGTCAAATTCAAGATCTACCATCTTGAATTCAAATTCCATTCTTATCATCCACTTCAATTCATTTTCTTTCTTGAGTCTCAAAATTTTCCAAAATCTCACTACCCTGGTTTGAGTTCTACGAGAATAATTCATGGCTGAGTTCGAATTTGTCTTTTGAAGTACTTGGGTGAAAGCATTGAGTAGAAAAAGGCAGAGTGGTGAGATCAATAGAGGGAAAAGCCGAATTGAGTAATACACGAGTGCGATTTGTGAGGCAGAAATAAATTTTAGATTTAGGATGTTTAACAGGGACGGATCAGCACTAGGCCAAAATAACAACCAAACCAACATGTCGGATGAGATGATACGTAGGTTTGAACAATTATTTGAAGATGTGCATGGTAGATTGGATAGACAGGATACAGAGCTTGCCAACTTGCGTAGGGGAGTTCCAAATATATGGAGACAGGGTAGGCAGGAGCCTAGTATGGATGTATGTGAAGATATGATTATGAGAATAATGTGGATGAGAAGGCAGTAATCAAGGCTGAAATGGGTAGGATGACAAATAGAGGAGCTAGGCTTGAACGAATGGGTAGAAACTTGGTTGGAGATGAGGTGATGAGAATATGGGCAACAAAAAAATGTCAATTCCACCATTAAAAGGAATGAGTGATTGGGAATCTTACTTGGAGTGTGAGAAAAATGTTGGATTGATCTTTGACTGCCACAACTATTTGGAGGAGAAGAAGTTGAATATAGCGGTCATTGAATTCACTGACTATGTAATTACTTCGTGGGATCATGTGGTGACAACGATGATGAGAAATAGAGAATGATCGCTCAATACATGGGAGGACTTGAAAGCTATCATGCGGAAGAGGTTTTTACCTAATCACTACTACCCAGAGCTTTATCAAAAACCACAAAGCCTCTACCAAGGATCGAAAAGTGTGGAGGACTATTACAAGGAGATGTAGTTATTGATGATTAGGGCGGATGTGAAGGATGATCGGAAGGTCACCATGGCCAGATTTTTGAACGAGTTCAATTTGGACATAGCTAATGTAGTGGAGTTACAACACTACGTGGAATTAGAAGACATGCTACACATAGCAATGAAGGTAGAGAGGCAATTGAAGATGAAGGAGACAACAAGGTACTCATCGGGTGCTTCAAGTTCTAACTCATCCTTAAAACTAAAGTGGGACAACAACAAAGGAGATGGGGGTGTTTCTAGGGGTAAAATTGAATTGCCGAAGGAAAAGGAAGAAAATGCTAACAAGAAAATGGAATCCTAGCCATCAAGGAGTCGAGACATCAAATGCTTTAGGTGTTTGGGGTCGGGGTACATTGTTTCTCAATGTCTAAATAAAAAATCGATATTTCTGTGGGATAATAAAGAGGTGGTGAGTGAGAGTGATTATGAAGGCGTGCCTGAATTAGGGGAGGCTAGTGATGGAGGTAAAGTGGAATATGTTTTTGGCAAACTATTGGTCACGAGGCGAGCTCTTAACACTCAAATCAAGGTGGATAACTTGGAGTAGTAAAGAGAAAGCATTTTCCATACATAGTGCTATATCAATAATAAGGTATGCAGCAAGATAATTGACGGTGGAAGTTATACAAATGTAGTTAGCACTAATCTGGTGGAAAAATTGGGATTAACTATGCTTAAATACCCTAGGCCCTATAGGTTACCGTGATTGAATGAATGTGGAGAAGTTAAGGTGAATAGAAGGGCATTAATAAATTTCTCAATTGGAAGTTATCATGACAAAGTATTTTGTGATGTAGTACCTATGCATGAGATCATATCTTATTGGGAAGACCATGGCAATAGATAGGAAGGTGATACATTATGGGTATAAAAATAGCTACAACTTTGTCGATGGTGGAAAGTCTATTACACTTGCACCATTAACACATGCATAAGTGTATAAAGACCAAATCAAACTGAAAAATGAGGAAGAAAAAAGATGAAAAGAGTTAGAGAAAAAGAGAGAAAGCAGTGAGTTGGCAAGTAAGAGAGAAAGTAGTGATATGGCTAAAAGAAAGAAGAGCCACATGAGAGAAAAGTCAAGAGCAAATTTCTTTGCAAAAATGAGTGAGTTGAAAAAAGCGATAGTGGAGAGACAATAAATGATTTTGTTGATGTAAAATGAGTTACTCCTCAATTTTTAGGAATCTAATACACCCCTCTCTAGCTTGGCTATTTCTTTATCACAAAAATTTGAAGATGTATTTCAGAGGACGTGACTTGTAGGTTATCACCCATTCGAGGCATTGAACACTAAATTAACTTCATACCCGACACAGACATTCCAAACCTACCAACTTACCGAAGCAATCTCGAGAAGACAAAAGAACTTCAAAGGCAAGTGTAGGAGTTGATGAGTAAGGGAGAGCATGAGTCCATGTGTCATACCAGTCCTACTTGTGCCAAAGAATAATGGAACTTGAAGAATGTGTGTGGATTGTAGGCCATCAATAACATAACGGTGAAGTATTGTTATCCTATTCCTAGGTTAGATGATATGTTGGACGAATTATTTGGTGCATGCATATTTTACAAAATTGATCTCAAGAGTAGTTACAATCAAATTAGAATGAGGGAAGGTGATGAAGGGAAAACCACATTTAAAACTAAATATGGTTTGTATGAATGGTTGGTCATGTCTTTTGAACTTACTAATGCACCTTGGCACTTTTATACGTTTAATGAACCGTGTTTTACGTGCATTTATAGGCAAGTTTGTTGTGGTTTACTTTGATGACATTTTAATCTACAGTAAGAACCTCAATGAACATATTGAACATTTGCGGTGTGTGCTAGTAGTTTTAAGAATAGAACAACTTTTTGTTAACTTTAAAAAGTGCACATTTTGTATGGAAAAGATTATGTTTCTTGGATATGTGGTTAGTGCTAAGAGAATTAAGGTAGATGAAGAGAAAATAAAAGTTATTAAAGAATGGCCAGCACTTGAGAGTATAACCGAGGTAAGAAGCTTTCATGGTTTGGCTAGTTTTTAATAGGCGATTTGTAAGGAATTTTAGCACACTTGTCATACCACTCACTGAAGTTGTTAAAAAAGTGTAGGTTTTAAATGGGGCGATGAACAAGAGCATGCATTCAATACTATTAAGGACAGGTTGTGTGAAGCACCGATTTTAGCACTATCTAATTTTGACAAAACTTTCGAGATTGAGCGTGATGCATCAGGTATATACATGGAGTTTTGATGCAGGATAGGAGGTCGATAGCTTATTTTAGTGAAAAGCTAAGTGGAGCAACACTCAACTATCCTACATATGATAAAGAGCTTTATTTACTTGGTCGAGCTTTGGAGACATAACAACATTATCTATAGCCAAAGAAATTCATGATTCACACTGATCATAAGTCATTGAAGCATTTGAGGGGTCAAGGTAAGTTGAACAAAAGACATACTAGATGTATGTAATTTATTGAGACATTTTTCTAAGTCATCCGGCAAAAACAAGGTAAGGAAAATATGGTGGAAAATGCGCTATCCTAAAGGTATGTGTTTCTTACGTCTTTAAGTGTGAAGTTTCTTCGTTTTGAGTACATTAAGGACATGTATGTAAATGATTTAGATTCTTCCAGCATACATGAATCATGTAATAAGGGTGTGGTAAACAAATTCTTTAAGCATGAAGGTTATTTGTTTCTGGAAAATAAATTATGTGTTTCTAATTGTTCCATGAGTGAATTATTGGTTAGAGAAGCACACAATGGGGATACTAATGGGTCACTTTGAGGTTGCAAAGACTTTAGAGATGTTAGGAAAATATTTTTATTGGCCTAAAATGAGGATTGATGTAAAACGAACTTGTGATCGATGCATAACTTATAAACATGCTAAGTCTAAGGTTCTATCCCATGGGTTGTATACTCTTTTACCCGTTCCTAGTGAACCTTGGGTTGATATCTCCATGGATTTTGTTTTTGGTTTACCTAGGACTAAAAGCGGTCGGGATTCAATATTTGTAGTGGTCGATAGGTTTTCTAAGATGGCGCATTTCATTTCATGTCACAAAGCCGATGATACCACTAACATAATTGATTTGTTCTTTAAGGAAATAGTGCATTTACATGGTGTCCTTAAGAGTATAGTGTCGGATAGAGATGTTAGATTTTTTAGCGACTTTTGGCGGGTTTTGTGGGGAAAGTTAGGCACGAAATTGTTGTTTTTACTACATGTCACCCACAAGTCGATGGGCAAACCGAAGCAGGCAATAGAACTATGATTCAATTGTTGCGCAATGTGGTTAATAAAAATTTGAAAAGTTTGGAAGAATGCATACCTTTCGTTGAGTTTGCATACAACAAGGCTATACATTCTACTACGTGTTCACCGTTAGAAATTGTTATGGTTTTAATCTACTAACACCATTGGATTTAATTCATTAACATGTGAATGAACGTTGAAGTTTAGATGGGAAAAAGAAGGCGTGATGTTGAAATCACTCCATGAGAAGGTGAGATTACAAATTGAAAACAAAAACAAGCATTATACGTCTCGAGCTAATGAGGGCTAGAAAAAGTATTTCATTTGAACCTGGTGAAAGGGTTTGGGTACATTTGAGAAAGGAGTGATTTCGAAAGCAAATGAAATCAAAGTTGTATCCACGGGGAGATGGACCATTTCAAGTTCTCGAGAAAATCAACGACAATGCATACAAGCTGGATCTTCTTGGCGAATATAATATTTTGGCTACTTTTAATATATTTGATCTCTCACTCTTTGATGCAGGTACAGATTCGATGACGAATCCTTTTGAAGATGAAGGAGATGATATGAGCACATAACGTATCAAAGTCCAACCCAGGAAAGGATTTGTTGATTATCGAAGGAGGTCCAATGACACGGTCGAGAGCGAAGTAGGTGAAAGAAGCGATGGGATTCCTTGCTCAAGCGACGATGGACGAAATTTCGAAGTTACCAAGCAAGGGAACAAGTTTTATGTTGGGCTCAGAAGAAGAAACCAGATGGATCAACATGATTCAAGAAGCGGACAACTATGTGGGACGAGGATAGATCAATATAATCCTTCCATCACAATTGATCTTCCTAACTCATTTTACTAATATTATTAACATTTCTATTAGTTTCCAATTCAATTATCTTGATCTTCTTCTCACTTTAATTCACATAAATTCAATCCACACAACCATATATCAATTCAAATATTAATCTCAAACTTATAAAGTTTTCATCATGACATCTTCATTTTAGTCAAATAAATTATAAATTCTCATTACATTATGTTCGTGCAAAACCCGCAAGCATACGAGATCGTTGACAAGTAATATAATTGATGAGTTAAGAGTATCGTCCCGCATGGAATAAATTCAATTCAAATTTACTAGTTATGTATGGAATTCAAATTATGTAAAGAAAATAGAGAATTTGATTTGATTTTATGCTAAATTATCTAAGAAAGTGGAAAAAAGTGTTTTTTTTTTAAATCAAATTACGGATGATTGTATTGGATCTCGAATCTGCCTATTGTTATCTATTTCAATTCTTGATTCGTAATCTAGTTCCGTTCATGCGTTCTTGACAATCGATAAAACTATGATATATAATTTTCTTTTCTAAGACAAATTAAATCTATCCTAACGATGACCCAAATCTATTCCTAATCTGAATTCGAATGATTTGAATGCATTAAAGTTTAAATTATCTATATGATTACACACGTGATAAATGTTATTTTTAACATACATTGCACATATTTTAATTTTACCGCGTTCTAAACTTATTGTGAGTCTCTCAACACTACAACAAGCAACTAATTATCTAATTGATGACCTATCAATTAAATAATGCAATGGGTATGCAAAATTAATCAAGAATCATAAGAAATAAACTAAACTACTAGTCTTGAATTAAAAAAAACAAATAAACAAATAGGGTTCATCTTCATCCAATACAAAAATGGATCTAATCTAACACGTTAATATATAAATTACAAAAAGAATAATAGAAAAATATCACTCGGATCATGAGATAAATCAAAAGATGTTGATCTTCAATTTCCAAGATGAATTCTTCAAAATCTTGTTGTAATTGACTTTCAATTCATTGCTAGAACTTGATCTCATCTCTCAAAATATAGCAATTAACCTTTTGTTCTTGATGAATTTGATGAAACTATGGTCTATGAAGAGGCTAAAGAGGATTTTTCAATGTGTATCCCTCGTTCTGTATTTATAAGAGCCAGAAAATATGTCAAAATCCTGTCCAATTTAGTTTCCAAAAGAGTTTGAATCGCGAAAGGAATCTAAAGATTTTTCTGCGAAAAAGGCATGTGTGCCCGCACGGTATAAGTGTTGCATGCGCGTCATAGAACCAAATGACTCTCGGGTAGGGGAAAATAAGGCCGTGTGTGCGCCATGAATTGCCATGTGCGCGCACAATTTGATCTCTGAATAGCTTTCAGTATTTTGGTCATAACTTCTTCTTAAAGTATCCGATTGAGATGATTTAATATGCCTTGGAAAGATAATTTAAAGGGCTACAATTCTATTTCAAATATGATTTTTCCAATTCAAACAATTACTATCCAAACAATGGGTTCCAAGTCGATATTAAAAACCCATAGCATAACTTGTTCGGCTGGAAATTGATTTGTAAAAATACTTACACTATATTTCGCTCATTTGACCTCCAAATGCATCCAATTGATCATATATGATCTTCATTCATTGTTTTGTGCTTTGAATCATCTATTAAATATTTACACTTTGGTCCCCAGACTTTAAATTTCCTTCGTTTTCACATGTTTTTTTTCATTTCGTTCTTCCAAATTCACAAATTTGCATTGAGTTCAACCTAACAAACATAATTAACACAAATTAATCTATAATTCATCTAAATCACTTACAAATACTCTAATTTAATGGTCTAGATAAGTGTACAAAATACACTTATCACATTAAATATTTATTTCTTTTATGAACAATTTATTATCTGCATGTCTTCAGATTTTCACCCACACATGCTTCACTTCATCATATGTTACCGCCATATTTTTTTTAAAACTGTCAAGTCATTTTATTGACTTCATAAAAATACAAAAAATATTCCAATTTCTATTCTATTTGTAAAATTACCAATTCTTTTTATTTTCATTCTTCTTAACTGTAAATTAAACATTTTCACTTTGTCAAAATTTGCCTTAATCTATTTCAAACACGTAAAATACATAAATAATTGTAAATTCCATTCTTCTAATTAATTTGCTACTTGTAACCTCCTAATATTTTAAACAAAATAATAAAATTTTAAACGAAGTAAATACAATTTCAATTTCCACTAATTTAATATTTTTGTCTTATATAATGCATACAATAATACAAGAAGTAACTATTACGCCACATTAGCACTTTTAACTTTATCCCATGTACACTCAAATAGTTTGTCTAAGTATTCTATAAATACTCTAACTATATACTTCAAATTGAAACATGCGAACACTCCAATAAATATTGAAAAGTCAATATATATATATTCAAATAGGCTTCCTCTATAAATTCTCTATAAATAGCTGAACTCAATACTTTCCTTTCCACATCCGCAACCACAAAAATGCATTACAATTACCACTTACACTACCAACACTTCTTTAGTTCTAACTTCAATTAGCTACTGGTAATCTTTTACATCTCCATTCTACAATTCCATTCTTCATCTTTTACATTAACATTAACAAGTTATAATTTTATATTCATAAACACAACTTTTTATACTTGAGCTTAATTTTCTTGCAACTTACAGATATCAATAAATGGCTACAACTTACAAGTTTATCCCCCAAATTACTCCATCAGATATGAACTGGTTTGCAAATCTTATTGTTGCAGGAAAACAAGCGCCTAAAACTGCACGTAACTCTGTAGCTCATTATCAAAATCTCATCTTCATGAATTTGCAGGTAACTACATACTATATAGGGATTTTTAAACTTTTACTGTACTATATATTTCCTATTCACATGTTCATCTCATTTTAATATTGAACATTGTAACATAGTCACAGCTACAATGTATGATGCTAATATTACAGCCCTTACTAACCAGTTGACACTTGGAAAAACATACATAATCTCCAATGCAACTGTAAAAGATAACAAAAGTGAATTTAAAAGTACACCTGAAAAGAAGATCTGGAGTATAATAGGAAGAACAAAAGTTGAAGAGCTCAATAAAAATAGCTTAGACTTCTTGTTTTCCAAATACGAGTTCACTACATTTCACGCACTAGAATATTATATGGACAGGAACACAAATATAAGTAAGCAATTCTAACATACAAACTTTACTACTACAAGTATTTCCACGTAATGTTTCATAAGGATTTTGTTTATAGTAACATTTAATACATACAAAATTTATGACATATTTTTTTTTTCTTGTTGCAGATGTCATTGGTGTTGCTATAGAAGTTCGACAAAAATGGATTATTCAGACTCATTTAGGTACCCAAGTCAATCTTCAAGATGTCATATTGATAGATAAAAATCTTCATACAGTGATATTAACTCTATGAGACACTTTTGTTGAGAGAGAGTACATTGCCATTGTTCAAAACCTATAATATGGGCTACAAATCTTAAAGCTTCTTCTTTTAATGGTAATTTAACCACAACATACTCTTTCGTTTAAAATAAAATGTGCGAAACTAAAAAAATTAAACATATTGATTATTATTACTTTTCTTTCTTCCATATGCATTACACTCTCTACTAAAGCCAACAACAACATTTTCATTAATGTTGAATCATTGGCTATAGCAGACTACAAAGAGTGGTATTAAAACATACTTAAAACACTTTTTACCTTTACTTCTTTCTACTAGAAAACAACGACATGCTATATTTTAAGTTCTATATGTAATTGTGTAATTGTTTGTCATAGGGTGTTAACGAATAAGGAAAACTTTGACCAACTTACAGACGGGAACTCATTTATTCATGTAAGCCCACCAAAGCTGCCGTCCCCTATAGACAACAAAATCACATCAATTGCTGAATTACTGGAGTTTATTTAGAGGTTTTCTCTAACTTCTTTTATCGAATACACATAGCATACGTACATTTTCACTATCTAAGTTCGAATCACCATGTAGATGTTTTAATAAATAACTCCTTATTGTTGCACATTAAGAACAATTATACCAAGTCAATTTGATGGAATAATTGTTTTTATAAGTGAGCATTCATAGATATAAGTTACAATCATATGAATAGTTCATTTTCTTAATTTTTTTTATTATGTAATTGTTTTATAAAACTTTTTATAAGAATTATCTTTTATGGGCTTAAAACTCTTTAAATTTCTAGTTAAAGACTCAATTTAAAAAGATTAATGATAATATAACTCTCTCATTTAGTTTTTCACTAAAAATGGAGGTTACAAAAAGAGGAAGATTATTTTTTAACTACACCTCCCTTCTAATCCAAAATTACTCTTATTTTCTCTAAAAAAATATATCTTTTTTTATTAAGTAAAGCTTAAAAGATTAGAGAGAGTGTGAAGGAGAAAGTGCACACTTTGATCAAGGAAAAATATTTTCAAAAGAAAGAAAAAAAAATATAAGAGATGAACAGATTTCTAAAAATTTCGATGTCGTTGGAAAGCAACAACCATCGTCCAACTTTATACTTTCAAAAGCTTTTAAACGAAGGTAGATAGAGGTGCAAGTGTATATTTCGTTTTCAAATTATGATTTTTCATTAATAGCTTGAATGATTGGTACCTCTGGGTATGGTGCTTTGGCACCACTATAGTTTGAATGATCATTCTCTAACTCTACGTGTTATGATAATGCTATAGAAATCGAATTTTGTTGGAAATCCCTCTACATGCGACGGTATGAATCTACAGTTCGAGATTTCTAATTGGATAATGAAATGCACCGATGATATCTATTGAGTTTCAAACTCATGTGTTAATTCCCCTCTTACAGGTTGATTTGATATGCTTGGGGCGTGGATGATGGTAGAGGATGATGCAACATGCTATGGAGATGCCGGTGACTTAGAATCTTTAATTTGATTATGCAACATTTATGTTTTTTTAATTAGATTTCTATGAACATCATACGTGGAACTATTCTAAATACATTTTATGAATAAGTTACGTTTAAAAGTAGTTATGTGTTATATAAATTAACTGACAAGTCACCATTTACCACAAAAGAAAGTGTTAGTAATTTAGTGTTGTTGTTTTTTCTAAATTTTCAGCTTCTGTCGTGGAATTCAAAAATTCATAACTCAATTGTTACTTAGATGTTTTGGACAAAACCAGTGGCGTTTGATATCCTCATGGATTAGCTACTGAATAAAGTTGAAATCATGTTGATCTAACGTCTGTAGAATGTTATATGTCATTTTAAGTAAACAGCGCTAGGTTACCTTCTAAACCGAGTCGCTGCGGGGATTTGAAAAATATTTTAATACTTCGTATGTTGCCGACATAAGCTGATTTTTGGATATGTCATAATATAAAGGATTTAATACTTTACTATAAAATTTCATGAAGTTTCAAGGTCGATAGATATGCAAACAATGTGCTTGGGCGTGGATGATGGTAGAGGATGATGCAACATGCTATGGAGATGCCGGTGACTTAGAATTTTTAATTTGATTATGCAACATTTATGTTTTTTTTTTAATTAGATTTCTATGAACATCATACGTGGAACTATTCTAAGAACATTTTATGAATAAGTTACATTTAAAAGTAGTTATGTGTTATATAAATTAACTTACAAGTCACCATTTACCACAAAAGAAAGTGTTAGTAATTTAGCGTTGCTGTTTTTTCTAAATTTTCAGCTTTTGCCGTGGAATTCAAGAATTCATAACTCAATCGTTACTTGAAAATTCTCAACAAAATTGGTGGCATTTGATAGCCTCATAGGTTAGCTACTAAATAAACTTATCGGTAGAATTTTATATGTTCCTTAAAGTAAAATGCACTGGGTAGTATTGCTGTTTTCAGCTTCTGCCATTGACTTTAAGAATTCGTAACTCAATCGTTACTTAGATGTTTTGGACAAAACCAGTGGTGTTTGATAGTCTCATGGATTAGCTAATGAATAAAGTTGAAATCATGTCAATCCAATGTCTTTAGAATATTATATGTCATTTTAAGTAAACAGTGCTAGGTTACCTTCTAAATCGAGTCGCTGCGGGGATTTGAAAAATATTTTAATACTTCATATGTTGCCGACGAAAGATGATTTTTGGATATGCCATAATATAAAGAATTTCATACTTTACTATAAAATTTCATGAAGTTTCGAGGTCGATAAATATGCAAAAAAATTTATTTTTGAAGATAGAAAACAAAAGTAGCTACATTTATTTTTCATTTTCTTCCTAGAATTTTACTCAATAATGTGACTTTATTTCTAAAAAATTATTAGATAATCCCTTAATACAAAATGATGTTATTTAGAATTAAATAATTCTCGAATTAAATTTTTAAGTTAAGTTTTTATGTTTTCCGCTTAAAGAATAGTTAATTATTTTATTAAGTCTACGGTTTATGGGTAAAGTAAAGTTAATCTAGTGACGTTTCGATCCATGCGGGTCAGGGCATTACAGCTTCTGTAAATACGAGCATGCAAGAGCTGAACCTTGGTAAATTTAACTATGAAACATATATTTACATATCTACTAACACTAATATTGTTTAAACAATACAATATACCTAATTCAAACCACTTTTATCTCCATAGCTAATGCTTTTGTTCAACTCGAAGACAAAACTGGACATTTGGATACAAGCATCATTGGTGGGGGCAGTAGAGGCCTTATTGGAAACCAATGCCAATACAATAATAGAACATTTCTAACAGGTAAATCCCAAATACCAGCACTCTTTAAGAATACTTTTTTCAACACACGGATATACTAACAATATACATTATAACTGTCACAGAATCCAGATATAGTAGTAAACAATCTTGCACAAACCAATAGTGAAATAGAATTGCTATTCTATCTAAAAACCAGTAAAAAAATAGGATCCACCTGAGTACCGTTATGAAATTATCTTTGTCTTCAACTCTATAACATCAATTATTGATACTGATTCCTCAAACGCAATGACCGAAGTAAATCCTTTAGCTAGTCATGTGGAAGATTCAACTGAAACAAACACTAATTCAGACAAAACAAACACAAGATGCACAACACAGACCTTGAACTTTCCACATGCATAAAAGAGATCCATGCACCTCCTACAAAAAGACCTCTCTTCAAAACACCAGCTAAGAACACCAAAGCAAAATCTAACAAAAAAAGGAGTATCAAAGCTTTAGATGACCACGCCAATATTTCCACTTTGAAATAAAACATGAATGATGAAAATGTCTACATTACTTTTGTACCATAGGCATTTGTATAGTATATCTTTTTTATATGTTTTGGAAAAAGTATCATCATCTGTCTAAAGCAAGTTATCTACTGTACGTAGAACTACATCAAGCAACAATGATTTTTGTTTTGTAATCGATGGGTAGCTATAATTATTTTGGATCTGATGTGCAAATACAACTACTTGTACATTGCACTAATGATCTATGAAACTTTTTTATTTCCATTATTAAACAGTGTTCAATTACTCACTATTTAGTCCTTTTTTCATTTACCCTTCCTCCTTAATTAAACATGTGATAGTTTAAATTGTTTCATCATCTTACACATTTCATTTCTCTCCTTAATATATTACCTTCTGGCAGGAAAATGAAACCAACAATGTCTATAAAACAATTTCCAAACAGTTCACTATACATGTACCTAATTTAACATTGCCAAAATATAAAGTTAACTTTTTTATTCTCAAAGATATTAAATAAATTTAAACTCTATAACGTATTTCTCTGTATAAACAAATGACGTTGTCATACTTTTGTATAAGAACGGTTCTCCAATTTATCTATTACATCTTGCATTTTATTTAGCTTTGAAATCTACACATTTTTTAATAAATAAATAAGATAGTTATATTAATATTATTATTTATTGTAATATGCTAAAACAATTTGCATTTACAATTGTTATTTATTACATTTAGTCAGTAGTATAGTATTTTAACGATAACTACGAAATTCAAAACACAAAACAACTATTCTTGACATCACAAAATTTTGTTTCCTTTTTAACTTATCCGTTGAATTTAAGCTAGGTAATAATGTAATTGAGTTGAACATATGTGTCATCGTCAATTTTGTACCTGATAATGCATTTTAAAAATATTTAAATCTAAAAGGATAAAAAATGTGTTTTTATAATTAATGTAAAATCATTTTGAGTTAAATAGATATTTAAAACTTTATTATATTAAATAAAAAGATTAATTAAATTATTTTTAAATTTTCAATTATTATAATATAACCATTTAAAAAATTGTGTTTTTATAATTAATGTAAAATCATTTTGAGTTAAATAGATATTTAAAACTTTATTATATTAAATAAAAAGATTAATTAAATTATTTTTAAATTTTCAATTATTATAATATAACCATTTAAACTTACCATTTATCTCATTCACAACACAATTTCACCATTTTCATCACCACAATTCTCGACAGCACACCACAACCACTAAGCAAACAACCAGTGGCACCTACCTAATCAACTAGCTCAAAACGTAAATCACTCATCTCCACCTTATTTGAACATATGTGCCGGTGCGGATTCGCGTTGTATGGGCACAGGCGGACACCAAGTTCGTGCAGATACCAGGTCCGCGCTGCACGGACAATAGTATTCACACAGCGCGGATTTGTTCGTGCAGTGTTGGCGTTGTACGGACACCAAGTCCGTACGCGAGGGTGCTACAAGGGTCTAATGTCAGTACCACGTGGAAACCCAATTCGTACTGCGCAGAGATGGGTCTCCGCGCTGCCTGACTACGGTGTTTGTGCATTGTGTACATCAGATCCGCAACCGGTCGGTAAACACAATTCAAATTCAAATTTTATTTGTTTGTAATAATTTCTACAGACGTCTTAAGAATATATACTGTCTCCAAACCAATGGTTTTCTACTATGATCACTCAATTTTCAAATTATTAATATCTTAAAGATTTCGTAGAGTTTATCAATGCAGATCAACAAACTTCTTTGATGTGTAGTAATTTCTATTGATTTATATATAGAGTTATTTATAGAGCGGAAGAAGAACAATAATTCAATAGCAAATTAGTTCATGAATTTATAATGAAACTTATTAATTGTGGCAAAAACAATGAAGTCTGGGTGAAGTTAGATAACAATTTGGCCCGCTTTAGTATGCAAAAGTTTTGTCCCACACCGGATTACCTTGCCATGAGGTATTCATCAATCTTGACCACAACAATGATTGGCTTAGAATTAATATGAGAATGATTTTTGAAGCATTCCACCTATGTGAAGATCAAGATGATGAATTTAAACTCGGACAGGTGATGTTGGTAGAATATGTTTTAAAACCTATTGGAAGATACATTAATTACAAAACTTTGGGCATGGTTGAACACCTTCATGACTTCCTTGAGTATCCATGGGGTCGTAGAGCATATTTTGTTTTATTAAAAGTCGCTGCAAGAATCTCAACTGGAACGAGTACAAAGAATGCCACAAAATGAGCAAAACGAATGTAAATACTCATTACATGGATATCTATTTGCATTTCAGGTACTTTTCTTCTATTCTTTTATTTTCCTCCAATCTATATATAGTTTAGTTTACTCGTATAAACTTATATATCTAATATTTATTTTTAATTATGTTTCAGTACTGGATATACGAAGTATTTTCATAAATTGGACAAAAAATTAGATGTTGTAGATATAAAACATTACAGAGTCCAAAATGTACAGATGAAAGCCAAATAAAATATTAACGGAGAAAATAATTAGGCAATTTTGGCTACCCAAGAGGTAATTCAATTATTTAATTATATTTCTTTATCACATTACATTATGCATTTAATTATTATTATTATTTTTGTCCTTTTCCAAATTTTTCTTAGGATCAATCATTTAAGTATTTCATTACAATTGCAGATCCAAGTGCTTGTAGTGTTATAGCCTACAAATGAAGAATTGCAAACATTGTGGTACATAACTCTTTCATTGCCACAAGACAACCAACATAATATACTAGATAGCATTATCAACGGAGAATTCAACAATGTTCCACAATAAATCCCAGATAACACTAATAACATGTCGACTGGTCCTAGTACTTCAAGGACATATAATTTAGTTGGAGCAGCTGGCCCAAGTTCTACTTCTATTGGCTCTAACTATGTAACTAGAGAAGAAATGGAAACAATGTTGAACGTATATAGGCAGCATATAGTATTAGATGTATCTGGTTAGTGCGATAACTTGAAAACAAACATTGTTGCAAAATCAAGGAGACAAGAATGCCACTACCAAACAATTTTTAAAAACAAAAAAGAATTGTTTGAACAACATCAAAAGTGGCAACAAGACCACTATCAGCACATGCAATCTAACATGCAACCTATGGATATTTCAGGTTTATGCGATAATTTGTTTAACGCACACATTTCTCATGAATCGTGAAAACAAGAAGTCCACTACTCAACACTTCTTGACAACCAGAAACAATTCTTCCAACAACAGCAACAGTGATAAGAAGAACACTACCAAGGCATACAATCTAGCTTGCAAAATTATGTAAATACTAGTTTGAGTTCAGTAAGATCTTATATTGGCGAACAAAAAAGCAATATGCTGAACAAATTATATGACTGAGAATCAAATATGGAAACTGTTATAGCTTCCCTCCAATAAGATGTTCATGTCCATAAGACTCCTGTTCCAAAGCAAGCCTCAACATCTCAACAAATTGAAGATGTTGAAAAGTTGATAAAGGAAAAAAAAAAGCTAAAGGAAAAAAGATACAATCTTCAACACTATTGACATGTTATCTTTTAGAACACTATCATATAGATATATATGCAACAATTAGAGATTAGGTAATAAAGAATCCATCAAGGTAACCACTCTAATTCTACTTTATTAACTTGAATATTATAATTTTAATTTGATTTATTTCAAACTAATTTAAATTATGTTATGCAGTGCATATTGAGATGATGGAACTGGCAATCTGTACGGAAGAGACACATTAAAAGCTATAATAGACACAACACAAGATAGCAATACTGTGGTTAGTAAAGTTTAATCATCATAATAAATTTCATTCCATATTTAATATATTTAATTTACATCTATTTATTCTATTAGATTAGAATCTTGACCAAAAATTAAAACTATTGAAGCGGTTCATTAAATACGGTTGCACTGTTGTTTCAAAAGAATATGCAATTCTAGACTTCAAATTTGAAAATGAATGTGTTGTACAAATGATATTGCAAATAAGCATACAAGAAGAGAGTGTCAATATTAACCATTTTAGGAGAGTATATAAATGGCAAGTTGCTAACAGTTGGTCGTCCATGGATAACAAGCAATTATCTGTTAATTCCATGTTCGTATCTAAGGAACAGTTGGTATCTCTTTCTTAGGAATATCTGCAAATGGAAATTCCAAATATATGATTGTAGTTATAATGTTCATATGCCTCAACAGGTCAGGGCACATGCAAATGCAATATTCACTTTAGTCCAAACATTGTTAATGTTTTCAGAGTTTTCCTCTATCAGACGAGATATAAGGAAAAATAGAAACAAAGAAATAGAGTTGAACATCATACATTATCTACCATGTGCAAATAATGGGTGAGTATTTAAACTATTTAATGTTTACTATAATACTTCATTTTTCTATTTAATTTGATTTTACATTTGTAGTCTAGTTTAACCTAACATAAAACTATCCAATAGAATCAATTTCTCTGGACAGGATGACATATACAGACGAAAGATTGCAGTAGATATTTGTTATAATGAATACTTTCTACATTCTCGTTGATCATGATACTAATTGATAATCATATTTGTGCAAAAACTGCTCTAAACATATGTTATAACTCATTGTATTCGTAGTTAACAACAGAGCTGAAGACTCTTATAAACAGAAAGGTAACATATGAAATCATCTATTATTCTATCAGAAATATTGGCAACACTCAAACCCATCATACATTTTTTTAGAAGATATGCTTAAAGCATGGAATGAAATCTCATTTTCTCGAAGGCATCCATGGTTGGTGTATCTGTGCAATTTGTAGTCTATCAAGATCCTTTAATATTGTCATGTAGCATGCTGATTCCTTGTTGTCATCATCTCTAAATGCAATCTCTTACTCTTGGGTCACTGTGTAGGCACGAATTACTAATTGTGACATTGGTTAACTAGGAAAATAGTATGTTGCTTTGAAGTTTATCTTCGTAGTATTGTTTGAAGTCAGTATGCATTACAACTAAATGCATACTCTCAAGTGTGTTATTTTATCAATTCAAAAAGTTTGGATTCATCACGTTCTTTTATTTTTCTCAAATGCTAATTCAAATTTTATAGTTTAATTTCTTTCCTTAGAATTTGTGTGCGACCATCATGAAGGATATTGCATTTCATGGATATACCACTTCTATTTCCATTGAGGCCCATGCCACTAAGGTCTTCAAAAGAAGGGGATAACTGACATGTTGGTTGTAAATTCTAAAGAGGGGGCTTCGATGAAGAAGGCATTTATGGTCATTGAAATCAACACAACTTTTAGTAGTAGGAAGAGGTGTGATTCAGTTAGAGAAACTTGGATGCCTCAAGGCGATGTTGATAGAGTTCTTCCCTTGTGTATTGAATAAAGGTACAAAATAAAATTAACATATCAGAACCTATTTCTAAATGAATCATATTCACAACTTTACTCACAATATGAATCTGGTGAGTAAATGAATTTACAAATTTAGGTTCTTTATGCAAAGCAGAAACCTACTGGTTAGTGTTAACATCTATTTTCTAACAGAATTTGTACTTTACATTATTGGAGCCCCATTGTAGGTGAAAAAGGATTAACTGTTTCTAAAGATTTAGAAGAAATAAATTGGTACTGTAAATTCATGAAGTCCATCATGATTTCTTAACCAGGAAACGATAATTTGCACCCATGGCAACCTGAGAAGAAATGAAAGATGTTGCCATCAATTTTGCATCACCACATAAAACTCTTCTGTGGGAAACATCGTCATCAAATAAGCAAACCACAGTTTCGGAAGAAGCACAAAGTGAGCCAAGGGATGGTGCTCTACAAAGTTTTCTTGAAACTGAGAATGAATGTGCATCAATTCAACATCCTTGGTTGACAAATTGAAGGAGTTGATCTTTGATTGGTGAACATACTAATTGATTGCAAAATACTAGCTATGGAAGGAAATGATGATGAATGTTTTGTTTATAAGACAAAGGGGAAAGGCAGAAGTAGTTTAGAAAATATTCCAGTCTATTTTGGTGTAGGTAGTGGACGTTCTTTCATTTTCATGTATCTTTTGTTGGGGAAAGTATTTCCTGAAAGAGGATTGTGAAAAAAAAAAACCTTTTTGGACATATATCATATATGTATGTAATGAAAAGTGCATTTGTGTGTCGGCACATATATAAGAACAGTAGCTCTCTCAATTCTTTTTATAAAAATCTAGCCTACTATTAGTTGTATGATAAATGTTGACTTTTTGATACATGAATCATTATCTCCTCTGCATATGAAAATTTGCAAGTAACAATATTGGAATAATTGTTGTAAATAATTTCACGGATTCCTCGAAAAGATTGTGCTTTATTGCAAGAAAATAAGTAGATTGTGCTTTAGTCTCTTAAACAAGTCACACACATAGTTATGGTGTCTCCATGTATGACATTCCTACAGCACACATTGAAAACAAGAAGATGGTAACTACTACTGAAACACAAATGGTTTTCCGAATGGTTTTTATTTACATACAACAAGATGTTGGTAACTGTTGATAGCTTTTATTTATAGAAAACCAAATTGTTTTTAAAAATATTATATTGCACCATCTTGAAACACCCAATATTACAAAAAAAACCCAATGGCTTTTCAATTATAGCTAGAAGACTTGCTATACTACGACTTAATCATTGAAAACTACTACCATTTATCAAAAATAAGTAATGCAGAATGTCTAAGTCATACTGCAAACTTAAGTTCTTCAAGGATCAAGAAAATGGCATTAAGCAAGCCATTCGTCTCAGCTTGTATCAAGTATTTAGTTTTTTATACGGACACAAAAAAATTGCTTCAATAATGACACCTTAAGGTTCTTCTAAATGCCCTTAATTTCTTGTTAGCTTTGTGTGCCTTGTTTGTGACCTACACTTTCATTCTTACTTCCTCAAAGTACCATGCAGAAGAACAAAAACATTTATCATAAATAGGGTTGCAAAAATCGTTGTCATAACTCAGAACTCAAGTTGGCGCATGTTGATAGCATTTGCAATATCCGGGGTACTCTCACATGCTATTTTTATTTTCCTCTCTAGCTTGGCTTGTTCAGGGTATAAAGGTAAATAGTGATTAACCGGATCCAATAGTAACTATATTTTGTCAAATGAAACTAATCCAAAAAGGATTACATATTATGTCTTGCTTCCACGCTACAATTGCGGTTGCTGAATACATCTAACCTTTCCATTAGACTTGGACTATGTTCAACATCGACTGTAATGTTAGCACAGTCCATTCTATTAATTTAGTTTAGCCCATCAAAATAATTTAGTAAAATTAAGTAGCACCTTCTTGATTTTACGAGATAAGCCCATGTTTGTCTTCCTTTAAAATAAATGTCTTTAATTTTTATACTCATTTTCAAACACATTCACACAATAACGTAAATCCAAAACATTTTCCTACTTTATAACCACTCATTCTTAAAAAAATAACTTTTCAAAACATCATTTTTTTCTCAATAATGGGCATCAAATAGGAGCTAAGTAGCACTATCAAAAGAAATCAGAAAACAAACAATAAAATTATAACAATGAATTGTGAGGTTATACTTATATGTTAATATGACATGGGGATTACCTACCAGCACAAAATCAGTGATTTTTAACATGAAAGGGTGCAAAAAAAAAAAAAGGAGAAAGGAGAAAAGCAGCACCTTCTTTATTTTACTAGACAAGTAGCACTTTCAATGCAGATTCAATAAATGGATAACAATATGGAGATGTTAACAACAACCAATTATGACTCCATAACCAAAAAAGCGGTCAGATTTTCATATGTAAAAACTTCACACACACACACAGAGGTGAACTCGGGGTCCTCGGGGCACGTGCTCCCTAACTTTTAAGATTTTTTTCCTTTTATATAAAATCATGTTTGGTATCAATTGTAATCTTAATTTTAATCTTAATCAAACTTAACAATTAATTTTAATAACATATTTCATGGAATCCATAACTGTTTAACTTTTATCAAAATTTACTAAAATTTGATTTTAATCTCCACCAAACAGGGGGTAAAATCACAATAAATTTGAATTTCGATAACATGCTAATTTTAAAAAAATTTCAACGATCGTACGCTAATCGAATCTACAAATTACTTATGTTATCTCAAAGTTTATTTCGAGAACTACATTATGGGCATATCGAATAATCCAAACCGATATCGAAAATAGTTTAAAAAATACGTTAAACGTGAGTTTTAAAGAAATATGTCTAACTCGCATTTTTTAAAAAAAACTCAATTATTTCATTAACATTTATTATTTTTGCGATACAAATTTTTCAATGTAATTTTCATCATTTTATGGAATATGACATCAAATTTTTTTGAAATTTGACATCCGAAAAAGTCATATCCCATGTAAATTTTCAGACGTAAAATTACATGAGGTATGATTTTTTTGAACGTAAATTTTCGATTGTAAAATTTCTCCCAACTTCTTTGCAAGTTTGATTGTGTCCCCTAAATTTAAAGTTCTTCGTCCGTCCCTACACACACACGCACGCACTCACACACACACGCACGCACGCGCACACACACACACACACACTCTCTCTCTCTCTCTCTCAACGTGCACGGAAGTGGTTGGGCTTGACTGATTTTCTCCTGCGTTTTGGGGGTTCAGGTTATGGGACGATGATGGATGATTGCGGATGGGAGATTAGGGATTGTAAATCATTTGATGTGGTGATTTTGGATTTTGGAACAGAAACAATTTTCCCAAATCGAATTCTTGGGCTCGTTCTGGGGCGAGATTTCATTGAGAATGAATAGGGTCGTGCCTGATCAAATTGTGTTTTGATTTCCAACTGATGAAATAGGTTGTTCGCGAGCAACGATTCTTTTCATGGCGAGAAGATAATTCGTCTATTGACACGTTGGACGCCGTCTTGCCACTTAGGATGCCATTCGAACGGTTGTTTGAATAGTGATGGATGGAGAGAATTTATAGTAAGTTGAGTGACCGTGTAGGGAAATATGATACTTGAGTGACTACAACATCATATTATATAAAGTTCAGTGAGTAACGAAACTTTTTACTCCTCCAGGTGCACTAACAGCGACTATTGCTCGTCATCCATCGAAACCTAGAGTTTACATTGGGTGTATGAAATCTGGACCTGTTCTTTCTAAGACGTAATCAGAGTTTCCACAGTGCTATTGTGTTTGTAAATTTCTTGCATCAGTATTATTTTAGGCATTTTCCTTTATGGTGATGTCCAGGAATGTTAAGTACCATGAACCAGACTACTAGAAATTCGGAGAAGGAAACAAATACTTTCGACATGCAACTGGTCGGATTTATGCAATATTAAAGGATTTGGCTAACTACATTCTTATTAATAAGTAAGCATTGTTTCTTTTCTTTCTTTTTATTAGGTTAATCCCAGCTACAGAACACTTTTTTTTTTCCTTTGTGATAATATGGACAAGAATATAGTCAAGATTATTGGTAACTTGGTTATCAGGTTTCATTTCGTGTATCAATTTTTCTTCGATAATGTAGTAATTGTTGGAAACATGAACGGTAAATGTAGACACATATTGCACAAGTATGCGAACGAAGACGTGTCACTTGGTGCTTGGTTTATTGGTCTCGAAGTCGAGCACATTGATGAACGAAGTATGTGCTGTGGCACTCCACCGGATATGGTTAGTTTGACTAAGCTCAAAAGTTACTATTAAGTATCTTTTTTTGACGAACATTTTTTAGTTTTAGGTTTACCCTTCACGTTTAACTTATTTTGACTAAATACAGTTCAGTGTGGATCGCCAGAGGCAACATCAGACAATATATATTGTTGAAGTTTTCTTTATTTCTTCACTCTTTGGATGTTTCTTAATTGTATTATATGGGTGAAATGAAATTATATGTAAATTTACTTTGTTAAATTAAGTTCATTTTGCTAACTTAATTCAATGCACATATCTCCCTTTAATCCTTTATATTCGACGCTAACATTACCTTAAAAAATAACAGAGTCCGTGCATTGCACGGGGCAAAGCTCGTATAAATAAAAATATTGTACAAGTGGAAAATAAATTGGGCCAATGGGTCAGCATGTAACATTTATAGGCCAGTTTGTCACAAACTTACTAAGGTTGCATGTCCCGGCCCAATAACCATAATCAAGTCCAAGTAAAGAATTGGGGCGAAGGCGAAACAATGGAGCACTAATTTTCAGTTCTCTAATTTGCATTAAATTTAATATCAAATTTCCATTGTGTTCAACAATTAGAATTTTATCAATATTCCACACCTTTAAATTCAAATTATTCCTCTACCAATGTAATCTACGTGCTCGATTTTAACCCAAAAAAAAAAAGTTATCCTTGACTTTCAAATTGTTTTTCATTTTCAATGAACATTTCTTTGGAGTTCATTAATTTTATTAATTGACTGAATTTTTGAGGCATAGCATTTGTCGGGCAGGCAGGGTAGTGATCCTAAAAAATACGTAGATAATAATGAGTAATAATTATAAATGTATGATTGATTCACAAATTGCATCCAAACATATGCTTAAATTTCTTATAATTCGACATTTCAACCTTGGATTTTCTTGAAATGACCATAAAAGTTGGTGTGACTTGTATCTCATGGGACAATCTTGACGTCCCACCGAAAAATGCCATTTTTTTCGAACATTTACATTTATTGATTACAGAATTCTTATTGTCACAATTTTAGATATCATTTTCTCAATAAAGATATCATTTTCGAACGTTTACATTTCTTTAGTCAAATATCATTTCTATTCATTTTTATCCAATTTCTCAATAAAAAAAAAAGTGAAATAATTAATATACTCTCATATTTAAATAAAAAAGAAAACTAAAGAAAATTATTTTTTTAATTTCTATTTTAAATAATTTATTTAGAACTCGTTTGCACTTTTTTTAAAGAACAATTAATTTCTAATTTTTTTTAATAATTTATTTGGGACTCGTTTGCGCATTTAAAAAAAATTAATTTCTAATTTTTAAATAATTTATTTGGAACTCATTTACACTTTTTTTAAAAAAAAAATTAGGACTATGGTTGCAAATAGTTCTTTATTTTTTTTATATTTAAATATGTGGGTATATTTTTCATTTCACATCTTGTTATTGAGAAGTTGGATGCAAATGGATAAAAGAAATTGGTTTGCGCGATCAAATATTTAATTAGGAGTGAAAGTATCAAAAATGAAAGATTAAGACTATTTTACAATAATAGCGAAAGATATGGACAAAATGTTCTAATTACCCTTTTAATAATTTATGGGACTCGTTTGCACTTTTTAAAAAATTTGGGACTATAATTGCAATTAGTTCTTCTTTTTTTAAAAAAAAATATTTCACACATTTTAATTGAGAAAATCGATGAAAATGACATTTTGCGCAATGAAAAACTGAAAATATGGTGAAAATGTAAAAAAAATAAAATTGAAAGTAAGGACATAATATGCTAATTACCCATAATTTTTAGAAGTCATGTATTCTCACTCTTTATAAACCACATCAAGTACTACATATCGAGCATATTAAGCGTCTCGACATATTGATTGAACCGCCCAATAGTGAGGTATTAGACAAATAATTAATAATTTTTAGGTAACAAAGAATCAAAGATGGTGGGGGACCTCGGATTTAAGCATGGGATTAGCAGAAATTAATGGCTTTATTTGAGTCCGTAGACGTGTTCTGATTGGTCGATGGTGACGTTGTTGTCGTTTGAGACTATCAAGAAAAGTAATTAATTAGTGTATTATTTCATAAGACGACAAAATTAACGTTAATTCATTGAAGGCACCATAGGAGCACTTGGTCTATACGAAAAGGACAACGCTTTTGAAATGTTCTCAATAATATTTTCAAAATATAAAAAAAGGAAACGTTCTCAATAATTAATCCAATTTGTGAAATTTATTCTATATTTATTCTTGAGCGAGTCTGAATTTTTCACTTGCTCGAAATTAATTTATGATGCTTTAAGAGTTTAATTCACATGACATGACGTCAAATACATATGTAACAAATAGACTAGCGGTGTATTATTTCATAAGACGACAAAATTAACGTTAATTCATTGAAGGTACCATTGGAGCACTTGGTCTATATGAAAAGGACAATGTTTTTGAAATGTTCTCAATAATATTTTGAAATAAAAAAGGAAATGTTCTCAATAATTAAACCAATTTGTGAAATTTATTCTATATTTATTTTTGAGCGAGTCCGATTTTTTCACTTGCTCGAAATTAATTTATGACGTTTTAAGAGTTTAATTTACATGACATGAGGTCAAATACATATGTAATAAATAGACTAGCGGTATATAATAATTTTTTCCCCGTATTTACTAGTTTGTGTAAAACAAAAAATTTACTACGAAATATTCTTGATCCGGAATGAATCTATTTATTTTTTTTTATTTTTTTTTTTGCCTCCAAAACTTCCATTTTCTTTCTTGTACATGTCCATAAGAGAAACAAAAAATTTTAAGTTCAAATATGGTTTACATTCACTATCATGAGTTCATGACACATTTGGTTAACTTTCCAAAAGACCAAAAAAGTATTTGAAGGGCCATGTGAAAGGCATAATTGAATATTAATTAATTTTAGTACAAGTTTAGTGTGTGAAAGACATAATTGAATAATTTAATTATCTCATTTTTCGGTGAAGTCCAAAATTATTCCACCCACTAACTAAACGTGTCGTAAGTTAGCTTAATTAGGGGTCATTATATGAAGTTTGTAAAAAGTAAAAGACATTAATTGAAATAATTGCAGATTAGATGGACCCTTAAGAGTGTAGGTTTTAACTTTTACACAGGGGATAATTGTAATAAAAGCTCAAAACCTTTGAAATATTAGCAGACTTTCTCCAAACTTTTCATTTGTTGCAGCTGTCACCCCTAACATTTTCAAACATTGTAGCTGAGACCCTTTTGGACGATTTTCATCCACAATTACGTCAGTTGATAAAAAATTTAACTTTGACTATATTTTTAATATTTTAAAAAGAGATAAAAAAAAAGTAACTTTCTATTTATCGTATTAAATAATTAAATTTATTTAAATTAGAAAATAACAAATAATACAAAACAAAACAATCCTCATCTTCCTCTTCCTCTGACCCTCTACCCCCACCTCAAACCCAAAACCAGCCACCCAACCATCGCCACCTCCACCACCATCTATCGGGCACCACCATTCGCCCTCACAATTGCCACACTTGTTTGATTCCTTTTTTTTTTCCCCCAAAACGGCCTCACCTGCAACGTTTGAAAATGTTAGGGATGATGAATACAACAAATGAAAGGTTTGAGGAAAAGACGTCAATGTTTCAAATGTTTAAAATTTTTGCTGCAATTATCTCTTTAAACAATGACAATAAAAAGAAACAAGTTTTGTTGCTTCAAACTCAAAATATTCTTCCAATTGATCTTTTCTCTTTTTTCTTAACTATTAAATTATGAATTTTCATCTTAAAATATCAGTTTTATTAAAGAAGTCATTCAAAATCTTATATTTTCTCATCTTTGACTCGTGTGAGCTTAACACGTCTAGCAAGTTGATGAATAATTTGAGTACACAAATATTGATATCTCAATCCTCTTTTCAATATAGTCAAATATTCGTGGCGTCTCCTCCGAACATAAATGTAACTACCATAATATAGAAAGACTAACAAAAGGGACATGATTTTCCACTAATTTATCACAACCCCTTTTTTTAAAGGTTGTTTGACTTTGAATCATCTTGTATTTGATGTTGCCTTCCGTCAACCATAATAACTTGGGGTTTTTTTAAAAAAAATTGTTGGATCAAATTTATGACTTGTGGATCATTATTAATATATTAAATTGACGGGGGCAGTTTGAGAAAGATGCCTTATGGCCTCGAGAGTTTTAGGGATCGGTCATGGATGTTTTTTTTTAAAGTATCATTTTTCAGCCTTTATGAATGAATCGGCTTTCGGTGATTTTTAAAATATTCTAACTATGTTTGAGAGTTTATTATCCATTGAATCTGAAAAAAATTAATTTATAAGTTTTTGTAATAATTTTTTTACCCATATAAGTGATATTTTATTTATAAGTAATTTTTTACATAAAAAATAATATTTATCATTGATTTTTTTACTTATAAGTTGTTGATCTATGGTTGACGTCTCGTTTTGATTATCACAAACAAATCATGTTTATTAATAACAAATTGATTTTAAGTGGCTATAGTGATTATTGTACATGAATATATTCGATGACACAAAGTTCGAGATCAAGAAAATTGCACACAAGCCCAAATGAAAACAAATTCAAACAATCAAGGTCTTGGAGAATGATATTGCAAATCTCGCAAAACTTGCATACACGAAAATCGAGACACAAGTCGAAGTACAAATCAAGCAATGCACGTCAAACTATTCAAACTAAGTACTTAAACGTTTCAAGATTGTATGTAAAGGTAAAACATTTTAATATTTGGTAATGTATCGTGATAAAACTCAAAGTTTTGATTACATATTTAGGACAAAAATGTTTTATTCAAAACTATATTTTCAAAGGTAAAAATTTGAAACAACTATTTCAAATACAACTAACACCTTGAAAAACATTTTAAAACGTTCATCTAGCGTCAACATTTGATATATATCAAAACGATGACGTTCTGGGCCAAATTAGTTGTACCAGACGTCCAGTATGTTTTACCTTCCGGTAAAGCCAATTTTTTGTAAACGGTCATATTTCAAACGGTCCAATTTTCTAACAAAAAATAATGACTATTTGACCGTCCGATGCTGTACCGGACGTCCGGTAAAATGCGTCCATTAGAACAGAACTTTTGATCGTTTGAGTGCTATAAATACCTCACTATTCTTACACTTGGAACAACCATTCTTGAACATTAAAGTATGGACTTTATTGATCCCAACTACCTTATTCTCCATCTTTAAGAAGATCAAAAAACATTAAATTGTTGAAAAACTTTTGAGTGATTACAATTTGTGAAAATCCCTTGTTTATCAAAAAGTTTTCAGATCAACACTTTGAGCTAAACTCATTGTCATGTATTAAAGTGTTTGTCTCTTCTCTTCTTGTTATCAATTTTGATTATATCATTCATTAGAAAGAGAAGCGTTCACCTGTATATTCATTCTTGAATTGTGGATCATGTTAAGGTCCCAAAAAGCTCAATATTGTAAAATGATCGGTGCTCCTTAGTTGTAAGTCACTGAAAGCGTTGTAAATGGTTGATTGCACCACAAGTCAAGCAACACAGTGAAAAAGATCTTGCTCGTGACAGAGTTTGGTAACGGAGGACGTAGATCATTGCGTTGGATCGAACCTCCATATTATATCGTTTGTACTCTCTAACTCTTTTACTTTACGTTTTTTACTTTGTGTAAACTTGTCTCGATTATCTACGTGCCTATTTGTGTTTGGTTTGATTCATTATCATTTGTGTGATTATTAGTTTAAAATATTGTGTACTTAACGAAAAAGTTTTAAAAATCAATTCACCCCCTCTTACTTAGCAAATCTTGGGCTTTCAATTGGTATCAGAGCTCGGTACTCACTCTTATCTTGAGTTATGGCTAACACCGATTTTCAAAATCTTGAGGGTTATTCTACAAAACAATTTCTTTTCTTTGATGGCACACACTATAAATATTAGAAGGCTAGAATGATGATTTATGTTCAATCTATTGATTATAATGTTTGGAAAATTATTAAATATGTTCTATTTGTGCCTACAAAAACTATTAAAGTAGATGATAAACCCGACCAAAGCATTCATAAATCAAGAGAAGAATATGATGAAGAAGATAGAAGAAAATTATCGTTAAATGCTAAAGCCAAGAACTTGCTTTATTGTGCTCTAGATAAAAATGAATTCATTAGAATTAGTACATGTGATTCGGCTCATGAAATTTGGTGTGCTCTTGAAGTGACTCATGTTGGAACAAACAAGGTTAAGGAAACATAAATAAATATGTTGGTTAAAAAATTTGAAAACTTCTTTATGAAACAAAATGAGCCTATTGTTGATATGGTTACTAACAATGAACTTGTGGGCAAAAATTCTTAGGTCACTCTCGGAAGAATGGACTCCCATACGAATGCTCATAGAAAACACAAAGGATGTGAATTCATATCCTTTAGAAGAATTGTATGGAACATTAATGACCTATGAGCTCAACAACGCCGAAATTAAAGAAAAGACAAGGAAGAGCAAAGAGGAATCAAAAGAAGCTCCCAAGAGACAAATTGCTTTAAAATCGGCAATTGATGAAGAACCATTAACTTGCAACATGAGCGATGAGGAGCTTGATGATCTAGTACTCCTCGTCAAGAAATGGAGAGGCTTTCAAAACAACAAAAAGTTTCAAAGAAGAAATGACAAAGGAAAAGAGAAAAATAAGAAAATTATTTGCTATGAATATGACAAATTCGGTCACAAAAGAATCGAGTGTCCAAACAAAAAGAAAAGTTTCAAGAAAAAATTATTTCAAACTACTTGGGATGATAGTAATGATGAAGATCAAAATGAAATTGCAAGCATTTGTTTCATGGTCGTCGAAAATGAGGTAAATACAAAAGAATTTTCTTATGATGAATTAATTAATTATTATGACGAGTTGCTTGAAAATTTTGAAAAACTTGCTTTAAGTTATTCTATTCTCAAAGAGAGAAATTTTCTATTGAAAAATGAATTAAAGAAAACATTGGAAAAACCAAAAAAAATCTTGATTATGAGCTATTGACCAAGGAAAATATTTCTCTAAAAGAAAAGGTTGAGGATTTGACAAAAATAGTGTATACATTTACCAAGCGAAAGAAAATTTTTGACTTGATGTTTGAAAATAAAAAATGTGTTTTTAACAAATGGGGAATCAGATTTAAACTCTCTTTAAAATAAAAATCTCTTAAAAATAAGTTCGTTAAAGCCTCAAATACCACTTGCATTTTTTGCAATAAAATTGTGCACGTTTCTTTTAATTGCAGGTTTTTCCTAAAATGGATAGGCGGCGATCATTGGTCTGACTGAAGCAACTTGATTCCTAGAATGCACTCCTTGAAAAGCTCTTAGCTAAAAAGAAATTGTACTTTAAAAACAAAAACAAGTGGATCAAAGAATTTCCAAAAACTAACTACCAATGACTCAAGTTTGTATGGGTATCAAAAATAAAAAATTAAATTATTTTTGTAGGTACCCAACAAAATCAAAAGCAAATGATTTTTGGATAGTGGATGTTCAAAGCACATGACTGGAAATCGATCACTACTCTCAAATTTCAAAACAAATGATGGTGGTCATGTAACTTTTGGAGATAATGCAAAGGGGAAGATAATTGGAATCGACAACATTAGTAATCATCTATCCCCCTCTATTGAAAATGTTTTATTAGTCGATAATCTTGAACATAATTTGCTAAGTATTAGTCAATTGTGTGATAAATGTTACAATATAAAATTTGATTATTTCAAATGCCTAATTAAGGATGTTACATCGAAAGAGATGATTTTCATAGGAAGCCGAAAACAAGATGTTTATATCATTAATATTGAGCATGATAATTATGAACATTGCTTACTTGGATTTAAAGACGAAACTTGGCTTTGGCATAGAAGACTTGGTAATGTAAATATGAAACTTATTTCAAAAATTTTTAAAAATTGCTTTGTGAAAGGATTGGCAAACTTGAAATTTGAAAATGACAAAATGTGTGATGCATGTCAACTTGGAAAATAAGTTAAAAGTTCTTTTGAACCAAAAATATTCTCTTCAACAACGAAACCATTACAACTTCTCCACGTGGATCTTTTTGGACCATCAAGAACGGCTAGTCTAGGTGGTAAACACTATGCTTTTGTTATTGTTGATTATTTCTCTATATTTACATGGGTAATATTTTTAAATACAAATGATGAAGTCTTAAAAGCTTTCAAACATTTTTGTAAGAAAATAGAAAATAAAATGGGTCACAATATTACTACAATTAGAAGTGACCATGGTGGAGAATTTGATAATCTTGCATTTGATATTTTCGTAATGATAATGGATATGAACATAATTTTTCGGCTCCTAGAATTCCTTAACAAAATGGTGTAGTAGAGAGAAAGAATCACACATTACAAGAAATGGCTCGGACCATGCTAAATGAAAATAATTTACCTAAATATTTTTGGGCTGAAGCCGTTAATACCGCATGTTATATCATAAATAAAGTTTTGGTTAGTTGCAAGAAAACCAAAACTCCATACGAGCTTTGGAAAAATAAAATTCCCAATATTAATTATTTCAAAGTTTTTGGTTGCAAGTATTTTATCTTAAACACAAAAGACAATTTGGAAAAGTTTGATTCAAAATCCGATATTGAAATTTTTCTTGGTTATTCATCGACCAGTAAAGTATATAGAGTTTTCAGCAAAAGAACGCTAGTAGTTGAAGAATCAATGCATGTCACTTTTGATGAAATTAACCTACTTGATCGAGAGAGAGAGAGAGAGGTATTGATGATGATGTCGGTTTGGAGACTCCTCTTGACCAAATGAATATTCGAGACAAAGAAGTGTCTAATGATGAGCAATCAAAGGAATTCAACGATCAAGAAAGAGAAGAAACACCAACCGAAGCTCAAGATGACTCCGCTTTACCAAAAGAATTAAAGTTTGTGTCGTCTCACCCTAAAGAGCTAATCATTGGAGACCCATCAAAATGTATTATTACTAGAACTTCTCTTAGAAACAATCTAGGTAGTTGTGCATTCATTTCACAAATTGAACCCAAATATTTTAAAGAAGCGAAATTTGATGAGTTTTGGATTCTAGCAATGCAAGATGCATTAAATCAATTTGAAAGAGACCGTGTATGGGACTTAGTTGCTAGACCAACAAATCAAACTGTTATTGGCACTAAATGAATTTTTCAAAATAAAAGAGATGAAAATAGAATCATTGTACGTAAAAAGGCTAGATTAGTGGCCCAATGTTACAATCAAGAAAAAAGAATTGACTATGAGAAAATATTTGCACCTGTAGCTCGACTAGAATCAATTCGCATGCTTCTTGCAATTGCATGTCACAAAAACTTCACTCTTTATCAAATGGATGTTAAGAGTGCATTTTTAAATGGATTTATCCAAGAAGAAGTTTACGTGAGCAACTACCCAGTTTTGCAAATCATAAGTTTCCAAACCATGGTTCAAACTTAGAAAATATCTTTACGGCCTCAAACAAGCTCCTAGAGCTTGGTATGAACGTTTGAGCAAATTTTTACTTTCTAATGGTTTCTCTATTGGAAAAGTCAACACTACTCTTTTTATCAAAACTCAAAAATAAGATATGCTCATTGTTCAAATTTATGTTGGTGACATTATTTTTTGTGCAACAAATATTCAACTTTGTGAGGAATTTTCTAAAAATATGAGCATGGAATTTGAAATGAGCATGATTGGTGAACTCAAATTGTTTCTTGGACTTCAAATCAAACAAACATGTCATGGCATATTTATAAATCAAAGTAAATACATCTTAGACATGTTAAAAAGGTCTAAAATCAATGATTTGAAACCCATGAATACTCCAATGAGCACTTCCATAAAGCTTGACAAGGATGAACAAGGTACTTCCGTCAACATAAATAAATATCGAGGTATGATTGGATCCCTTCTTTATTTAATTGCATGTAGACCCGATATTATATTTAGTATATGCTTATGTGCTCATTTTCAATCTAATCCTAAGGAATCCCGCCTCAAAGCCGTTAAAAGAATTTTTAGATATCTTAGCGGGACTCAAAACTTAGGACTTTTGGTATCCAAAACAAACCTACTTTGATTTACTTAGTTACTCGGATGCCGATTTAGCCGGTTGTCAAGTTGATCGGAAAAGCACTAGTGGCACCTGTCATTTCCTTAGTTTTGCTTTAGTGTCATAGTTTGTAAGAAACAAAACTCCGTGGCCTTATCTATGGTCGAGGCCGAATACATTTCAGCCGCGAGTTGTTGTGCTCAAGTACTTTGGATGAAACAAACTCTTGGCGGCTATCATCTATCCTATGATCATACTCATATCATGTGCGACAATACAAGTGCTATAAATTTATCCAAAAATCCTGTTTTACACTCTCGAAAGAAGCATATTGAGATTCGACACCATTTTCTAAGAGAACATGTTCAAAACGGTGATATTTCACTTGAATTTGTTGACACCGAACACCAATTAGCCGATATTTTTACCAAACCGTTGCGCTCGATCGTTTTTCAACTATTGGACGAAACTTGGGTATTATCGAACTAAAATAATTTCCAAACTTGTTGTTCTCCAAAAATTCTTCTTTCTCGAAAATGATTTTAAAAAAATAAATAATAGCAGACGTTCGGTATTTCAAAATTACAGAATTTTAATAGCGATTTGCACCATTTCTTCTCCACTTCTCTTCTCTAATTTACCTTGCCCATCACTTCTCTCTCGAATTACTCTCATAACTAGATCAAAACCTCCACATTTTCACTTTTAAATTTGTTCCCTCATCAAAAATCGATCACATAATCCGTAAGTTTTTGATTTCCCATGAAGAAATCCAACAATTTGTAAGTATTTATGTCACTATTTGCATGATTCTTACTTATTTTCTTTTGAAAAATCTCAAAATTTTCATCCATTACTCAAATTTTTCTTCAAAATTTCGAACTCAATTTTTTAAAAAAAAAAAAAAATTTCAATTGACCCTTGGTCGATATTCATCTTAGAATAAGTACGAAATCTCCTATTTTGCAAGTATTCACATTTCTCACTCTCGATTTCACATTCGTTTTTCAGTTTTCAACATCTCACTCAAGCCATTATCCTTAAAATTCCCAAATTTGAAAATCCCAACGTGCTTGAACTATGTCAACTTGTCGTGGAAAAGGAAAGCGGATGAAGCAAAATGTTCGGCTTCGGCCTCCGTCACCATCATCTGAGGAATAGGATTTTGATCTCGAGCCCGAATCGTTGACGAACCCCATTGCAAAGGTACCCATCCTTTTAGGTAAAAATGTCGACCTCATTTCATTTTCTCTTGATGCACTATCTTTAAGAATCAAGGAATATATTGCGAATATGAGTTGGACCTCTGTTTGCACGATTCACAAGAAGGCTTATCCGGATTTAATTCGAACTTTTTATAACAACCCGACTATCAATCCCGGTACGTGAGACATTTCTTGTTTTATGAAAAATGTTCGTATCACTATTTCACAACCACTTATTCGTACTATAATTGAACTCGAGCCATGTGACACTCAAGTTTTTGTGCACAAAGTCCACTCGACAGTGGACGGATACGACCCTACCGAACCATGTCGTTGAGTAACGGGTAAAAATTTTAAACATTACAAACCAACTCACTCTCCCGTGTAAAGTTTTACAAAATATAATTGCCAATGTCATTTTACCTAGGAATGGACACCGGGATGAAGTAAACTATTTTGACCTTTTTCCTCATCGACTCTTTTCTCGTTAGTCGGCGAGTAGATTTTTCGACTATTGCATTAGGCCTTATGACACTTGTTCGTTCTGCACGCATATCTAAGGCACTTCCATACAGCATGCTCCTCACAAATAATTCTCATCACTTTGAGATCCCTCTCCACGATGAAGCCTTTCTTAAACCACGATCCACCAACACCATTAGTTCCAACACACTTAAGTGAATGAAAATAGTTAGAAAGGATGGGCAATGGGTGTCTGAAACAAAGGGGTTCAACCCGACTTTGGGGCCTTCTACCCTACCATTCGACGAGGAGCACGTTGATGACGACGACAATATGGAGCACCTCCTCCCGACACCTCGGGACCGGGAGCCTCCCGACCTGGCCATGACGCCGATCAGATTGCACTATTACGTGGGCGGATGGACTCTTTTGCCACGACTGTCGATGGGATTACTGAGGAGCTGCGCCTTGTGAGAGCACATCATGACACAATCCCAGCTCAACAGGCTACTATGCAGGATCAGATGACTGCAACTTTGCCGACATGCTTGCCCAATTTCCACCTCCTTCGCCGGCTCCATAGATTTTCTATGTATTTAAATTGCTTTGAACTTATGGTTGCACTTTTTGATTATGTACTAAACTTTATCTTGTTTATGAAACATTTTATTCTGCTATTCTTGCTTCTTCATAATTGCGTAATTTTTGCTTATGCCAAAATGGGGAAAAGGAATGGATAAGATTTGCACGATTATACTTACAAAGGAGGAATTGTAGTGAAATTAACAGGGGGAATACCTGTATGAAAATATTGTTCTCTATTTCTTATCAATTTGTTCGTATATATATCTTGCAAATCATATTGTGTTTGTCATAATAAAAAGGGGGAAATTATTGACCTATGGTTGACGTCTCGTTTTGATTATCACAAACAAATTATGTTTATTACTAACAAATTAATTTTAATTGGTCATAGTGATTATCATACATGAATATATTCGATGGCACAGAGTTCGAGATCAAGAAATTTGCACACAAGCCTAAATGGAAACAAATTCAAACAATCGAGGTCTTGGAGAATGATTTTGCAAATCCCACAAAACTTGCCTACACGAAAATCGAGACACAAGTAAAGTACAAATCAAGAAATGCACGTCAAGCTATTCAAACTAAGTACTTAGGCGTTTCACGATTATATGTAAAGATAAAACCTTTTAATACATGACAATTTATTGCGATAAAACTCAAAGTTTTGATTATATATTCACGACAAAAATGTTTTATTCAAAACTATGTTTTCAAAGGTAAAAATTCAAAACAAGTATTTCAAATACAACTAACACCTTGAAAAACATTTTAAAACGTCCCTCTAGTGTCAACATTTGATATATATCAAAACGAGAACGTTCTGGGCCAAATTGGCTGTACCGGACGTCCGATATATTTTACCGGACGTTTGGTAAAGCTAATTTTTGGCCAACGGTCTAATTTCCTGACAAAAAATATCGATTATTTGACCGTCCGATACTGTACCGGATGTCTGGTAAAATGTGTCCGTTAGGACAAAACTTTTGACTGTTTGAGTGCTTAAATATCTCACTATTCCTACACTTGAAACAACCATTATTGAGCATTAAAGTGAGGCCTTTATTGATCTCAACTACCTTATTCTCCATCTTTAAGAAAATAAAAAAAAATTAAATTGTTGAAAAACTTTTGAGTGATTACAATTTGTGAAAATCCCTTGTTTATCAAAAAGTTTTCAGATCAACACTTTGAGCTAAACTCATTGTCATGTATTAAAGTGTTTGTCTCTTCTCTTCTTGTTATCAATTTTGATTATATCATTCATTAGAAAGAGAAGCGTTCACCTGTATATTCATTCTTGAATTGTGGATCATGTTAAGGTCCCAAAAAGCTCAATATTGTAAAATGATCGGTGCTCCTTAGTTGTAAGTCACTGAAAGCGTTGTAAATGGTTGATTGCACCACAAGTCAAGCAACACAGTGAAAAAGATCTTGCTCGTGACAGAGTTTGGTAACGGAGGACGTAGATCATTGCGTTGGATCGAACCTCCATATTATATCGTTTGTACTCTCTAACTCTTTTACTTTACGTTTTTTACTTTGTGTAAACTTGTCTCGATTATCTACGTGCCTATTTGTGTTTGGTTTGATTCATTATCATTTGTGTGATTATTAGTTTAAAATCTTATGTACTTAATGAAAAAGTTTTAAAAATCAAATAACCCCCTCTTGGTTAGTCAATTTTGGGCTTTCATAAGTAACTTTATAAATTTTTATAAATGGATTTTTGTCTTGTTAGTACTATTTTTACTTTATAAATAAATTTTTACACAAAAATTAATATTGTCTAACAAGTAATTTTTTACTTATAAGTAAATTCTTTAATAATAAATATATCTTTTAGTTAATTAATTTTATTTATAAGTTAATTTTGAACATAATATTTTGGTTGAAAATAAATTTTTTGTGAAGGGTAAAATTAATAACCACATTTTACTTTTTTGGGTGTGCTACTTTAACTTAATAATCACATTTTACTTTTGACACTCGTGTATCGTACAAGATTTCGCTAAATCTGTAGAAGTCATTAATTATGATTAATCTCGATAGTGACAGTAAAATTTTAATTCGAGCACTCTAATCTTGAATTTTATATGTTATTCTGATTTTCTATAATAATTAATGAAACTTACATAACAATTTCAGGAGTAGGGTAGCATTCTTGAAATATCCAAACCCCTTGTGACAGTATAACTATCAAATGGATCCCTATCAACGACTAATATGAATTTGAAAAAAAAAAAAAACACAAACACACACACACACACACACAAAATATGACGAAATCAATTATAATTATGTTTCAATGACAGAAGTAGGATCATATCAGATTATCAGTCTCTATTTCGTTTGAAATTATATTCTCAAAAATATACACCAATAATTAATGATATATCTCTATCTCGTTTCATCCGACAAACAAAACTAAGAAATAATTAAATTCCCAATCTCATTTTGGCCTTCATTTTCAATGCATTGCCAGTTCACAAATGTGCAGTGTACATGCAAGATATGAACCCTAAAAGGAGATCAATCTTGCTACATTAACAATTTTGCCACATTTCTTGATTGAATGTCATATGACATTCCGTCATTGGTCAATTTGAAAAACAGTTAACATTGTCATCTAATCACTTGCTACCACCTTTCTAGACATAATGTCATGACATTCTTTCAATGGTCAATTTAAAAAGCAGTTAACAGATAATGTCATATGACATTCTTTTATTGGTCAGTTTACTGCCATACCTCATTTTATCTTTCAAAATTTTGAAAACTTCTAGCGAAGTAGATTAATTCAAAGGGATAGAAGAAGACAGAAATATATATTATAAAAAACAAACAGAGGCGGTGATATTGATATATGATTTAGACAAGAAAGTTATGAAACCATGAAAGGGACTGGTAGATTTTCTAAAAGGAAGAGGAAATGGATATAGATACATACAATAAATATACATATAATTCTAATCTCTAGAGTGAAGTGTCAGTTCCGCCAAACCCCACTCTCCTTTGTTTTTTGCTAAATTTTTTGGATTTGTCTGTCTGTTTTTAATGAAAGAATTGAAGTGTATGGTGTGGACTGTGGGTTTTCAGTGTGTGTTTGCACTTTGATGAATTCCATACAAAAGAAGAGAACCACTTGTATTGTGTGCATAGATTGTGGTGCCCGGAATTTCTGGTGGCATAGGGGTAGGGTAGGTAGGTGGGAATGGGCCATGGGGTGTGGTGTGGGATCTTTTTAAGGTTTCGAGAACTGAGGTAGATACAGCCCTTTTCCATCTAATTGAAGCAAAAGAATTAAGTTACGTGAACGTTAAGGTTGACATAAAATTTGATATAATACCATACGATATTTTATTATTGGACAATTTAAATAATAGTTGACTTTTTTTCATTCAATTTTCTATTACCACATGCAATTATATCAAATTTTCTGTCAAAATAACTTTATCTGAAGCAAAATTAAGGTTGCCTAAATCCATATAAACCCAACCCAACTTGCTCCTTGTCGACCAAGAAGAATGGGATAGGTGTACCGTGTGTACATATGGACCTTGCCGCTTGGCCGGGGCCACATGGATGGCCAAGCCCCCTACCAATAGGGGCGCTATGTGACCTTGTTCATTTGACTTTTTCCGTGTACACATTGAGAATTTGGATATAAACTTTTATTAATTGTACAATCACGCCTAATGTACACTTTGGTGCATACGTTAACATTTTGCTCGTTTAAGAAAAAAAACAAATTTTCATCAAATCACGTTTTTACAACAATGCAAATGTTAACAATGACGTCAACCTTGGAATTTACAAGTTACAAAAGGAAAAGCAACCATTCTACATGTACATTGGGTTGACATCAATGTTTACACTCTTTCATGTGATTACATTTATATCATTAATTTTGATCACAACCATCACATCACTATCCAAATCTCCTCCAAATAGGAGAAATGTCAAGGAGAATGCATATCTAGCATTATTAAAATAATAATTTGTGTAGCAGTGGTGCCATTATAATATTATTCAATCAAATTGCAATATATTTTAGTTTATTGAAAAAATGTGATAGTGATCCAACTATTATGTGGAATTTTTTTTTATTTAAATAGAATGATATATTCTGTTAGGAATTTATTTAAAATGTATAGCGGAAAATAAATTATTTTTCGATTCACACAACGAATCTGCTTTGTATTTATATAGAAACCGTGTTTATAATAATATCTTTAATGAATTTTACAAATTCCTTTGCTGATTATCGAACACCAACAATCATAAACTGCAATTCAAAGCTGTCCAATTGTCCAAACTCAAATGAAAATTCACACATGGAACATAAATGAGAGAATTATGATTTCTCTTTTTTTGTGTTGCAAGAATATGAATTATTGTATGTTCTCTTTTTCTAAATATAAGTTCAAGTGAGTTTGACTTGTCTCTTAAATTTAATCCGGTCCAATATTTAAATAATACAATTAATTAAATTTGGTTTATGAATTAAATAATCTAATTAATTAATTCAGGCCTATTAACAGACAACATAATTAATTGTACAATATTTGTTAATTAATTAATTGGTGAATCTCATTCTTTCGGTTCTCCTTTTGTGTGTGACTCATCAAATTTTCGATCATGATGTCAATGAAGTGAATTATTATTTTGATCTAATCAAAATTGATAAAATAAATTAAAATGCCCCTTTTTAATTTATTATTAATTCACATCTGTCATCTCAGATTGACATCTAGTAATGTGTCAGGACAATATATGGACGAAAAATGTTATGTGGTAAGACAAAACCAAACTTGTTCGTTTACCGTGTAACTAAAATCCCTTTCATCATTATAATCTGATCAATTACGAGATATGAATATGTGTCAATCTTAATTATCGATCATATCTTTCATTCCACTATTAAGTCAATATAAATCGAAAACTCATTTTGACTTATGAATACACATTGATCAAGAATTTCATTGTCAACTTAAATGAATGAAATGTAGATCATAATCTCTTACAATCTACGAGTGACGAATCCTTTATTGATCATTCACAACCTTCATATGATTCTTAACATACTTGAACAATGTCGTATTAGCGACTCTTGATAGAGCAACATCCAACATCACCAAAGTATGACTATCCGCATAAATGACACTATGATGACCTCAAATCAAATGATTAATTCAACTATCAAACGTTAGAGATTAACTGCTGACATTTAGATAGTTATCCATGTGGAATCTCTCTAGCGATTCTCCAATATTTTGTTCTATAATAAAACATTCATGTGTTCATTTAAGTGTTACCACACTTTAACTTGTGAGATCATCTACTTATTTCACAAATAAGAAATGACACACGTGATGGTCTATCCGTAATAACGATATCCGTATCTCGTTATTACATACAACCACAAACGATTTAACATTCAGTCATATGTAATTTGTATCTCACAATCACAACTCCTTGTGATTAATAGATTATCAAAACTTGAATCTACGGAGTCTATTATTTAATTTACTAGAACATTAATTCAATTAAATAATAGATCTTGTCATAAATATGTATCAAAAGTGTTTATATCCAAAGTTAATTGGACCTAGGGCATAACACTTATAAATTCCCACTTGCACTAAATCCAATCACTTATGCATCTTATACCATAAGACTCTTCATGATGATCATGTTTATATTGTGACAACTCTTTGTTAGTGGATCTGCAATACTATAACTTGTGGGAATTTATTCTTTCTTTACGTCATTTCTTTGTATTATGTCTCTGATAAGATGATACCGTCTTAACACATGTTTGGATTATTGATGAGACCTTAGTTCCTTCGCTTGCACGATGGCTCCACTGTTAGTACAATGCAGAAGCATGTGATCAACAATGTTAGGAACTACTCCAAGTTTATTGATGAACTTCCTAATCTAGACCACAACTTTCGTTGTTATCTAAAGCAATGATGTATAAGACTTTTATTATTGAATCAATGATTGTTTCCTATTTGGAGCCGTTCCAACACACCGCTTAAGAGTAAACCAATATTCTGATTGAGATATACTATCATTCTAGTCTGACTAGAAGTTAGTATCAATGTATCTATGAACTCTCAATTCATTCTCTCCATATAATTTTTTTTTTCAAAATTTTATCTATATAGATTGGGATGAAATAAACAATCTTCTAGATCTATCTCTATAAATCAATTTGCTTCTCTCATATCTATCACGAAAAAAATATTTAACCATAATGTCAACAATTGAAATATAGAGACATTGTTTCCTATTATTAATGTCTTATACATAAAATATTAGGAATGCGACAATACTTCCACTATTTTCTTGTAAACAACACAATTCGTCTTTTTTTTTTATATGGTTTTCACATCAAATCGAAGATTTCAACTCCAAGAGACTTGTTTCGATTCATGTATGGATTGATCAAGTTTGCATACATTGTTGGCTTCTTTGAATTCAAGATTTTCAGGTTGTGTCATGTACACTCTTGTAAATTCCTGTTAAGGAATGTAGTTTTGACATCCATTTGCCATAACTCATAGTTATAGTATGTATATATTACAAGCAAAACTCGAATGGATTTCAACATGGTTACAGACAAAAAGTTTAATCAAAGCCAACACATTGTCTTTGTTTATAACCTTTTGCTACTAGCCTTGAATTTTATGTATGGATGTTTCCATCCACGTCGACCTTTTTCTTGTAAACTCATTTACAATCTATATGTTTTATCGCGTCAGGAGGGTCGACTAAGGTCCAAACCTTATTTTCATACATCGAATCAATTTCAGATTCCATGGCCTCTTGTCATCTATTTGAGCCAACATTTGACTTTACTTAAGCATAATTAGTAGGTTCATCATCCTCGATTAGTAATGTTTGATTAGTAATTATGGATTCGTACCTTCCAGAAGGTCGAATGATCCTACAAAATTTACATAGAGCTGACGTGTTCTCAGGAGTTTCAACTTCTTAATCAAGAGTATGTTCCTCAACAGGTGTGAGATCAGACTTAAGTTCATCTACTTGATCAAATATATCTGTGGATTCTTGAACTCCTTCAAGATTTTATCTGCTCTCACTGTCCTTTTCTAGAATAAACAATTTCTCTAGGAATATTACATGTCTTAAGATGAACATCTTCTTCTCAACGAAATTATCGAATTGATATCCAATTCTCTCTTTTGGATATCCCACAAATACATATTTATTGAATTTAGTCTCAAACTTATCTGATTCAGTACGCTTTACATAAACGTCACAACCTTAAACTTTCAGATCTTAGTGTGAGAATACATTTATATATTTGTTTTTCTATTTCTAACTTGAATCCCTTGAATATTTCAAGAGTTTCACACTTGAAGTTCATCAAATATATGTGACTATTTCTGAAATGGTTGTCAGTAAATATGATGAGATAAGAGAAAATTCATCTAGCATTAATTGATATAAGTCCACATACATCACTATGTATTAGACCTAGTAATTGTACAGATTTTTCACATTTTCAAGTAAAATGGGATTTGGTTATTGTGCCAAATATACATCTTTACGTAATTTTGGAATTGTATTCTCATTTACGTGACCATATATGCAATGCCATATATATATATATATATATATATATATATATATATATATATATATATATATATGTGTGTGTGGTATTCAGATTATCATTTTTATACCTTTCAATTTATATACTTATTATAGAATACTTAATATTTAGAATATAAACGTCATTTTGTAATTTACCATAACCATTAAGATCTTATCAAGATAAAAAGGAACAATAATTGTCCTTAACATTAAAATAATTTATATCTAAATATGAAATTTATTTAATATTCTAGTGATGGTGGGTACAAAGTAACATTTCTTTAATTATAATACTAAACCTAAAGGCAATGACAAGAAATATGCTCTTACAGGCAATGCAACAACCTTTGTTTATTTTCAACGTGTAGGTTAACTTCTCCCTTTTGCAATGATATACTTCTATTTAGTTTCTGCATATTTATACAAACATGAGATCTATATCTGGTATCCAATACCTAGAAGTTAATGAAGTAGACATAGCTTTGTAGTTTCCTTTCCAATACCTTATCACTCTAAAATGATAATAAAGGTCATTAGATTTGATATTGTCCTTATTCACTTTAATTGTCTTAACTATCTTGGATGCTTTCCTAAAGCATCATTTAGACTTTCTTAGAAGAATCTATGACTAAGATTTGCCCACTACAAACATAGATATTTGACTCAACAGTCTTGAGTATGTTCAAGAACTCAATAAGTGTGCATTCAAATTTATTCATGTTAAATTCATAATTAACTATGAATAACTCTCTGGCAAAGATTGTAAAACCAAATCTATACTTAGTTCATGGTTCATGACTGAACTCAATTAAGACAACTTCTCAATGTAGTCAACATCTTCAGTACACGAGCATTGACTGAAGATTCTTCTGCCATTATACACTAGTATAGTTGTTGAAAAATCTCATATCTTTCCACAAATGATTGTTCATCATTCAACACTTTGAGATGAAAAATCAAGTATTAGTATCCATACTCTCATGTTTCTTTTGTAACTCAAGTGACATAGTCACAAGCATCACACATGTTACAATAATATCGTCATCATTGTATTTATTATAGCAGTCACATCTTCTTTGTCGAGTCATCAACTTGTATCTCTGAAAAGGGTTACTCAAAGACAACCAATTTTTCCATACCTGAGAACTACTCTCAGATTGTGATACCGATCAAGAAAATTTGATTTGGTTGTTGGCATCCAACATTCCTCTCAAATAAATATGATTACTCATGATTCAATAAATGTAAATGATGAAAAATAAAAGAATAATTATATATAAAACATCAATTAATTTAACATGCTCTTTTATTAAATTAATTATACTCCCACTATTTAACTCAAATTTACGACACTCTCACATAAATTTATGGAATCCGTACTTGACTCCCAATAGGCCGTGATCCCAATTGTTATATTAAAATCTTGAGTGTACTTAACAAGTATTAATAAAATATTTGGGTATATATTACTATCAACTGTATCTCCATACAACTCACAGATCATTAAACTGACAATTCTTTGTCTTCACACATCTTATATGTTAATTTAACGTGCCTCCAAAATTTATCTTCCTCAACAAAAGATAAATTTTAGTTAAATCAAACTTGTCATAGAAATATCTAATATTTTATAGTGTCAAATATATATATAACAGTGTGGACGATTATAAACTTTAATAACTAATCTTCTCGAGCCATAAGGAAGACTAGTTGGTCAATTCCTAGAGGATATTGCATTGAATTATACAATGTTCCATCTCCATTGTCTCCTTCTCTTCTTGCCTTTTAATTAGCTACAACACATCCACATGGTCGAAGCCATAATCATCCACTAATAAAACATTTATCGTATAGACGTCTTCCTAAATAATATCTAATAAAATATGCAAACATATTTCAACTGTATAGCAATTAAGGTCGTCTAAACTAATTTAAACAAATGGATCAAAACAATTAATTAATTAATCAATTAATTTAATTTAGCGAGTTTATTTAATTAAAATCAAATTTTAATTAAATATCAAATTAAAGTCAAACTCTAATTTCAAAGTTTTAAGGCGAAACAATTTAATTAAATCAAATTCTAATTAAATATCAAATTAAAGTCCAACTCTACTTTCAAAACTTAAGGCGGGTAAATTTAATTAAAATCAAATTTTAATTAAATACAAAAATTAGAGTTCAACTCTAATTTCAAAATTTTAGGGATAGCATATTTAATTAAATACTCAACTTTAATTTCATAAAATGATTTTAGGGTGAGACAATTTAATTAAAATCAAAATTTAATTAAATGTTAAATTTAACAATTGAATTAACATCTTAATTTAGGATAAAACTCCTAAATAAATAAAATTCAATTTATGGTTAAACTTTTATATTTAAGTTAAAATCCAATTTTAACATAACATAAAAAAATCGTCAATTTTAAATAAATTTTTAAATGGGCCAAAATTGATAATATATGTCAAACATTTTCAAAATATAAATTCAAAACACCTTTTGAAAATTTACTTTTTATTTCAAAATTATACACCGACCCATCTAAATACTAAAATTGTAGAGAAGACCTTTCATTAAGTAATTGCAAATAGACCCTAGATACAAAATTTAAGGAATGGCCCCTCAATTTCACAAATTGAACTCAAGGGCCCCCTCCCCAATTTCATTCGCCCGATTGAAAACCTAGAAAAATTCTCTCTTTTCCTTTGTCGGCGTTTCTTTCTTTTCATTAATGTGGCGCTTGTCATTGGCACTGCTTGTATGGATGAAGCGGGCGGTGCTCCATAGCTGTCAAACAGTGACGGAGTACTGCCACAACAAGAGCAGCAGCATTGCGGTACTATTATACGGTGCTGCTGAATGGTTAATCGGCGACGCTTACCGCTGCTACTGAGAATGGCGACGAGCAACTTTTCAATCTGCAGCGCTCGGCGGAGTGCGCCCCTCGCTTGCAACAATGTGCTTTGTTATCACCATGCCGGTGGTGGCGCCGCCCACTTCTTTCTGACCTTGTTTTTTAATTAAATTGCTAGAAAAAAGAAATCAACATTCAACTTTTGATTGTTCAAACATTCAAAACAGTTTCTAACGAGCACAATGTAGGCTCAATACCATTGTTGAGAATTTACTTAACGCACATAGTAGAAAATAAATTATTTTGATAAATTCTACAAACTCCTTTGCTAATTATCGAACATGAACTGCAACCCACAACTGTCTAAGTGTCCAGCCTCCAATGAAAATTCACACATAGAACAAGAATGAAAGAATTAAGATTTCTATTTTCTTGTGCTAGCAAGAATATGAATTATTGTCTATTCTCTTTTTCTGAGAATATAAATATAAGTCCAAGTGGGCTTTGTTCGTCTTTTAAAATTAACTCGGTCTAATATTTAATCAATCCAATTAATTAAATTGGAAATTACCCGCAACCATAATTTTAGAGATCACAATTCAAAAATCAGATTAAAAGTTTGTTTATACATAAATCAGATCTTAATTCAAACTTTTAATATTAATAATAATATTATATAATTAATTAATCTACCCTACATACTTTCAATCACAAACCCTAATTATATATCTTCCTTCTTTCTCTCTCCTTCTCTCTCTAAATCTTTTACCTCTCTTTTTTCTCATCTCTCACCTTCCTATCCTCTCGTCTGGTCCTTTTTGGAGAAATCAAAATAGAATATGGAGGCAAAGTCGGGGCCGTTGCATGCGATTTGTCTCCATACCCATCTCATTCTCTCATTTCTCTCTCTATTTGCTGGCCCGACACTTTCATGCATTGTTGCGAACTCGTGACAATACCTGGTGTATTGAAGTCACAACGACGTCGCAGTTGGGTTGTGGTGCTCGTGGTGGTGGTGTTTGGGTGGCTGTGGCTTTATTGGATCCATTGGTGGCGAATATTGGATATGGTAGTGGCTCTAGTTTTGTTGGTGTCGGTGGATCTTGGTGGTGGTGGTGATGATGTTGGTTGTGGTCTACCTGCCCCAGATTTGATGTGGTGTTTGGGTATGTCTTTAGTTGGTGGTGGATGGGGGCTGTGGTGGTGGTGTTTGGGTGGCGGTGGCTTTGTTGGATTCAGGAGTGGCGGGGGCTCCAGTCGATAGGGCCGATAGTCGCAACCATTGCAACAATTAGGTTTTTCGTTTCTCTCTCTTCTTTTTTTTTGATTTTGTGGTGGTCGGAGTTGGAGGTTGATTTGTAGTGTATTGAAAGTGCATATGGCGGTGGCAGGTCTGGGGATTTTGTTGGTGGTTGTGGTGTGGTGCGGTAGAGATGGAATAGATGGTGAATTTCAAATTGTGAGGCGATGTTGGTGGTGGTTGTAGTTGTGATATTGACTACGATAGTGGTGATGGCGGTGGCGGTGGCGATGGAAGTGGTGCAATGATTGTGGGTAGGATGTCGCCAATTATTTAATAATTGTAACTAATAAATAATATGTGACCAATGAATTGGATTTTTTGTGACCAATGTGCCAATAAGCAATATGTGACCTAAAAGTTTGAGTCGTGACTTATAAAATTTGTGATTTATGACCAATAAATAAATTATGATCTATAATTGTTTTGATTTGTAACCGATAAATAAATAAATTGTAACCTATAATTTTTTTTTTTTGAATAATGACCATGAAATACTTTGTGACTAATAATTTTATAATGTGTGACTTAAACATAATTTGTAATCAATTAATTTGGTATTTTGTAACCATGAAATGAGTTGTGGATCATAAAACTTGTGATTTGTGACCAAAAAATAATATGTGACCAATTAAATTATTTAATTTGTGACCGAAAAATAAATTGACCTGTACAATTTGTTGTTTGTGACTATAACTTCTGTAATTGTGATTAATACATAATTGTGACCATAAATTATATAATATTGTGACCCTAATATATTTAATTAATAAATTAATTTTTAATTAATTTTTAAAATAAATATCTGATTTTTGAAAAAGTTAACTTTATTTTTTGAATTTGAAATATGTCATACTTATTGTCTTACTAACGAAATTTTACATTAATTAAATTTGATCCATAAATTAATTAATCCAATTAATTAATTCGGTCTATTAACAAGCAACCAAATTAATTAATTGTATAACACTTGTTAATTAATGCATTGGTGAATCTCATTTTTCGGTTCTCCTTTTGTGTGTGACCCATCAGGTTCTCGATCACGATACCTAATAATGTGAATTATTATTTTGATTTAATCAAAATTAATAAATTAAAATATCTCATTTTAATTTATCATTAATTTGCATCCATAGTCCCAAATTAATATCTAGTAATGTATTAGGGTAATACATGTGACGGGAAATATCACATGGTATGACAAAATCAAATTTGTTCGTTTATCTTGAAACTATAATTCCTTAGTCAATATGATCCAATCAATTACGAGATATAGACATGTGTTAATCTCAATTATCGATCATATATTTCATCCTACTATTAAGTCAATGTAAGTAAAAAAATGAGACTCATTTTCTACTTACGAGTATACATTGGCCAATGATTTTATTATCAACTTAACTAAATGAAATGTAGATCATGATCTCTTACTATCTAAGAGTTACAAATCCTCTATTGATCATTCATAATCTTTATATGATTCTCAACATACCTGAATGGTGTTGTATTAGCGACCATTGGTAGAGCAACATCCAACATCACCAAAATGTGATTGTCCTCATATAAACACTATGATGACCTCAAGTCAAATGATCAATTCCAGTACCGAATGTCAGAGAATAATCCTGACACTCAAATAGTTATCCATGTGGAATCTTCTAGTGGTTCTCCAATATTTTGTTCTATAACAAAACATCTACGTGTTCATTAAAGTGTTACTACACTTTAACTTGTGAGATCATCTAGTTACTTCACAAATAAGAAATGACACGTGATGGTGTATCCGTAATAACGATATTCGTGTCTCATTATCATATACAACCACAGACGATTTAAGATTCAGTCATATATAATTTATTTATCACAATTACAATATATTGTTATTAACAAATTACTAAGACTTAAATCTACAAATTCTATTATTTAATTTATTAGAATATTAATTCAATTAAATAATAAATATTACTATAAATATGCATCAATTATATATTTATTAAAAATGTTTATATTAAAAATTGATTGGATTAGAGGTAACACTTACATATTCGTCATTTTATAGCCATTTATTGAGAAATTGGATAAAGATGAAAAAAAAAAAATGATGGTTTGCGCATTCATGTGTAATTAAGTGTGAAAATATAAAAATAAAAATAAAAATAAAAATTGAAAGGTATAGACGTTTTTCACAATAATAATGAAAGGTAAGGACAATATGTGCTAATTACCTTTTCAATAATTTATTTGAGACTCGTTTGCTCTTTTAAAAAAAATTGGAACTATGGTTGTAATTAGTTTTTTTTTTTTTTTTTTTTAACAGAAGTGTATATTCGTCATTTTCACAGTTTTTAATTGGGAAAATGAATGAAAATAATCTTTTGCACAATGAGACGTGGAAATAAAGGTAAAAATGCCAAAAAAAATTTAAAAGTAATGACGTTTTCCATAATTATAATGAAAAGTAAGCACATTATATGCTAATTACTTGTATAAATATGTGTACGTATCAGTGATAAGTCAAGTTAAATTCATATAAAATCTGGCACTGGTTATAACTTTTACATGATACCACTTAAATTTAATCAAATAAATACACGATCATTTTAAAATTATTTCCTAAATGACTTTCCGATAAACCCTAATTTTATTATTAATAGTAAGCATCTGATTAAAAAAATTCTGTCACAATATTAAAACAATTTTTGAGCTGCTTTCAAGAGAGTTTCAATGGAGCAACTATCTGGTGCAGCGTCTAACCAATTAAGACGTAAAAACAAATTTATTATAATGATCGACATGAGAATATAAAACAAAAAAAATCTGAAAAATATTATTTCACATAAAAAAATTATAATAAAGATCTAAGTCTTATCAGAAGTCTGTTATAAGAATATATAATTAGCATAAAAATTTGTTTTACTTTACATTAGTTAACTTAATACTTAACAATTAAGTCTTGTCAATTTGAAAATAAAATAAAATAAAATAATATTAATCAGTAAACAAAGATCTTACAATCTCTTTATGTTAATTAATGATAATATATCAGGTAAAGTGATTATTAACAGAGAATCATGACTTTAGGACGTATAATTAATTAATGGTTTAGTCCTATGAAAACCACCTTTGACAAGATTACTAGAATATGTTTTATACGGTAAACAATTCCCAGGATGTTCATTATTTAATTTCACGCAAACTTTTATCAAACCATTTCATATGATAAAATAAGTTTATTAAAATGAGAAAAGTTTTGGCGTTGTTTCAATTAAGATGGACTCATTATAAAATAATAATCAACAATATTGGTATATAATTTCGTACAAATTAACGAACCACTTCTTAGTTCTTACGTTTTTTAAGTGAGACGTTAAGTTTGTTATCAGAATTCATCGAGTAATGCTAGCGTCGTCTAAGTTTTAGTTGTTTCTGGTAAACTATAAAAAAAAATTATATAATCTTTAATTTCATTTTTTTTTTCTTTTCTAGAAAATTAACGAAATCAGATTAAAATGTTATTCTTTCTTGCGGACGCTTGGACTACATCATTCTGATTGCTGTTTTAAAAAAGAGAAAAGGGATTTGTTCTTCCCTCTCTCCTCTTTCATCATTCATTTTTTTAGTGATGTGAGGGTGGCGTGGCGTGGCGTGGGGATAGAAGTTCTTGCAATTAGAAAAAAAAATATTTTTATAGAACTAATCAACGTTGAACGTGCGTTGCACATTATTATGAAATGTTTTATAAGTGCTGTAAAAGTAATATTTGAATATGCATGAATATTAATTAATTTAAAATTAATATCAGTACATATATACTTGACAACAAATGTTATATCGTTTATTTAATTTTTAATTAAGTAAAATTGGATGTTAATTCGCATGCTTGAACGTAAATAATGAAATGCATTTTTGAATCTGAAATTCTAATTAACTTATAATTAGAATTAATAACACTGAAATAGATAAAAAGAGATGAGTATTAATTAAACGAATGTTATTGTTAATTAATTGAAACTTAATAATAGGGAATTCGTACCTTAATGAAAATACATAGGTGAAATGAATATGTCAAATGTATATGTACATTGATAATAATTAAATGGTTAAATAAATTAAATATATATTGAAAAACGAAAAGTAAGATATTATTGAAATAATTGAATTATAGTAGAGTTAAAATCGTCTAAAAATTATTTTCACGATGTGATATTTAATATATTATAGATTAGTTAAACGAATTAAAAAACAATTTTCGAATCTCAAAAAACTCATTTTTATATTTTCAAAAACATGTCAAACGGGTTGAAGCATAGACACAGAGAACAATGCATACAGCCTCACGCACCCTGTTCCTTTCTCCCACTATAAATTACTCATTATTTTAATCAAAAGCAGCTTATAATTAATTGCCCTCATCTTTGAATATGTTCATATTTTATGCCCTTATATGTTTACTTTAAATTTTCAGAATGGTTCCGTCTGTTTCTCTCTCTATACATCTTCCTCATCCTTTCTTTTCTCTCCACTTGATTTCCTTTGTTTTCTATTCGTTCTAGGGTTTGAATTCTTGTGCTTTAATTTGTATATTTACTCATAAAAAATTCTGTTTTTCATTAAAATTTGTTTTTTTGATAATCATACTTTATTGTTTCTTGGTTTCCTGTTCTCTTTGTTGTAGTATATGGCTGATTTGGACTTAGGCTCAGCTTCCCACTTTGTTTCTCAGCTCCACCTCCAAAGACCACAGGAATCCGATGAAGAAACCAATAGAAATCAGTTTTCCGGCGAAAACAACGATAACTCGCATCAAGGTCTGGAGTTTGGAACATCCAATACAAGTTTAGGTGACATGGTGGCGCGTCGGCAGCGCGGCCGTCCACCAGGGTCGAAGAACAAGCCAAAACCCCCGGTTATTATCACCCGAGAAAGCGCGAACACGCTTCGGGCTCATATTCTGGAGGTCAGTAGTGGCTGCGATGTGTTTGAGGCTGTGGCTATCTATGCAAGGAAGAGACAAAGAGGGATTTGTATATTGGGTGGAACAGGTACTGTCAACAATGTTACTCTACGGCAGCCAGCTGCAGCCGGCTCTGTGGTGACCCTTCATGGTCGGTTCGAAATCTTATCCCTATCTGGTTCCTTCCTGCCGCCACCAGCTCCGCCAGGCGCCACCAGTTTGACTATATATTTAGCTGGTGGACAAGGCCAAGTTGTAGGAGGAAATGTGGTGGGTGCTTTGATTGCTTCTGGACCAGTTATCATCATCGCAGCTTCATTCACCAACGTGGCTTATGAAAGGCTGCCGTTGGACGAAGACGAAACGATCCAGATGCAACCACCGGTGTCGCAGCCGTCTGGTAGCGGTTTGAGCAGCCAATTTCCTGATCCATCCTTGGGACTTCCTTTCTTCAATTTACCACTGAATATGCCTAATGGGCAGCTGCCAATGGATGGTGCATGGACCGGAAACTCTGCCGGCCGGACGCAATATTAGGTCAAAATTAAGGTGAGAAATCAGTGTAATATCATCATAATAAATCCTACATCTTGTACATTGGTTCACTTCTGATTTGTGACAAACCCTTTTAATTACTTCTCGTTTCTCTTAATTAATTGTGGAACTTATAAGTTAATTAGAAATTATATTTTGAGGGTTAGACCGTATGACCAATTCTTTCTTTATTGCAAGTTGTCCACGGGCTCTGAAATAATTTAACTTGTCCAAATCTATGTTGAATTCAATGTAAATCTTCCCAATTTGTTGTATAAATATTAAAAACAAGTCTCTAAAATAAATTAATTTTTAAAGATTAAAAAATCTTTTGTGATCTATGCTATGATCATGAAATATGTATATCAATTCAAACTAAAAGACAGTTGTTATAATTAAGTGTACATGTATAGATTCCTTTTCTACCTCCAGGCCTTGATCTATTGTTTTGTTATTACTCTTTTCAGAATGAGTTGTCTTTTATGTATAATATATATATATTATAGGAGGGGAATCAACTTGTATTTTGGGCAACTTTTACTTGAAAACATCTCAAATTAATCAAAGAGAGTTTGACACAATTCACCTCGTAAATGTTGATGAATCATACCGGTGTTCTTGTGCAATAAACCCCTTCGGCCGAAGACTAGTGGTAGGTAGTCTGGCCGAGCTTTTGGAAAAGCCATCTCGTAAGTGTCGATTAGTGTCTACACTTGCTCTTTTGTGCTGAAGATAGAACCCTTGGATTGATTCCTCAACATATTTTCACTAGCTATTCCCATTATTGTAGGTCATCTAGTTGTCCATGCAAATATTAGTAAATTGAGATGGGAGAGAGCCCTACCTTTATGCAACAAGCTCTACCCTTTGCACTGGTTTGGATTGTTAAAGATAAGGAAAGAATTTCATAATATTGTAGGTTATACTTTTTCTAATTGTCAGATATTATTTCTATGTGGATTATTCGATAGCATAATTTGTATAGAAAATTTCTTCGTAGAGTTATTTGTGACACCGTAAATAGGGAGTTCTCATGTCTCACTTCACTCACTTCCTAGAAGCCACTTCCAAAACTTAAGAGCACTTTTTCTGTTATTTTCATTTGAAGCAAACATATGCAGCACTAATTCAGGTAAGTAACCCCTTGTAGTATATTTTTAGATTATTAACACTTCGAAAATGTATTAGGGTAAATCAGGTCTATATTATGGGAGGGGGAATGATCTTTGTCCATGCATTGTTTGTATATTGTGTTAAGGTAGGATGATGTAATCCTCAGTGTTGAGTTACACAAAGTTTACCATCTGAAATGAAACATCCATTCGATTAATTATTACATTAATTTACTAACCATAATTTCACATAATTGTTCAGTTTCTTCCCTTTTGGCTCTTGTCTACTCAAGTTTTGATTATAATTAGTTAATACACAACAGGCTAGCCAGACATTATCTTGAAGAGAATTAGCCATCGACATATATAAGAAGTTCTTACATATAGGAATAGACAAATTGATTCTTTTTGTCAAGATTTGGGAGAGTTAGATAAAAGAAAGTTTTAGTCTAGAATGAATTGATCTTTACATAGGATATTAGCAAATAATTTCAAAAAAATACCGGACTAAACTTGGCATGGAGTGGATTTCTTTGTGTAGCTGCTAGGGTTAGAGTTCTGATTTTTGCGATCAACATTAAGCTTCCAATTTCGATGTCATTTGTTTTTCGACTTTTTTTTTTTTTAATCAAGGGTGCAGAAAACATCAATTATGAGACATCTTTGTACTTGTGGATGAAGAGTAAGGTCTACTTGTTTGATATAATTTATCTGTTGTGTTGTGTGCGTCCTGTTATATAAAGTGCACATATTGTCTGAATGAGACATTGAATGTTTGGTACACATTAGTGAATGAGATTCGAGAATATATAAATGGCAAGATTAGGGATATGTTGAACTGCCCTAGCCCACAATATTCAATCTTCCAAGGGCTATCAAGTTTGATAGTATTGGTGTAAGATATATTAAGATTTGGGGTTTTATCTTAAAAGGTTAACCTTATTAAGAGGAGTAACTCAATCTTTTATAAGTTAGTCTATGTTTTCATCCTTATTCGATGTGAGATTCTATTCCTTAATATGCCCCCACAAGATGGTGGATCATTTGGGCAAACAAATCTTGAAAACCGTGTGTTCAATTTGTTTTTTAGTCTTAATCGGATCAAATCGTTCATTGGAACTTAACAGGCTCTGATACCATATTAAAATTTGAGGTTTCATCTTAAAATATCAATCTTATTAAGAGGAGTAGCCTAAGTTCTTATAAATTGGTCTATATTTTCATCTTTATTCGAGATGAGATTTTATCCATTAACAAGATATTATTTTCTTTTCTTTTTTGTTTATTTGAACTTGAAGGTGAATTTATTCTATTTGGGTCAAATTTAACATCATATTTCGATATTGTCCATCCAAGATGACTATATTTCTCCTAAATTATAAGGTCGATGAGTTAAATACCAACAAAAAACCTCGTGACTGGTTTGCAACCGACCCTAAATGTTTGAGACTATACGCAAAATAAACAATAGAATCATTGCAATGAAGTGTAATCTAAAGAAGATAACAAACTAATTAATGAACAATGTATCAAAAGATTAAAACTTACATAAATGATACACAACATTTTATATAGCCTCAGACAAATCCATTTCTAGAGCACGTGAATTGAAGTACAAAATTGACTTCACCCTAATGTCATGAGTAATGCTACATATTTATAGATGATCCTCATGTAATGTGACATTATGAAATTGATCTCCTACCCCTGGTGGATAGAATAAAAACTTCTAACAAGATAAGCTCTGTATAAAATTAAATAACAATATCAATAAAGAAAGTATCATATTCAATGTTTAGAAATGCGAACAAAGCTCAACGCGCTTCGTGTGACTTGAAATTTTGGCCCTCGGCCTCACCAATGGAGAGCTAGTAGTATTGATACAATTAAGAACTTGTTACATAAAAGCTGCACCTACTCAATGTATGGTCCATTGCAATTTCAATATAGCACAAGAAACCTTTGTGTGTCCATTTAACATTAAAAAAAAATGTCAATAATAAGAATAATAATTCTCCTACTCTTTTTTTTTTTTTTTCCCCCTTTCTAACCACAAAAGTACACTTTGCTTTTTTTAATGACCTTCCAACAAGGAGCCATAGTGTTGTTTCAATGATTAAAGAACGACCATCTAATGCTGAATAAACATCATACAATGCGCCTTAGCACCACAATATCCTGTCGCGTTTTTGAGGTTATCTTATGAATAAACCTAGCTAGTGGAAATAATATTTTAATCTAAACAATCATGTTTTTGAGGCCAAATATTTTCAATTAAAAACTTTATTGCAATACAGTCCTTCTAGTCTAAATTTTTAGAGCAAATAATAAGGGTACTTGTGGACATTGGATTGAAGAACATCTAATATTTGGACTTTGACAATGAGCCCGTATTGACTAAGAATCTAATCTAAATATACCGTCGAAGTTTGTACTGAAGTAACAGTCATGATTTCAAGCACCTATTATGTTGCCACAAATGCCAACACACACATATGGCAAAGATTCAATACTCATGTTTGCTCATCTTGTCAAGCATCCAGATTTTCTAACTATGTCGACGACGGGAGGGTTGGGGAGCCAATGACATCGACCATCCCAAATTGACAGTTAGCCACTATTTTTGAACTTATTTTAAAAATTTCAGAAACATCATATTAGACTGATTTTTGGGCAGTTATCACAATTTTTATAAGTAAAAATGCACTACTTTTGAATTGCACTAAGGTTTCATAACCTTAAGTTTTTGTTACATTTGAGTCCTTAACCTTTTTCCATCACATTGTTGCAGTAAATCTTCGATTAATAATCATATCTTTCCCTAATAACAGTTGTAAAACGAAGAATAAATATTTAGTCGCAATTTTGTATTTACTATTTTTGCTTATTTAAAACTACAATGGATAAATCAAACTTTTTTATTCACTCTACAATTTTTGGATGAAACTATATATCATCGGTTACAAGATGTGCTAATTAATTCTAGTGGTGGCATGTACTGTTCAGTGGGTCTTTTCCTTTTGCACATGAAGATCCGTTGCAGCTTCAGCCAGAGGCGGGGCATGCATTTTAAGTTAGATGCACAATCAAACCCTATACAAATCGAATACTTTATTCTTGATTTTTGAGTAATTCTTACTTAACCTCAGAAAATGTAGATTTACATTTACAAAACATTTTTCCATTAATATTTTGCTCATCATTTTCATATACTTGATTCCGAACTATCATTTTATTAATATTTTGCTCATCACAAGCAAATACATATTTGCGTTTAAAAATTTATATTCTATTTGATACAAACAATCAATTCAAATAATCGAAAGGAAAAACATATAACCAATATTTAATACTAATAATCAATCAAATATAAATGATTTATTAAATATAAATCAAATTGGATATAATCAGTTCAGACACAATTTATATACACAACTTCGTAGGAGAAAATGTAAATTTAGGTTCTAATTAGTTGAAAATTTGATTGGAAAGTGAAGATTTGTAGTTGATGTGATAATTTGTAGAGAATTTATAGACAAATTTTGAAAAATAAAATGTGTTGACCCCAAAAAATGGTCATATGACGTGTCCAACAAATAAATAGTAGCTAAAATCCAAACTAGTCGAACCACTATATGTTTATAGCTCAAGTCACTATTTTTTTAATAGATGAATCAATGGGGATGACAATCCAAGACATTTTTCCAGTTGTGTTGTAATATAGCTGGTCCATAAAAAGAGGTCGACCGGTTGAACAGAGTGGAGAGAATTAAGATTTACTTTTGATGTCTAAATTTTGCATTACCTTCCAATGGTGTTAGGTGTGCCTTTTTATACTCACAGCAAGGTGAATTAGATCCGTTGATGGACAAGCACATGTGTATATTAGATCCATTGGTCCATATTCATGTCAATCAATCAAGTCATTTAATGCTGAGATCCCCATATCTCTACTTCTAGACTAAGGATTTGATTGTGTAGGTATGCAGAGGCGGCGCGGCAGTATATAGTCTTGTCAATCACTTCATTAGGTCTGTTGTTGGTTGACTAGCCGTCTCGCCAGGGACGAGTTTGTGCTAAAGGCCTCTGCCAACAGGGAATTGGATGAGCATATCTTAGGTTAGGTTCGCCTCGGCATGTATAGAACCGGATCGCCCGCCTATGTACCACATGTGAGCCTGTCCATTTGCCACGTGATGTGTTTATTTTACGATTATTTATATGAGTAACATCAGTCACCAAAGTCCAGGTATGATTATTTATATTATGCATGGACTTGTGAAGTTTGTTAAGTAGTAAAAATGGTGTCTTCATCTGCTAGAGTTGGTAATGAGACTTCCTCGACCTGGTTTAGAGTTGTTGGAGTGAGGGACGATCCTCGAAATAGGCGGGCAGTGTCAAGACGCGACCTTCATGTCTTAGATGATCCGTATATAGGCAAGGATATACTTGGATGACCCGCATTGTATTGACGAAGTGAAAAGGGCGTGTTTGCTATGCACAAACGGCATAGACGAATTTTCGAGCCCTATTGGTAGGAAAAGCCCCTTATCGACCCGCATTTGTGATTTGGTACGCATCGGTTCCCAATAAATGACAACTTGATTTGGAAAAGCCCATTTTCAAGGCTTGAGCGACGTGCGCATTTAATGCGTAATGATTATGTTGTTACACTTTCGCTCAAGTACACGCGAGCTCTAAATACATGTGTAACACAGGTTCATCTGAACCCTTGATTTGAATCTGAATAGGCGCCTTTTAGTTTTAACGTGGATGATAAGGTTACATGTGGAGGGTCTAGATTAAATTAGGGGAATATCCAATTGTGGGGGTTCATCCGTTAAGCCTATATAAAAGGCTGGAAACCCATTTTTCCATCTTTTTCCACTTTCTGAAATCTTGAAAGATCAAGTGTTTAAACCCCTTTGTCCGAACCCAATATTCCTTGCTGTTGCTGGTGATCGATGCCTTTTCCCCACTTCAAGACCATTCGAGACTTGGGTTTTTAGAGTTTGTGTAAGTATTTTCCCCCACCAAGGCATTTTTTCTCACTTCTTTTAATTCTCATAGCTTCCTCATCAAAAAAAAGTGTGGGTAGAAGGTCTTCTGGGATAGATATGGCCTTAATCTATGCAGAGGCGGGGATTCCTCCGATTATTCCTACTGAGAGGATTATGGAGGCGATAGGGGGCCCCCCACAATGCCTGGATATTGCAAAGGGCCCCATCGTTTATAGTATTAGGTGGGGGCCTCTTTATGGCCCATGAGTATAAAATAGGATGAGCTAGAAACCTTCAGGGAGAGATATAGGATCCCTGAGGACATTGAGATGTTTGTACTGACCTCTGAAGAAAGGGTTTGTTTTCCCAATGAGGGATGCGTAGCTATGAGTAAGGCGACCTTGGCTGGGGTGTTAAGATTGCCCTTACATCCCCATTTTAGGTTCATTCTTAGGCAATACAACTTAGCCCCCACCCAGCTAGTGCCCAGTGCATGGAGCCAATTGGCAATGGCCTTCCCTCTTTAGAAGGAGTTAACGCTTGGCGATGATATGCCCTCACACGTCTTCCAAACTCTCTTCCAACCTCAAGCCTCTAGTGGAAGGGAGTGACTGTAAGGGGTGGAACTACATGAACTCCTGGGGCTTACACTCCCCCTTCATCTGGGGAACCCCTACCTCCATTAAAAATTGGAAGTCTTTTTGGTTTTGGGTTAGGGATAGCTAACAGACCGTGGAAGGGGATGTGGTCCCAGAGATTACCGTGCCGACCCAGTACCACGAGTATAGTGAGTCGAACCCCCATTTACTTGTCATTTTTCCTTATACATTGTTGTTCTGTTTTATTTAATGTTGAACTGATGCGATACTCCTGTAGCTATAGTTGACCGATTTCAGCTTGAACCGTCTAAGTGGGCTGCGATAAAGGAGATTTACGAGTCGCCTATCGAAATGAGATATTTTAATAACATCGTTGCCAAGCGAAACTTGTTCATTACTTATCTGCTAATGGCTACCAAGGATAAGGGTGGTTGGCTCGACTTCATTTATGTTTTTTCTTGGCAGATGTGATATATTTTTGACATGTTCTCTTTCATTCTTTTTATCAACAGGTCAGCATGATAATAATGAACGAGTAAAGCCTAACTCGCTTCAACTACGGAGCCTTGGGGAGGCCCAGAGAAAGAAGCTTTTGAGTAGTGGTTCGACCACTTATATAAATTAGAGAGACGAGCTGGCCCGTCTTTCCAAGATGAACCCCCACTTTCCCCTTCGAAACTCAGGGAAAAGGATAAGGAGAAGGAGAAAACTGAAGGCGAGTCTTCTGCAAATAGACCTCAAAAGAGGAAGTTGGTTCTTTCAAAGAATGTTGGTCCGTCGCCACTGCCCAAACGTCAAGCTACTCTGGAGGAGTTGTTGAAGCGTTCCTATCTTCGCTGAGCCTATTTCTTCCCTTAAAGTGGTGGAGGTTGAAGAAGCGATCAATGAAGGGACCGGCGTATTGAGGAAGAAAAAAGGTAGAAAAGTGAGTGCCCCAACTGAAAATAAGGCCCAAATGTTTTGGGCGGGAGGTCGGACGAGATAGCTTCGACAGTCATGGAGATGCTCCCTGCAAAGGCCCAAGGAGCGATGAGGCTCAGCCATAATTATTGGACTGACAAGTACTCTTCCCATGCTGAGACCCGCGATGTATCCTATCTGATGGAGGCTGGACTCGTCATGCTCTAGAGTTTCTTCATTAATGCCCAAATGGAGTGAAGCGGATGCAAGGGCTTGTCCAAGATTATTTTAACCGAGCTCAGAATGCAGAGTTTACTTTAATAAAGGCCAATGCCGAAGCCTCCTTTGCAAACAAAGCCGTTGAGGCCTCTAAGCTAAAACACGTCGAGGCGAAATCAAACGTGTGAGCTCTCTCTAAAGAGAATGAAGAGCTAAAGAATGAGGCCCACCTTTGCAAAGTCAAGGTGAATACTTTAACGAAGCGGGTCGAGAATTCTGATAACCTCCACAGGATCGCTTCATCAGTCTTGGAGGTGGCCAACAAAGAGAATAGAGAGCTAAAGGTTCTGTCACTGAGCTTAATACTGAAGTCTCTACTTTTGTTGAGCGACTAAAGAAGGCGGGGAAAGCGGCGGTAAATGATTATGTTGCCCACTTCCATGAAACGACAGAGTATGAAGGGCTCGAGATTCATTGGAGGAGGGTCGTATACGCTGAGGTCTTTGAGAGGTTAGCCAAACTTCATCCCTAGGTAGACTTGTCCTCTTTAAAAGGTGAATTTCTAGCGGATGAGCCTTCCACTCCAGCCAATGAAGGAGATGAGGCTAAAGTGGTAGAAGCCTCGAGAGGCTTTCGAAAGAAGACTATGCGTAGACTAGGCTCTCTTTGTAGTAGCCAACTCTTTTTTGTATTTACCTTTATTTGCAATGAATACATTTCTTTTCATGACATCTTTCTTCAAGCAAGTTGTGTTCTATTTTTGAGTTTGATAATTCACCTTTTTATTCGGCTCTGAAACACTTCATGAGCTCATCATACTTAGCTTCGCCAGGATGATAACTAATGAGCTTATTATGTTGATGAACCCTTTAATAGGCTCGCCACACTTAATTTCGAACCGTGAACTCGTGAATAGTGATAATATAATTAATAGCTTGTCATAATTATCTATATGGGCTTGCTATACTTTATGCAATATGAGCTCGTCATCTTTAGTAATTAACTCGTACATAAACTCGCCATAACTTTCATGACTTATGAGTTCGTCATAGTTAATAAGTTGATGGGGGTGTATGAGTTCGTTACACTTAAACGACAGCTTGTAAGCACATCACAATTAATTAATTTGATGAAGATATTGGCTCGACGTACGTTAACCGTTGATGGAGATGTATGAACTTGTCGTACTTAAACAATAACTTGTGAGTTCGTCACAATTAGTTAATTTGTTGGAGATATGGGCTTGCCATATATTAACTATTGTTGGAGATGTATGAACTTGTCATACTTAAACAATAACTTGTGAGCTCGTCACAATTAATTAATTTGATGGAGATATGGGCTCGCCATATATTAACCGTTGATGGAGATGTATGAACTTGTCATACTTAAATAATAACTTGTGAGCTCATTACAATTAATATTTGATGGAGATATGGGCTCGCCATATATTAGCTATTGACGGAGATGTATGAAGTTGTCATACTTAATCAATAACTGATAATAAGAGAGAACATTCATTGATCATAAACGATACATGCACAAAACGGGGTCTTACTGATAAAATGTTCGAAGGTGCTCCATATTCAATGGGTGAGGTTGCACCTTTCCATCTAGATTTTCAATCAAGGTCCCTGGTCTGACCTCCCTTACTATACGATAAGGACCCTCCCAAATTGGCCCCAACATGCTTACTCCAAGCTCTTTTGACAACACAAACACCCTTTTGAGTACCAAATCGCCACTCCTGAACGATCTGCGCTTAACTTTGGTGTTGTAATACCGTATCATTTTTCTTTGGTAGATGGCCAACTTGATCTGTGAAGCCTCTCTCCTTTTGTCAAGAAATTCGAGCTCACTTCGCCTTATCTCGTTGGAGATCTTATTAAAATGTAAGTGTCGAGGCAATGGCAGGCCTACTTCAACTGGGCTTATTGCTTCTGCCCCCCGTAAGCCATGGAAAAAAGGATTTCTCCAGTTGTTGTACGGTTGGTAGTGCGTATTGCCTACAGTACATGGGGAAGCTCGTCCACCCGTGCCCCTTTCGATTCATCCAGCTTCTTCTTTAGGAAGTGCTTATGGTCTTGTTGACTGCTTCAACTTGACCATTTGCTTGGGGATGATGAAGATATGAGAAGTGTTTTATGATGTCGAGCTCGTCACAGAGATCTCAAAACTTCTTGTTGTCAAACTGTCGCCTATTATCCGTGACCATTGAGTGGGGAATCTCGAATCGGCATATGATGTTTTTTCCATAGGAATTTTGAGGTATGTACCTCAGTGATTATAGCCAAAGGTTCGGCTTCGACCCACTTAGTGAAATAGTCAATGGCGACAATTGCATAATTTGCTCATCTCTTTCTCTTTGGCATGGGTCCTATTAGATCGACCCCTCATTTTGTGAAGGGACATGAGCTGGATACTACTGTTAACTCCTAGGATGGTTGCCTTTGAATGGAGGAGAAACGCTGGCACTTATCACACCTTTTAACAAACTGTAAGGCATTTTTCTTCAATGTTGGCTAGTAGTAGCCTTGTCTCAGTACTTTGTGAGCCAGTGCTAGGCCTCCAGTATGGTTGCCACATATTCCTTCATGGATTTCCCTTAGCACATAATCCGCATGTCCCATCCAGTGCACCTTAGGAGAGGAGATGAAAATCCCTTTTTGTATAGGACATTGTCCTTAAGTACATAATGGACGGCCTTGCATTTGAGCTTGCGGGCCTCTTCCTTGTTCTTAGACAAGGTATGATTTTGGAGATATGTTATGATGGGCCGCATCCATTGGGGAGTTTCTCCGATCTACATCACTTCTTCTATTTTGGTTGTGGAGTATTTAGGGAGGTATTTTACATGCACGAACTTGAGCAAATCTAAGTCTTTCATGCTTGCTAATTTTGATAAGGCATCCGCGTACAGGTTTTTAGCCCTTGGGACTTGGGTTAGCTCTAACTTGTCAAAGGAAGGGATGAGCTCCATCACCTTCTTCCGTATGTAGCCATGTCTTTGTCTTTGGCTGCAAAATTGCCATTGACCTGGCTTGCAACAAGTTGTGAATCACTCCGGACTACCAAATTCTTTACTTGTATCTCTCGACTAGACTCAGGCTTGCCAAGAGCACCTCGTATTCAGTGGCATTGTTGGAGGTTTTAAAATCGAATCACACTGTGTAAGTAAGTTTGTGGCCCTCAGGGCTCTCCAGCAACACTCCTGCTCCTGAGCCGGTTTCTCATGCAAACATGTCCACAAATAACATCCATACTGGAAGATCTGCTGGTTCCATCGTAACATTAATGTAAATCATCTTTGTGAATTCAACAACAAAATCTACTATTGCATATCCCTTCATTAAAGTTCTAGGATGATATGAAAAGTCGAACTCACTCAACTCCACAGCCCATTTCACTAATCTCCCAAATGCGTCTGGTTTTTGCAACACTTGTTTGAGGGAAAGGCTCTTCAAAATCCATATGCTGTGTGCCTGGAAGTATGGCCTCAACTTTCTTGAGGTGATCATCAAGGACAATGCGAGTTTTTCCACATCTGTGTAACGCGTTTCCGCTGGCAGGAGGGATTTGCTAACATAATAAACAGGCAGTTGTATTGATAAGTGCATTTTTACACACTTATTTCACTGTCAAAATATGGAAACTTGTTGATTAATATCTTGGAATATAACTTAATTCTATGTAATTTATATTTTGCAGGACAAAGTGATGAATGTAATTGAAATAAGTGGAAACAAGTGAAAAATGACCAAAATGGAGGAAAAAAAGTTCACGGACTAAAGTGTAAATACAATCGAATTGGAGTTGACATCTGAAGTAAAGTTGTAGCCCTTTGCGTTAGCTTTTCAACGCATCTTGAATTACCTCAATCAGATATCAATAGAAAAATGTATGACCAAAATACTAAAATCTGTCCGACAGAAAAACGTTATAACCATGCAGTCGCATGGTTATAAATCCATGTGGCCGCATGGAAGCCTTTCAGTGAATTCAAGGGCAGAAATTCTTTGTTCCATGCGACCACATGGGTTTATACCTTACGGTCACATATGCCATTTCTATGCCAGAATTTTCAAGTTCCCTTCTACAACTCAAACACTTATGATAACTTATTTTGGCACAATTTCTCAACCATAAAAGACCCAAGAACGTCCCAGAATGCCTCATTCTTCATTATTCACCATTCTTCCGTTGATTTTGGCTCAAGAAATCCATGAAGAATTAAAATCTTGGTGAAGCTAGGGAGGAACTCTTTCGGAATTTGTGATTTAACATCTATTATTCACGTATTTTGGTATTCTCTTGTTGAAAAACTCTAGGATTTATATCTTTTTCCATGAATTTGTAATGAGATTGATTTAACTTCTATTAAATTAATCATAGATTCAGTCACACTTTTTCTATCGACGAATTGAAATATTTGTTGAATTATAATCTCATGAATGTTATTGGTGGATCGTTTACTACTTTATGTTAGACGTATAAAGTCGCTCTTCTGATCTTATTCCAATACAAATATGCGTAATTGTGTTATATGGAAACTAGATTCTAGAGTTACAATTGAAATTAAATTGATTTAATGGTTTATTCTTCTCATCTTGAATTAATTTTTAGATTGGCTTAGTATTTGTTAGATTGGTCATAGAATTAGTCATGCTCTCTCTATGGATTGATTGAAATAATTACCTAGGTTTTAATCTCAATTGTTTAGTTTATTGGTGTGATTCTCTACTGCTTTATGCTTTAGTATATAGTCGATTTTGAATCCGATTTCGATAAACTAGGTCACACATTGAATAGGAAGATTGACCACTGGGATCACGTTAGAATTAAATTGGGTTTAAACGATGTATCTTTCAATTAGAGTGCCGGGATGAAAGCCTCTAATTGTGTTTTAAAATTAAAATAATTAATGTGATTGATCCGATCCGATTGAGGGAATCCCGACGTTTCACTGTCTCAAATCATTGATTTTAACTTTGTTACTTCAACATTGAATTTACTACAAATTTAAGACGATAACTCATCCCTTTTTGAAACCATTTGACCATTTTTTTCATCTCCATGTGGATACGACACTCCAAAGTTGCACTACAACTACTGCATTATTCTTTGGGCGTAATCAAATTTTGAAGCCGTTGCCGGGGAGATGGTACAAGAACTTAAGGGATTTAATTGTGAAAGGGTGACTTCGTTCCTTTCCTATTTCCTTTATTTTCATTTTATTATTTTCTTTGTTATTCTTTATTTTTTACTTTATTTTCTTTTTATTTGCGTTTCATGAGCAGGTATCGAAGCAAGCGTGGAAGATCTGCTGAAAGACCTGATTTAGAGTTTGAATCTCTTTTTAACTCTGATTTTGATTCTACATCTGTTAAAACTAACACTTCATCACATAATACCATGTCTGATAGTGAGCATGGTGCACCTTTTAGGACTTTACACGATTATCTTCCTTCCACACGCACATCCATACCATCATGCATTATTTTTCCACCTAATATACCACGTATGAACTTTAAATTAGAATGATTCGACTTCTTCCCACTTTTCATGGAATTGAAAATGAAAATTCATACGTGCATATTAGGGAATTTGAGGAGGTGGTCGCAATTAATATGGTACAGCGGATGCATTCAAGCTTAAATTTTTCACATTTTCACTTAAAGATAGAGCAAAAAAGATGGATGTATTCGCTGAGACCACGTTTGATTGGAACATGGGGTGAAATGACTCAAGCTTTTTTCAGTAGATATTTTCCCCATCATAAAACTAGTACTTTGAAAAAACAAATTTCTTCATTCACTCAAAAAGACAATGAAACTTTATACTCAGCATGGGAGCGATACAAAGAGTTACAAGCTATTTGCTCCCATCATGGTTATAAGAGTTGGTGAATAGTGAGCTAACATCTAGGGAGCATCAATTTATTGAGATGATGTATAATGGAGAATTCTTACAAAAAGATCCCGACGAGGCTATAGAGTAATTAGATGACCTATCTGAAAAAGCTCACACCTAGACTGGCCCCAATGCCATTGATAACACTAATAAGTCACGACCTGTAGGAAATATTTTTGCAAGCATTTATCATCTTAGAGAAGAAGATAGTTTTAGAGCTAAGGTAGAAGCCCTAACTGAAGAACTTGAAACCCTACGCACTAAGAACTCAAAGACTATACCTACCGTTGCCCTTGTTGAATCTTCTGGACCATGTTGTGTGTGTGGTGGAATTGATCATCCAACACATGAGTGTTTTGATCTAGTTGAGATGATGGGGGTTTATGAGGAATACTAAAATGCCTTAGGCACGTATAATAAGATTTATGCTCCATTTTCTGATACCTATAATCAGGGGTAGCGGAATCATCCCAACTTCAGCTGGAAATCTGAAAACTAGCCACCTAGAGTTTTTAATACACTTTCATACCAACCCACGTCATCTACGAATTCCTTAGAAGATACCCTACATGCATTCATAGAGGCACAGGGAAAAATAAACCAAAAATTTGAGACTATGATTACCCAAATTGTTGAGGAAAACAAAGAAATCAAAAATCATATCTCCAAACTAACTAGTGCCTTAGTAGTAGTGAAACATGGGAAATTTTCGGCTCAAACTCAACCAAATCCTAAAGGGCAGTACATGGCACAAACCTCATGATCTAATGAAAACAATCTTAGGGAAGTAAATGCCATAAACACTAAATCAGGGAAAGTCATAGAACCAATTCCCAAACCTAGGGAAACTAAAAAAGAGTCGAGTGAGCATGAAGAGAGTAACCCTAAGGAGGAGATAGTGAAAAATCTAGTGAGAGTACCTTTCCCACAAGCTCTTAAGTCTACCTCAAAATCTAGTGGTCAACATAGTGTGATCTTAGAACATTTAAAGCAAGTAAAAATCAATTTGCATCTCTTGCATGTAATTTCACAGGTTCCTATTTATGTTAAAATCCTCAAGGACTTATGCACCGTGAAAAGGAAACACAATGTCAAGAAAACTGCTTTCTTGACTGAGCAAGTGAGTGCGGTGATTGAACAAAGAGTCCCTCCAAAGTATAAGGATCCTGGTTGTCCTACTGTTTCTTGTGTCATCGGGAAGCATGAGTTTGGACAAACTTTTCTAGATTTAGGGACTAGTATTAATCTCATGCCTTGTACTACTTGTCGTTAGGGTTGGGTGAGAACAAGCCTGATAAGTGTGTAAAAATACACTTAGTAGACATTTTCTAGATTTAATTATAATTGAAATTGAGTCAATTTTTATACATAATTGTGTAATTTTCACTTTTGTAGGCTAAAACCCTGTCAAGAAAGAGAACAATGCAAAATGAAGAAAAAGGACTAAAAGCGTACAAATTTTGTGAGTTTAGGATCAAAGTGAACAAGCCTAAACGTTGGAGGATTTGTGATGCAATTTATAGAGGGCAAAATCGAAAGAAAATTCAAAATTCGAGGACCAAAATGTAATCATAGTTGAGGGACCAAGTGCGCAAATATTGGAAGGACTTGGCTGCAAAATGATAGAAATTTCTTAAATATCTACAGGTTACTGCAGCGCCACTTTTGTCCAAAAGATTTTGTTAGGGACCAATTTGCACACTTGGCGAAAATTCGGGGACCAAAGATGCATTTTCCCTATGTTTTGTTTAAAAATCAGCATGTTACCTCTCTCTTCACATTTTTCATTTTCAGCTTCTGCCGGGACGTCTTTTGGCTTCTCCGGTTTTCTTTCTTTTTCTTTTTCTTTCATTTTCTTTTATTTCCTTTTCCTTTTGTTTTTGTTTTGTATTTTGGAGGCAAAATCAAAGAGCACAAGAAGGAGATACCAAAGGATTTGGCAAGGATTTTGGGAAAATCAAGCAAAGCTTCAAAAAGGTTTTATCTTTAAACTTTGATTTTTCTCAATTGTTTTGTCATATTTGTAATGTATTGGTATAAATATTCTCCTTTTTATCATATGTATAATATGGGCTAAATTGTTGTGTTGTAAGTTATGAATTTAGCTTAACCTAATTTCATTAATTATTGATATATCTATTGAATGATTGAAGAATTGCATTTGTTATCAAAATCATAGTGTATTGATATCATGTTTAAAATGATTTCATTTACTTGATCACTAGATGGAATTGTTAGGTAGTTTGTGTAATTATTGAGAAATTGTTACACTTACTAGGCCGAAATAATCGATACCCTGGGTTTGTCTAGTATACTAGGCGCGTCTAGATGATATAGAGATATACATCTACCTCAGGTGACCCATTGAGTATTTTCACAAAAAACTCATGAAAATTGATTATATTTTTATCGATGCGGTACGAATTAATCGATTATGGTTAATATGACCTCGAGGAAGCCTACATCTGTAACTCTACAGTTCGCTGATAGGTCCACTATTAGACCCAGGGAAGTAGTTGAAGATGTCTTGGTTCAAATTAATAAATTTTATTACCCTGTTGATTTCTTGATTTTGGATGTAAAAGTTGATGTTAATATTAATTCTAAAATTCCTATTATTCTTGGTAGACATTTCCTTGTTACTGTTAATGCTCTGATTAATTGTAGGAATTTTCTTGTGAAATTATGATTTGGGAATATGACTCTAGAAGTCAACATTTTCGATATCACTAAGAAGTTAGAGGAGGATGACGAGTGTCATCAAATCTACATGATTGATGCACTCATTCAAGAGGTAGCTGATAATATATTTTTAGACCAGCACAGGAAATTCTAGAACTGGATAGATTGGACGTTGCCGTCAATAAGCATCTTGAGATGGAGGATCAAGAGTCAGGTAATAGTTCTTATTTTACATTACCAGTTTCTAATTAAAAGACTTTACCTTTTGTGTTGCAGGCCTCCACTCTTGATTTTAAGCTTTCCTCTAGTCACCTCACGCATGTATTTGATGGAGGCGGAGGAACATCACCGGTGATTACATTCAAGAAGCTAGTGCATCGCAACGAGAATTGAAATCACGCTTGCTGGATGCGGGCTAAAGGAGAAAACGTTGGGTCGAGCCAACGACAATAAACAAAGGTGCTACTTGGGAGGCAACCCAAGGGGAGTTCGTTCATTTATTTTGTTGTTTACTTATACATTTATATTTTAATTAATTTTTGTCATTTTCTTTGCATTACCAGTCCATTGAGTACTTTCAGGCTTCTTTTCATTCTAGTTTATGTTGATTCACTACATCATTTTTGTGATAACTCTTCATTTGGCTTTCATGTTTATACATTGAGAACAATGTAAAATTTTAGTTGAGCGGAGGATCTATTGGATTTTGTTGTGAATTGCATGTGATTTCATAAGTTTCATGGAGTTTCAATAAATTTGGGGTGAGACCTTCGTCAATTTACTGCAATTTCTGCATGATTGTATGTGCTACAAAAACAAACAAAAAATCATTTATTTCCAATTTTTATCTTTTAGCATTAGATTATAATTATTGTTTTGTGTGCTTGTGTGTGTTTGATAACTATGCCGGCTATGATGTTGATTATTGGAATAGGTATTAGCTGTGAATGATGGAAATGGTGTGCTATCGGATTAGTCTAAACCTGTTTATGTGAACTTGACATTTCCTATGCACGTTACTTATGTTAGCATATTGAGTTAGTGATGCAATTCATTATGTAGAGGATAATTGAACATAGTAAATATATCCAAATAACCTCTAGTTTATTATTCCATAATCGAAATATAGGTTAGTTTGGAGATGATTGAACTGTTACAAAGGAACATTGAGATGAGTAGGGATTCCGTGCATGAAAATATTGTATGGATTGTCTAAAATCTAATGAGATGAAAACGAAGTGAAAGTTTTAAATTAGAGGTTAGTTTTACAAACTGGATATCTAAAAGAACAGGGACATTGCACTAATTTTTGAGTACATAAAAAGTATCTTTTCGAGCCTATATAACTTAGGTGATTAAGCATGTGAGGGTGATTTAAAACCTGGTCCCCTATGGTCATCTGACTTGGGAGTTATTGGTCTAAAACTCGCTACATGGGTTATATAGAAAGTAAACGAAAAGATACTAAAAAAATGAAGAAAACATGAAAATGGAAAAAAATATACTAAAAGACATTAATTACGCCTCAGGCATCTAGTTGACAAAACTACACCTTTAATAAAAAGCAAGTAACTTAGTCTAGTCTTAAATGTTAAAGCAATCAAAAGTATAGGAGAATCTTGACTTGTTGAAGTGCGAACTTATAAGAGTAAGATTTATCCAAACTAAGAGAGGGTAATGATAGAATTGAGTAAATTCAACTTAGGATACACCCCGAAAAAATTGAGTGAAAAGCATAAGTTTGGGGGTGTGTATCTCTCTAGCGAGGAAATGATATATTTGACTACTATGGGTTAGGTGTTGAACCAATCACAATCTTAACATGTTAATATGAGTTTTCACACACACATGTCGGGTTATACATGTAACATGTGGAGATTGATTTCATTATTGCACTATTATAATTGTTTATTTGTTTGATTACCAAATTTCAAACATGAGATACGGCATGTTGTTAGACCATGTTGCACGTAGAGTTGAGTTATATTTTTGTTTCAGGACAAACAATAGTTCAAGTTTGGAGGAGTTTGATTCGTGCATTTTTACGAACTTATTTCACTGTCAAAACATGGAAATTTGTTGATTAATATGTTGGAATATAGCTTAATTCTATGTAATTATGTTTTGCAGGACAAAGTGATGAATGTAGCTGAAATAAGGAGAAACCAGTGAAAAGAGACCAAAATGGTGGAAAACAAAAGTTCAGGGACTAAAGTGCAAATGCTCTAAACTTGTTTCTAACCTTATGATGAAGATTCGAGAGTGTTAGATGTCAATTGGATGAGGAAAGGAGTTAAAGGAATGAAATATAGCAAAGACATTATCACTTATCAACTTTCAAGCTGAAAAGTTTTGCATTAGTTCTCAATCTCATATTGAAATCCGTTTTTGACATAGAAAACTATCGAAATAGAAGTTGACATCTGAAGTAAAGTTGTAGCCCTTTAAGTTATCTTTTCAACACATTTTGAATCACCTCAATCAAATATCGGTAGAGAAACGTATAACCAAAATACTAATATCTGCCTGGCAGGATAACGTTATAACCATGCAACGTGCATGGTTATAAATCCATGCGGCCGCATGGAAGCCTTCAGTGAATTCAAGGGCAGAAATTCTTTGTTCCATGCGACCACATTGGTTTATACCTTGCGGTCACATATGCCATTTCTGTGCCAGAATTTTCAAGTTTCCTTCTATGACTCAAACACTTATGACAACTTATTTTGGCACAATTTCTCAACCATAAAAGACCCTAAAACGTTCCAGAACGCCTCATTCTTCATTATTCACCATTCTTCCATTGATTTTGGCTCAAGAAATCCATGAAGAATTAAAACCTTGGTGAAGCTAGGGAGAAACTCTTTCGGACTTGGTGATTTCACATCTATTATTCACGCATTTTGGTATTCTCTTGTTGAACAACTCATCGCTCCATTGGAACCTTTTTCCTCCCTTCGATGCCCTAAAGAAAGGAAGACACCTAGACAATCGATGAATGGTTCATTGATTGTTTTAAACTAATCAAAGATAAAATGCTACGACAAAATTGTAGAATATAAATTATCAAAATGAGAAAGCCTAGGGAATGATTTCCAAAATTTCAATTATGATTCAATGATATCAAATTATTCCAATTAATTCTCCCATATTTAAAAGCAAGAATCCTAAATTATTTCTCTCCCATTTCTCGATTGCCGCTAGAATTTAATCCCAATATCTCTATTCCGAATTAAAATCTAGAATTTATCAAGTCCCGATTTTTTTTTTTTGTGAAGTAAGCTTCGTAAATTTTATACTTTCTCTCGAAACCCATAAAACATACTTTGTGTCAATCCTATGATCGCGCCCAAATTTTGCTTTCTAGAGTGCCAAAATTGACTAGTATCTATTCATTCAATTATTGATTAGGCAATTGAAAACATTATAATCATGACACAATTAAAAATAAGTGGGAAATTCCAAAAGAAATAATTAATGTATTCATCAAACCATAATCTCAAGTTGGCTATATCAAACCCTAGCTAAATTGTCTAGCTCATGAAATCCATACAATTTATAATGGAAAACATAAAAGAAAAGGTAGGAAAGAACTCTTTTGAAGTGCTCATCGAAGTCCCTTTTATGATTTTCACCATTTCTTCACTTGATTTCTTCAATTCCTTATTGTTGTTTTCCTTGGAGATTCATCCTTTTTCTCCCACAAGAGCACCTCAGAATTAGGTCTTAAAGGTTATATTTATAGTATTTTGAAGTTTTGGAAGGTTGGAGTCATGTTGGGCCAAGAAAAGGGTTCAAAAATATCAAAAACCTATTTCTCGCACAAGGGGCGCCTTGGAACCCAGATTGGGTGCCTTGGCGCTGCGACCTCTGCTGATTTTCAGCAACGTGAGCACTTTGGCACCCAAAATCGGTGCCTTGGCACCCGCTTTCGGTGGAAAAAACTGCACTATGAATCCTATAGTATTTTTATCATAACTTTTGCTCCTGATGTCCGATTGAGATTATTCAAGATGCGTTGGAAAGCTAACTCAAAGGGATACAATTCGATTATTTACTGTGTCAAAAATGAGTCTCAATATGAGACAAAAAATCTGAAGCAAGACTTTTTCACCTGGAATTTGATATGTGATCACTCTTTGGTTATATTTGATCCATTTGATATCTTTCTTCATCCAATTGACCATTAACACTCTCAAATCTTCATCATGAGGTTTGACACAAATTTTGAGTATTTGCACTTTAGTCCCCAAACTTTAGATCTCTTACAATTTAGCTCATTTCTCTAATTTTGTCTACTTTTGCTTATTTTCTTTAATCTCAACAACCTACTGATCAACGTCAAAATCATGTATTAAAACATCAACAACTCATAAGAATTAACCAAATAACAAGTTTAATGACATTGATATCATGAGTGAAATATCACTCATCAGATACCTCCAAACTTAATATTTTGCTAGTTCTCGAGCAAACACCAAACCAATGAAAATCGTTAACAAGCACACAAGCACAACTAAACAAACCGAATCACTTAAAACCATTTATGCTAGATATCTTACCTTATTAGTTCAGGATTGAAAACATAGCATCAATTTCACGAATCACTTCAAAGTTATAATGCACAAACTAATTTCCCACCTCTTCAATGCAAAACGGGTGTGTGTGTGTGTGTGTGTGTGGAGAGAGTTAAGTGCAATACTGTACAATAATAAGTTGATCCAATTCCCGACTTTAAAAGTCAAATATTTCCTTACTTCGCTCGTGAGATTCATACACCCCCAAACTTGTTTTCTTTTCACTTCCCAAGGTGTATTCTATAGTTGATATTCAATACTACTTCTTACACCACTCAAATTTGGTCAGATTTCACCAATTGCAGTTCAACATATAAACAAATATGGATTTTCTTTATTTTTGACTGTTTCAACCTCCAAAACTCAACCAAGTTGCTAACCCCTTATAAAAGTCTAATCCTCTAAAATAAGTGTTCGGGACTTAATCATGATATGTGGTGTGTCTTCTGTTCCATGCACCTGTCATTTCAGATTTTTTATATATATATCTTATGTGGGGACGTTCTCCATTGAGCTTTCTAAATGACCCTTGTAGTGAGTTTTAGGTCGATGACTCCCAAATCAGATGACTTTAGGGCACCAAGTTTTAAATCTTTGCAAGCTTATTCACTCAAATCATAAAGACTACGAAGAGACGCCTTACAATAAGATTATTATGATTGTCTTCATTATGATTTTTTAAGGGTAGCTTCCCTTTTATGTAGTGATTAGTGCAATGCCCTTTATTAAACACTTATTCTCGAAAATTGACCTCTAACTTAAGGTTTTTTACCCAATTTTCATCTCATTGGTCTCAAACAGTTCACACAACATTTTGCACACACGGAATCCATAACTATCTCCATGTCTACCTACAGCAGTTCAACCAACCAAACATCCTAGATTTGGTTTAGAGTTGTAAATCTTGTTTAATGGTTGTCTATATTTAGTATCTACATTCTCTATTTCAACCTATAAACGTGAATTAACTTACTCATGTACAGCGTTACAATCAACTCACGTGCGTAAATATTTTTCGTTTTACATGAATAAGCAAAAATATTAACTTAAACACATAACTTATCCACAATTCATAAACCAACACATGTTCTCAATTATATACACCAATGCTGGCAAGATTATCTAACTCACACAAACATGCAAAAATGTGTAATAAAAATCAATTTTTTTTTTCATGCACACAAATAACACAAAATATAAAAAAAAAAAAAAAACCAAGGCAATTAGATACAATTTATAATACACCCCCAAATTTAAATTAAACATTGTCCTTAATGTAAAATTAAAGAAAAAGGAGGAGACTTCCTTGAATTGTCTGTATTGGCCGTGACGTTGTGGTGTTGATGATGCTGGTATTGGTGTTGGCGGATGTTTCTTCTATCTCCCCCCCAAACTAGAGATGCATCTCTTTTCTCTTTGTCAATATTGGTTTGGATGTTTCGCCACATCATATTCCTGAAAAATTAAATTTATATATTAATTATATGAAACAAGTGTTACTTAGTTCAAACATCTAACAACCAACTTAATTACTTAATGACCTAAGGGAAATGGGATATGACTGAAAAATTCTTAACTAAACTATCATATAATTCAAAAGTAAAATAAATGAAAAGGGGAAGAAAGCATGAGTTGCCTCCCAGGAAACGCTCGTTTATAGTCCAAATTTTTACATTGCCTCCTCCAGTGTGATATGACTTGTTTATTCTATATGATTTGAATTCAACTATATAGACTTCTTGAATGAACTTGTGTTCAATTCATCTTCATTAATTGCCACTTCTTCGTTTGGTTCCTTTGTGATTAATTTGTCCTCATGTTTCTGTCCTTCTTCAATAGTTGATATTTCTTCAGGTTGAATAGTCGGCTCACAGTCTAAGTCTATAGGCAACGAGAAGTCTCTATTTTCAACCCCTTCGAGTGGAATGTATTTCTACCTTCTCAATTCATTCCAGTAACTCCAGTCTCCAGTACATATGTTGCACTCTTCCAACTTGACAAGTTTGTTATAGTACTAGGCAATTACCCTCTCGTTAAATTGAGGAAGACAATTTTCCTTAAGTGTGATGTCCTCATCCCAATCGATAGGTACATAATCTTCCAAAGGCATGTAGTCTTGATCAAATTTGTCAATCGCTTCTTTTCGACATCTTAAATATTCTATAAACCCTATAAGCTTTATCGTACGGGTGTTAGTACGTCTATTCAAACATTGCTCAGTGTAATGTATCCCATAGCAAAGCTGGCAAAAGATGTCTTCTATAAACTTGTAATTTGTATTCATGTCGAGATTACTTATTTAAATTATTCTGTTCTCTTGTTAACGTTAAAATCATGCACATATTATTGAATAGTACCTAAAAAATATCAAAGAGATCAGGGTGGGTGACTAAAATTAACAAAATAAAAGAAAATATAAATTAAAACAAACGCTATTTGGTAATAATATTAGTAAGAATCAAATAAAACAATCCCCTGCAACGGCGCCAAAAACTTGTCACGAGTTTTCTATAACGTGAATTATACCGCAAATATACGGTGTCAAATTTTGTAATATAGTATTGAAGTTAGGATGTCGAACCCACATGGATTGTAATTTAATTTCCACCAAGTAATATAATTATGTAACTTCTATTTTATCTAGACAATGATGAATGGTTGATTGATTGTTTTAAACTAATCAAAGATAAAATGCTACGACAAAATTGGAGAATATAAATTATCAAAATGAGAAAACCTAGGGAATGATTTCACAAACTTCAATTATGATTCAATGACATCAAATTATTCCAATTAATTCTCCCATATTTAAAAGCAAGAATCCTAAATTATTTCTCTCCCCTCTCTCAAGTGCCGGCTAGAAATTAACCCTAAAATTTAATTTCAATATCTCTATTCCGAATTAAAATCTAGAATTTATCAAGTCCCAATTCGTTTTTGGAGTAAGTTTCATAGATTTTATACTTTCTCTCGAAACCCATAAAACCTACGTTGTGTCAATCCTATGATCGCGCCTAAATTCCCATTTGTCTAGTATCGAAATTGACTAGCATATATTCATTCAATTACTGATCAGGTAATTGAAAGTATTAAAATCATGACATAATTAAATATAAGCGGGAAATTCCAAAAGAAATAATTCATAAATTCATCAAACCATAATCTCAAGTGGCTACATCAAACTCTAGTTAAATTAATTAGCTCATGAAGAAATTCATAAAATCTAAACAATCTACAATGGAAAACATAAAGGAGAAGGTAAGAAAAACTCTTTTTGAAGTGTTGCTTGAAGTCCCCTTTGATATTTCCATGCTTTCTTCAATTCTTTGTGTTTAATTTCCTTTGTCTTCAGTCGTTTTTTTCATTTTTCTTCCACAAGAGCTCCCTAGAATTAGGTCTTAAACGTTGTATTTATAGTATTTTGAAGTTTTGGAAGGGTTGGAGTCGTGTTGGGCCAAGAAAATAGTCTAAAAATGTCAAAAACCTATTTCTCGTATAGGCGGCGCCTTGGTGCCCGCCTTCGGTGGAAAAAAACTGCACTACGCATCTTTTAGTATTTTTATAATAATTTTTGCTCCTAATGTCCACTTGAGACGATTCAAGATACGTTGAGAAGCTAACTCAAATGGATACAACTTTTATTGAGACATCATCCTCCAAGTCGATCGTTTACTATGTCAAAAGTGAGTCTCAATATGAGACTAAAAATTCGAAGCAAAACTTTTTCGGTTGGAATTTGATATGTGATCACTCTTTGGTTATATTTGATCCATTTGACATCTTTCTTCATCCAATTGACCATTAACACTCTCAAATCTTCATCATAAGGTTTGATACAACTTTTGAGTATTTACACTTTAGTCCCTGAACTTTGGATCTCTTACAATTTAGCTCATTTCTCCAATTTTATCTACTTTTTCTTATTTTCTTCAATCTCATCAACCTACATCACAACATCAAAATCATGTATTAAAACATCACCAACTTATAAGAATTAACCAAATAATATGTTTAGTGACATTGATATAATGAGTGAAATATCACTCATCAGAAGGCATCTATCAGTTGCTTTTGAGATGAACCGATTTAGTGCTGCGAGGTGTCCTATTAATCATTGTACCTCTTTTGGCTTGCTAGGGGACTTCATGTTTAACAAGGCCTTAATTTTCTCTGGATTCACTTCAATGCCTTGCTAGTTAACCATGTAGCCTATGAACTTTCTAGAGGCAACGCCAAAGGCACACTTCAAGGGGTTCAGCTTCATACGGTATTTCCTTAGGATGTCAAAGGTAGCTTACACATGTCCAATATGATCAATCGACCTGAGGCTTTTCACTAGTATGTCATCAATGTACACTTCCATTGTTTTGCCCAGCAGGTCGAAAAACATTTTGTTAACTAGCCGCTAATAAGTTGCATCGGTATTTTTCGAACCAAAGGGCATGACCCTGTAGCAATACAATCCTCGATTAGTGATGAAAGATGTGTGCTCTTCATTGGCGGGATGCATGGAGATCTGGTTATACACCGAATAAGCATTCATGAAACTCAATAGTTCATGGCCTGCAGTGGAGTCGAACAACTGGTCGGTCCTTGGAAGCGAAAAGCTATTTTTTAGACATACTTGGTTGAGGTTGGAAAAGTCTATATAGACCCTCCATTTGCCATTACCCTTTTTTACCAACACTGGGTTCGATATCCATCTTAGGTATACAGATTCCCTAATGAACAAGTTTGATATGAACTTCTTCACTTCTTCTTTTAATGCGGTATATCATTCCGGATTTAAGGCCCTTCTCTTTTGCCTGTGGGAAGTGAATTTAGGGTCTATGTTGAGTTGGTGGCAACTAATTTTGGGATCAATCCCCACCATGTCTTCATGTTCCCAGGCGAACACATTCAAGTTGTTGAGTAAGAAGTCTTTAAGCTTGGCTTTCGTTTTCGGCTTGAGATCCTTCCCTATCCGTAATGACCTCGTGAGGTCTCTTGGGATTATGAAGAAGGGCCCCAGTTCTTCCTCTAGGGTCGCTTGTGAGTTAAACTCTGTAACTCGTGGATCTAAATCTACCCCAATGACCCCTTCTTCAGGGGCATCTATCATGTTGATGTCTCCCACTTGTTCAGGGGTTAGGCCTTCTTCAGGCACGTTCGTCATCTCAATGTTTATAAGGACCATGTTTATGCTTCGGGGTTTGGATTTTCTTAAAGAGCTAAGTTAGCACTCTCTTGAACTCATCTGGTTATCTCGCACCGTGGTGACTCCTTCCTCAGTAGGAGATTTCATATAGAGATGGTGTATGGATGTTACGGCCTCTAGTTCTTTCAAAGTTGATTACCTAAAACTCCATGATAAGCTGACCGGTGATATACAATAAAATATTCCATGAAATGTTGGGCTCTAAACAAGAACTCCCCCATTTTCACTGCCAAAGTAATCCTTCCCTTGGGGACATAGTTATTGCCGGTAAAACCATACAACGAGACGGTCACGGGGGCAAGCTCGTGGTCCACCGTCATTTTGTCAAAAGTGATTCCAAAGAGGATGTTAACAAAACTTCCATTATCAACTAGCACGCACTTCAGACCATTCTTGGCCACAACAGCTTGCACCACCAATGTGTCACAATATGGGTAGTGAACTCCTAGGGCATCCTACGAGGAAAAGGTGATTGGTGGGGTGCTTTCAGTGCTCGTACTGGTGTTATTGATTAGGAAGTGCATCATGGGATGATCTTTTACTTCCCTTACGTAGTTCTTTAGAGCATTTTTGGAACTTCTTCTTATATGTGGACCACCAATTATGGTGTCGATTTCCCTGATGGGTGCGTTATCAATATTTGTTGGAGGCTCTTTTCTAGGTCTCTGTCCCTTTGCTCTATTCCTGTCTTTTTCATGCTCTCTTCGAGGCGACTTGTTCTAGTAGTTCTGCCTTTCTTCGTTGTGTCGAAGCCCTTGCCTAGATGGAGGAGCATGTCCTTACCTTTGATGGATGTTTCTATACTCAACAAGGGTGCCAGTAGGATCTCCATGATATGGCCTAGACAGACAATTCTCAGTACTATGGCCACTGGTTCGGTGATATGTGCAGTATTGCCAATCTCTAGGCTATCTGCTTCTGCTTCTGCCTCTGCCTCTGGGTAATTTCGGCTGCCTATGAGTATCAGGTCCAACTTCTTTATGCGCTAAAGAGGGCAATGCGTTTAGCGTGGTTGTAGTCAACAGCTTGCCTCGAGGTGGGAGCTATGTCGTGTCCTGCTTGGGTCCATTGTTGGTCCACCGATGGGATACAAGAAATCTTCGTTGCCTTTTGGGGTAATGGTAGCCCCATTCAGTTGCGGTGATTAATCAACTTTTCGTTGACAATTTCACTTCTCATCATTTCTACCAAGGCATCATACGTGGTGGGATTATTGTTACATACATCTCTCATAAACAGAGTGTTCATATTGAGTCCTTCCCTTAAGACAGAAAGAGCATCCCTATCAGTGACTTGTTCGCAGTAAGTCATTTCAATAGTGAAGCAAGCCAAATAACTTTTTTGAGTTTCTCCCGCTTGCTGCCTCACGTCTTGCAGCCATGGGCTTGTCCCTCCTTACTGGATAAGTATTGGTTTAAGAAGGCCTTTTCCAGGTCCGGCCAACTCTTGATACTGCCGGTAGGGATATGACTGTACCAGATTTATGTAGCTCCTGTCAGCGTGAGGTGGAAGGTTCGACATTTCAAAGTTGGTGAGGCTCCCCTCAAAGACCTTTGAGTCTTATAGTTGTTGAGATGCTTTGCCGGATCGCCATTGCCTTCATACTTCTGTATTTTCGGAGGTACAAAATCGCTAGGAACTGGAGCACTTCTCAACTTTTAAGAAAATGGCAAACTTTCATCATCATCATCCAGATCGAATGACCTGCAAGGATCGTTAGAGTTGTCCTCTTCTGCTTGATAGCGAGGTTTTGACGTTTCCACTTGATTTCTTACATTTGTTGTGTCCCTTTCTCTCTCGCCTATTTCTAGGTAGTAGTGGCACTCCTTGAGGCTCATACCCATGATGTTGTTCTCATCCTGCCTGAGCTAGGAGATGTTGTTGAGACCTATTCCTAGGCCTAATGAGTCCATTCCTGTCAAAAACATTGACGGATCTTTGAGGTTCACGTTCGTGAGGATATTCTGGGAGAAAGTTCTCTTCCATGGAAACGTCATCGTCAGGGCGGCTCATGACATAATTGGTAGAAGTGCCACCTTCTACTTCTCTTTCCACTGGGTCGTTCATCTCGTACATTTGAGGGTACGCTGCTGTATCGTTTTCTTCACCCCCGGGTGAAAGGTTCTATGCTGAACCGCCTAGGACCTAGCTTGTTGTATCTACATTAGCAGTCGCTGCTTGACATCGTTTTATTGGGCCATATTTCTCATATTGGCGGCCATTTCTCCAACTTCTCGTACCAGGTATACAGTTGTACCATCTCTCCTGTGGCGGTGGTGGGGATGACGCATATTCACATTCGTGTGGAGAACCTCTTCTTCAGATGCCTCTTGCTGCTCATTTCTACTATGTGTTCCTTGGTAACTTGAACTCATCGTGTTTTTTCGAGTTGTTTTCTTGTAACGATTCTTTCCTCAAGAACCAAAACCTTTCTTCAAGGCTCTTCACAAATGGCCTTTACCACTAGGATATATACAGTTATGATATCAAAGATCCCCATAGACAGCGCCAATCTGTTGACCCCAAAAATGGTCCAATGACATGGCCAACAACTAATAGCAGCTAAAATCTAAACTAGCCAAACCACTATTTGTTTAAGTTACTGTTTTTTAATAGATGAATCAATGGGGATGACAATCCAAGACGTTTTTCCAGTTGTATTATAATTTAGCTTGTCCATAAAAGGGGGTCGGCTGATTGGACAAAGTGGAGAGAATAAAGTTTTACTTTTGATGTCTAAATTTTTCATTACCTTCCAATGGTGTTAGGTATGGCTTTTTATACTCACTGCAAGGTGAATCAGATCCGTCAGATGGACAAGCACGTGGGTATATTAGATCAATTGGTCCATATTCATGTCAATCAATCAATCAAGTCATTTAATGTTGAGATCCCCATATCTCTACTTCTAGACTAAGGATTTGACTGTGTAGGTATGTAGAGGCAGCGCTGGTAGCGTGTTGTCTTATCAATCACTTTATTAAGTCTACTGTTGGTTGACTAACCGCCTCGCCAGTGATGAGTTCGTGCTGATGGCCTTCGCCAACAGGGGATCGAATGAGCAGCTCTTAGGTTGGGTTCACCTCGACATGCATAGAATCGGATCACCCGCCTATATGCCACACGTGAGCCTATCCATTTGCCATATGGTATGTTTATTTTACGATTATTTATATGAGTAACAGAAAGGTTAATGTTTTGGTAAAGACGTGATGGAGAGAGTAAAAGAGAGCAAGAGAAAAAAGAAAAAAGAAAAAATTAAAAATTATTGTGTTTTGCACATGTTTATGAGGATTAAAATCAGATTTTTTGTAAATTTTGATAAAAGTTTAAAAGTTGTGGATATCATAAAATATGTTATTAAAATTAATTGTTAAATTTAATTTAGATTAAAACTTAGATTTCAATCAATATCAAATAAGACTTTATAAAAATAAAAATAAAAGATAAAGAATTCTCAAAAGTTTTTGTTTGGGGGTGGGTGGGTGGGTGGGTGGGAGGGGGGATGAACCTGTAGCTACTATAAGTTTCAATGACATCCTCGTTGTAGCACCAGAAGATCAAGAAGCTTGATCGAAGGTTGATAAAGTAATCACTCCAATAAGTGGACAGATTTCCATCGTCAACTACAATCTATTTTTTGTATTTGGACACATGACTCCCCATGACCCTCTTGGTCCCCCAGTGGCTTCAGCTTCTCTGATTAGTCTTACGTCATGAGCAACCTCATTCTTTATCCAACTCTTTCTCTGCTGCAAAAGTACAATTTTAAAAAGTAACATATATTGCAACCAAATAGTTGAGCAGATACTTCAAAGAGGGCTTAAAGACTCGTAAAATAGACCTTCAATATAGTTTCTCGTAATACTAATCGATAGAAAGCCTCACCAATGAGTGCTACAAGATCTATTGTATTGAAATCCACGAATATGGATCCAAATGAAGTATTATAGAACATTTTTCCCCAAGTAAATCCTGTCTAGTATCAAAAGACACCTATTAAAGGACAAATAATTAATGCACAAGTATTTAAAATAAATTATAAACGTACAAATAGTTGGACAAAAATTGTATATAGCCCGTTTAAAAAGATTTCTATTTTTGCTTCTATATTTTTGTAGAAGAGTTTCCTGAAAAAATTATCTTAAATGGTATTTAAAATTTAATTTTTAAAAGAGTTTTCTCTTCTGAAAAACTTTTAAAAGAAGCCACATTATGATGAGGAAAAAAATATGATAGGCCCGAACTCGAGCTACTTGACCTGAACTCGGGCTAGTAGGCCCAATCTTGGCCCACTCCAAATGGGCTAATTCCAGGGTCGGATCCATTATGAGGTCAGGCATAGGAATACTAATCCTACTTAAATACAAACTCCTAATTTATTACAAATTTTACCCGAGCACAAATTGTATACTTCTAATATAATACAAACACCTAAGATAACTAGAATTACATGAAGTTAAGTCTTTACAGGACTCCCCCTCCAATATCTATAAATACATAACCTAGTCTTATTATTCATGTATGTTTTTACATAATATTTCAATATACAGTTTTTCACATAATTCTCTTTCTGATTTAAGCATTGGAGGGACGACGAGGTCAAACCTCGACACATTTATTTCAGGTATTGGAGATCGGATCTGACAGAGCTTTTCCATCTGACTCGAGTTAGCCCAAGTACGAATTTTGGCATCATCATGGCGCCGTCTGTGGGAAATGCTACAAAAAGTCTCGGTTAACGCACGTTCAGCACATCTTCTTCAAAACCCTAATCCTCTTTACCTAAAGGGCGATTTTCGCCCCTTTCAACCAAAAATTGATGATTTTTCCGACAACCTTCGGCCACCCAAATCGCCGAACATTGATATCGGTGAAAAGCCCCTTATCTCGTCTTCAATCTCTACCCAAAATACCACCACCACCTTATAATTTACAACTCATACTACTCCAAAATAATCAAATACAGCAAGATCCAACAGTTTTTGAAACAATTGAAGTGGATTCAAATAAAAATTATTAGGGCACATTTTCCAATGTCATCAAAACTTCATACTATGCTCCAAATCAGGGTCTTGAACCATCACCAATGATTCCAGAAGGGCCGAAAACCCTAGGGGTCGTGACGGCGGCGACCAAATCGACCGGAATAGAGAAATTGAGTTCCACACACCCGAAATCTGATTTTGCAATTAATCCTTCTACGGGTCCTCACTTTCTACACGCGTAAGATATTCAGATTTCCCATGAGGAGGCGTACCTTTGCCTAAAAAATCATCCCATTCCGGTGTCGGACGCACCCGAAATCGTCCCAAACGTAAATGCCCAACAAGTCAAAAAAACGCAAATTCCAGCCAATCCTAACCTCATCTCCGGCAATGCGCCTGACCGTCGTGTTCAGCATGAAATTCCGCACCACCTTGTAAAAAAATCAAATTCTGAGTTCGAAGGTTTGTGGGTGCCAGACGCAGTCGCGGCGGCCCACTGGTGGTACCTCAACAATGTTTGGACAGAATGTAGCTCCAGTTAATCTACGCACAATTTCATTGACGGATTCGCCGACCGAGATCCCTAAGTTGCCAAATCAAACTCGAAAATCATATGATGTTGTCCTTTTAGGCAAAACCATTATATCTCACAACAAGCGAAGCCAGAAAAAGATATTTGTACCAGCTCTTCAGGCTCCACAGGACACCACTGATTCTAGATTTGTTTCTAAAGACCCGTATATTCATAATAGTAAGCATGCGGTCTTATTTATAGAGGAAGAGGAGGAGGAGCATCTTTCCGCGCCCTACAAGTTCACACTTGTTGGCAAATTCTCTCATCTTAAATCGTCTATGATTAAGGTACGCGATAGTTTTTCACGCTTTGGATTTCACGGTGATTATATGATAGGATTGATAGATTATTATCATATTTTGATTCACTTGGCACATGAGGACGATTACTCTCATTTATTCCTTAAGCCCACCTGGTATATTGACGGGTGTCCTATGAGAGTGACCAAATGGACTCCTAGTTTTAGCCACGTTGGGCCGCCACAAGCCCTATTGGGCCGGCTTGAGCTCTTTCAACATGACTCAAGCTACTGGCCTACATCGACTTCGTAACACGTCTCGAGCTCATTACAGATCATCACTCGAGCTACCTGACTTGGTAACATGTCTCGGAGTGATTAAACAAATAGGACTCGAGCTACCATCGGCCTCGTAACATGCCTCGAGCTCCTTCAACATGACTCGAGCTACTTGGCCTACTATCGGTCTCGTAACATGTCTCGAGCTCATTACAGATCATCATTCGAGCTACTTGACCTGATACACGTCTCAGAGTGAGTAGACAAACAAGACTCAAGCTACTTAACCTACCATCGGCCTTGTAACACGTCTCGAGCTCCTCAAACAGGACTCGAGCTACTTGGCCACCATCGGCCTCGTAACACGTCTTGAGCTCCTCCAATAGGACTCGAGCTACTTGGCATAAAAACAGCCAAGTAATACGCTCGAGCTCAAAACATCACTCGAGCTACCTGGCCAAGTAACACGCTCAAACTGTTTACAATACAACACTCAAGCTACTTGGCATAAAAAAAGCCAAGTAATATGCTCGAGCTCAAAATATCACTCAAGCTACTAGGCCAAAAACTGGCCAAGTAAAACGCTTAAGATGACTACTGACCGTATCTCTAACTACTTGGCCAAAAACGGCTAAGTAACACGCTTGAACTCATTATCGAGCTTATTGGCCAAACACTGACCAAGTAATGAGCTCAAGCAATATACAAATTGCAAATCGCACAAAGACTTGAACTTATTGAGTCTCTTAGCATCTCACATCGCAGTTCAAGTACGTAACTTTTAGCTGCGACTTGGATGCACGATTGCCTGTGATGAGGAAAAAAATATGATAGGCCCGAACTCGAGCTACTTGACCCGAACTGGGCTAGTAGGCCCGATCTTAGCCCACTCCAAATGGGCTAATTCCAAGGTCAGGTCCATTATGAGGTCGGCACAGGAATACTAATCCTACTTAAATACAAACTCCTAATTTATTACAAATTTTACCCTAACACAAATTGTATACTTCTAATATAATACAAACGCCTAAGATAACTAGAACTACATGAAGTTAAGTACTTCCAAGACTCCTCCCCCCCCATGTTTTTACATAATATTCTAATATACAGTATTTCACATAATTCTCTTTCTAACTTAAGTATCGGAGGGGCGACGAAGTCAAACCTCGACGCTTTTATTTCAAGTATTGGAGATCAGATCTGGCAAAGCTTTTCCATCTGACTCGAGTTGGCCCAAGTACGAATTTTGGCATCATCACATTAAATTAGTTTTCTCTAAAAACTCTTATAACTAAAAGTACTTTTATAAAATTAACTAATCGAATCGAAAAGTAATTTTGTAATTTCAAAATCTCCTTTTGACTTTTCAAAAGTCATACCAAATGAGCTTATAATTGAATTCATAACTCATGCACTAGTGGGATTTGAACGAGTCCACCGTGAATCTATAGATATAATAACTAAACTTTTTTCTGTGAAGGATTAAAGTTACAACATCAATACACATAGGTTCATGCTAGATGAACAAGTCCTTGTTCATCCAGGGGTCAATGCGGCGCCATATCGCCCCCTGTTTGAAGGATAAACCCCCCTTCACAGGGGATTTGTGCTCGGGTCAAACCCGGGCACCCCCCTATTGCTGTCGGGCCCCCCACCTATAGGGGAGTGCCCGGGTTTGACCCGGGCACAAATCCCCCGTGAAGAAAGCAGGGTTCCTGTTTGAATAGCTTTACCCATACACATGCCACTAATATTGTACGAACGTACATTGGCAGCAAAACATTGAACACCACAGAGGAGAAAAAAAAAAAAAAGAACAGTTTTACTTTTTGTATTGCTTCATTAGCTAATATTAGAAAGTAGATAACATTTACTCATTGATTCACATAAAATATCGAGAATATGGAAAAAAAAAATTAAGAAAAAAGAAACTTAAAATTTAATTTTACAACAATTAAAGTGAGGGTCAGAGACTCTCCTTTGACTTACTTTCAGAAGTGCATCTTCACTTGGAAAAGTGAGGTAAATCTTCAACATTGTTGATCCAGACTACGTATTCGATTGGACTTGGGCTTGAATCGGGTGTTTCAATATTTAAATAAATAAATTATTTTAAGTCAAATGGTTCAACGTAATAATAGAGATTGACGAAAGACTCGAATCTCGTCGGCACGTGACTCATGAGAGGCGTAGATAACAAAGATTATTAGCTAAGAGCCATATAATTACATATAATTTTTTCCTATCTTTCAAACGCATTTAAAAAAACAAAAACAAAATCGCTTTTTACAAAATTTATTCTAAAAAATCTACATCTAAAAAATTAAAACTTGAAAATAGTCTGATCCAAATTCCAATTTCCATAATCCACTGGAATTATATTACAAACACATGCAAGAATAGTAGGGTAACTAACGGGGAGAAAATAAGATAATAATAATAATAATAATAAAAAAGGCTATAATCCACAGGAATTTAAAGAAAAGTATCATCAATATGTGAATGCTCAAATATATTGTGCCATTAACAATTCATTACAACAAGAGCATTCACAAGGTAACTCGAGGGATAAACTGAGGCCACTGCAAATAGTTTCTTTGAAATCACAACAATTTATAAGTTATACATTGTATTCATCACATAAAACCCTGCCACCTAAGCTAACCATCAATGTGCCCCGGCAAAACAGGTAGGGTTTTCGTGTCGGGTGATTGTGAGTTGGATATCAACATCAGCTTAGACCTATATTTCTCGTCTCCATCGTGCTTGGGAGGTTGGACAACTTTCTCATTGTCTGATTTTTTAGGTGACTGTTCAGTAATGAACTCGGTCTCTGGTAGTCGGTAAGAGATGGCAATCAATGACTCGCGAGTCACGTCCTCCGAAACCTCCTTGCAGGGCTCTTTCTTGTCCATAAAATGACGTTCTTTGTCCTGCAAAATATGATGGCGATTGATCAACTAGAAAAGTTAATGGTAAATTACACAGTAGGAAAAATCAGAGTGTACACAATCCATAACCTATTCATTTGAGTGCTACTTGGATACAAATTCGACATTGCGTAATCAAAAGTACTCACCATCAAAAGTTGATCTACGTATGTCAATTTGTACAGAGTTATGCAGTGTTTCTAAAAGCAATGTGGTTGTTGAATTCATGACAGCGTGATGGGCAACCTGAGTTCAGAGTTCTAATGCAAGCTTCTCTAATATCAATATCAGCCCAATAGTTACTAATCTTTTTTACCCTGATTGTATTTAAGAAGAGGCGTCACAATGGTTATTGGTAATTTGGTAGAACTACCATTTTGATTGATCAACATAACTCTTTTACAACCTCTAAGTAAATTTTCCAGCATTAACCAAATATACAAGCAACTAAGACACACTTCTAATTACATTAATATTGAACATATCAGTTTTTATCCAACCCCACAACTCATTTTCATTCAAATCTGTAGCAATTAGTTCCTCAACTCCTGCTAGAGACCATGTAAAGAATGCTGATTTAAGATGGAGAGTTTATTTTGTACCAAGAGATGATGTTTGAGTCCCTGTTTGACAACCATTTTTTTGTGGAAAATGGAGTTTTAAATAGTGATTTTCATGAGAATGTGTGGTTAAAAAGTGAGGAAAAATTTTGGGTTGAAGTGTAAAATATTTTATTGTGTGAATGTATGAAAATGAGTATGTAGAGAAAAAAAAGTTTGAAAAAAAAATGATAGTCAAACAGGGGCTAAATGTCAACCAGCGCAAGTAGGTCAATGCACACATTTTGCAACATTCCTTAGTAACAGACAAGGCAAATAACTTGAAGGCAAAAGTGGAAACTCTATGTAAACAGAATTTAAGATCCCAAAAAGACACCGTCACATTGAACAATTGTCACATCACAGGTAAGAGGATAAGATCTGGATTCGAGCTAAAGGTTAAACTAAGTCACATATAGCCAGAGTAAGTTGATCTTGCTGCAGCTCAATTTCTTATAGGCTCTTAAGCAAATTTTGCTGGGGAACATGAAGAAGAGATCATAAAAAAGTTAGGTTATAAGAGGACAAAGAACACCAAGAGAACTTAGTACGAAAATTTAACCTGGTATGATAACATTTTAGAATCAAAGAAGTTGTGCAAATATCAGTTCCAAAAACCAACCTAATAGCAATTTTTTAATTTGTATATAAATAAATAAATTTATAAAGAATTTAATTCTCATCAATGTAAAGTTAAATTATATCAATAATTTAATAATGAAGTTTTATTAAGCCAATGATATTCATACAAATTATTGTTAAATATCAAATCGTCAACTCCAAAAACAATAGTATTACCAAGGTATGACTCTTGGATATCTGTGTTTCTATTCACTAACTAAATTATTTTTCTCATTATTCATCATTACCATTCACATTGATTTCCTCCATTAGAAATTTCTCTCCCCAATGAAAATCCCACACTTCTCCATACCCACATAATTTCACTTTGAAAATTAAAACATCTTCAACTAAATGCCATGCCAAGATTGCTTCTTCACCAAGATGGGTTTCAATAACTGGAGTGGTTACCAAGAATTTGGTGGGGCTTTTTAGCTTTACTGTTTATTTTCTATTTAAAAAATAAGTGTAGACATAAAAATATACAATAAGAAATAAAATCTAAATGTCTGAACTGGTAAAACCTTGACAGGATCCCAGTTCAACAGGCGGTTGGCCGGGTTGGATACCTGTTTCTAACAAAACAGTTTCTAGTGTATAAAAGGACCAGTTCCCAGTTTTAAAATCAAACTGGTAGATCAAAACCTGCTTTCAGTACATTGGTCGTATAGGATGCTGGCATGAAATGTTCACAACTCAAGGCTTAGTGTATTAAGACTCCTCAATAATACTTCAACTCAAATCTTATTTAGGGACTTGTTTTTGGTCTAAACCAAAGTGACTAATGCTACTTATTCTAATCATACTACAACTTTTAGCATCTCTCCTCACACTCCTTTTTGCCTCTACTTTGTTATGGCCGAGGCTCGTTATTCATTTTCTCCCTTAATCTCATCAATCTTCTTCAATTCTAGCCATACTATCTTGATTCTTATTCTTTATAATATCTTCAAAACTTGACAACAAAGAATTATCTAAAGCTGGAATTCTATATTTCTCTATTCTTCACTTTTCAGTGTAAGAAACTTGATAACAAATATTGGTTGGGATCTTTCTCTAAAACTATCAAATAAAGTGTACATTATTTTTCGATATCTTTATCTTATTCGTCTTTTTCATCCAAGAATTTGATATAGTCTAGAGGTTCTTGAGTTGTACTAAAAACAACTTACTCTAAACATATATAACCTAGTTTTCATTTAATTCCCTATTTTATGTCGGTTTTTATTTATTTATTTATTTTTTTTTTTATGCTAGCATTGGAATATTACATAATTTACATTAAGTAATATTTCTGATTTCCTACGTTGCAGTTTCATCTTTAAGTTACCATGGTTGTGTTATCAAATAATGCAATTGTTCATTTATGACGGTGATTTCAACTGTTTACTGGTCATGATCACTTAAAATTTAGGAGTTGAAGTTCATGCAAAATAGTAAATTCTCCAAAAGTATGAAAACAATTCAAATTACAAAATTTAAACAACTAAGTTACTTAGTGCTACAACCAAGGGATTCAACAACTTCTTGAGTATATACCACCATCAAGCCCAGATTTGCTTATATAGCACCCAGGTTTTGAAACTTTCAACAAAGCAAGGATGTGATCAACCAATTATTAACTTTATTCAAAATTCAAATATCAACGATGAGTGCACATATGACTTTGACATCCACTAAAAAGCAAGTTACTCAGCCCCGAATCCCAGCTCTGAATTTCTAATTGCTTGCAAGCAGATAAACAATAACAACCCATTTCCTAAAACCCAATAACAATCAATTTATTGAACCAAATATCTAAAAAAATCATTAACCGAAACTTGAAAATTAGAAAGTCCAAAGAATGATAATTTAAAAAATATACCAAATCCCGTAATATATGTAATAAACGCAATTAAAATTCAAATACTGCAACAGATCTTAATGTTCAAGCAAGAAAAAGACAAGTCAAACCAAAATTTATAAATATTTCAAGCAATAATAATAAACACGAGCAAGCAAATTAATCCTTATTGAGAAAAACAAAAAAAAAAAATTATATCTATAGGGAAATGAAAAAGTACCTGCTGAGTTTTTGACAGAATTGGGGGTTTCTGAGTTTTAGGTCGATCGAACAATAATAACAGGACAAACGTACGTCTTGCTATTTTTAAAATACGTGTACAGTGGCGATTATCACGTGCGGTGAGCGTGAATCAAGTAAATTGCTTGAGATGGCCATTAAACTTTTGTTTTCATTATGATTTAGGCCCTTTCGTCTAAGTCGTGATAAGAAAACGATCACGCTATTATCCAACTTGGTATAATTGTGAGACGTGCTTTCTCTATAAGAAAAAAAAGAATTTTGGAAGCACAATTTTGTTCAATAATATGTTCTTTTACTCAGATGGTCAATGAAAATAATATTTTAATATAATAGCAACGTATGTTAATTAACTAAATAAAATTCGAGCCCAACCAAGAACAAGAAGTCACGGCCAATTCTTAAGAATCTCAGTTTGCATCATGTGCTAATGGATTTTTCATAACGAACCATTATTTTTCTTATCCACAACAACATTTATGTCGATACAATAAGATGAAGTGCTTAATTTAATATAAAACTGAAAGTTCAAATGCTAACTTTAAAGGGAAAAATAATTAGTGACCAAAATGAACCAACCTATAAATTGGATGACTAATAAGGTTATTGGGGTAAAGGTTGACTAAACGGTAAATAGTAAATACAAATGTTATACAATTTATCCATTGACCTTAAAAAAAAAAGGGGGGTTGTAGAAAGCTAGGGTTTAGAATTGAACCAGTAATTTAAAAAAATGAGGTGAAATGGCTGGTTTACACGTGAACTAGGGGCGAACCCATTAAGGGTGCAGCGGGCTTAAATTTTGGAAAAAATTCATGGATTATGAATTATCTTTCACAAAATAAAAAATCAGATCTCAATGTTTAAATTTATAAAACTCAGGTTTTTCCATAAATTAATTAATTATATTTTACAATTAATCTATTAAATTAAATATTTAACTGTAATATAATATAATTGACCTACCCCACCTCCACCTTCCCCATTGCTCCGGCGACTATTCCGGATCGACGACTACTCCGGTGACCATTTCACCGCCATGACTGCTCCGATTCCGACAATTGTTAAGGTCACAATTATATGCAATTTGATCATAGATATCTTATTAATTAGTTAAAATTTTAATTTTCAGTCAAAACTTATGGTCATAGATATCTTCTTAATCAGTTAAAAATTAATTTCAAGTCACAGCTTGTCAAATTAATTGGTCACATATTATTTCGAGATCACAAATCAAAAAATTTATAGATCACAAATCAAGAATTTTATGGTTACATGTTAATTCTCAACTACGAATTAAAATTTTGTATAGGTCACATATTGAAAAAAATCAAAACTTTTACTGATCACAACTCTATTACAGTGAGTCGCAGTCATAATTTTTAGGTCACAGACACCCACCCATCACAGGTTATTTTTCAACCATGAATTAAAATTTTTTAAAAATCACAGATTGAAAAAAATCAAAACTTTTACTAATCACAACTCCATTACAGTGAGTCATGGTCACAATTTTTAGGTCACAGACACCCACCCCCAACTCATTTCATCCCACCCACGACCGTCGCCATGACCACCCCCATCGCCACAATAATAACAAAAAATGACAACAACCACCAACACCGAGAAAACCACAACCAAAAATTGTTGCACCACCACCGTGTAGCTATGTCAACGAGCCAAGCCTGAGTTTCTTTGGACCACGCTTTTTTCGACCCGAGCCGTGCCGGGCCCGGCCAAAAAAAATGAGGCTCGGCCCGAGCTTTTGGCCCGGGCCGAGCTTTTTTTTTGCACCTTATAGCCTAATGTCGGATAACATATTAGATTTATAAATGACTAAACGAGTGACTGTCAATTATAATAAAGTGAGAAATCTTTTTTAATAACCGATTTGAAATTTCTTACAAATTTTAGTGATCATTGCTTATTGGTGAAATTAGCTCAATTTTTAAATGTAATCAAGCAATATATATCACTAATAATTTCACTTAATAGTTAATATAGAAGAATAAACGTGTGTAAATGAAAAAATGCTTACTTTAAATATTTAGGCACTTAGATAAATGAAATAGTAATAATGCAATAAATATTAAACAAACAAATATCACACATTTTTCAAAATAATCTAGCTGATAACTTATGAGATAAAATTGTCGCTTATAATTAGTTTATTAGTTTCATGATGAGAAGAATAAGTTACTTAAGCAAATTGTGATCATTTGTCTTAATTTAAGTTATATATCCCCAATAATTTATAGTGTAAAATAAAAAGTGTTGGGCAAGTTTTTTTTTTTTTTTTTTACAGGTCAACCCGCGAGCTACAAGACCGATCGGGCTCGGGCAGACTCTTCAAAATGAGCCTCAGCCCGAGCCCGAGTTGGGCCCGGCTCGAACTTTTTTCGAGTCGAGCCCGAGCCGCCGAGCTTTTTTGTCATCCCTACCACCGCGATAACCACGTAGCCTCCAACACCTCAACAATCATATCTATTTCTATCTATACCACGCCACAACCTCACCATTTGCATTTGCAAAAGAACATCACAGTGTGTAAATCACTAACAAAAATCAACCAAGATCTGAGAATGAAGAAAAACTCAAAACCACCACAAATTGTTGGACCGCCAGCAGCGTCGCGACGTTAGCCACCTACCCATAGCAGCATCGCGACACTACTGTGAGCTGTGAATCACAGTAGCGTCTAGGCGCTGCTGTAACCCTCAGCAGTGTGAGACGCTGGTGCGATTCACAGCAGAGGGAGGGAGGGATCGACGGTGGGCGATGGAGGCGGCTGGCGGTGAGAGAGTGGAGAGAAATGGTGAGAAAGTTGATTTAGGGTTTTATATTTAAAATGAATTTGGTGGGGATAGATAGGGTGTGTATGTAGATTAATCTAATTTAAATTTGGATGTGGAGAAGGGAAATTATTCCATGTGAAGCTTGCTGTTCTGATTTATGAAATGTTGATAAATGTAAGTTAGAAAATTCATTTTCATGTGAGTATATAGTTATGTTGTGTCAATTTAATGGAATGACCCAATTGATTGAGCCGAAGTCATGCTCCAATTTGGCATTTTATACCCATATACCTTTTCTTTTCTGGATCTTTTTCATTATATTATCATTTGAGACTAGTAAAAGATGCGTGTTAGTGCTTTTTATACCAAAAAAGAATTTTCCTCTTGATGACCTCCAAGTGCTCCAAAAGTTGCTTCTTTTTTTTCTTCTTCTTTCCTTTCGTGCTCAGCCACAAAAGATTTTGAGTTTGAGAGAAGGTATTAGTCTTGTAATTTGGATTATTCCTGAGTACATATTCTACTTGACATTTCACTTTCCGGCATCTAGGTAGCCCTACTATAAAGTTGAGCACTAAAAATTGATCTTTGGATGGATTTTTTGCCCGCTCGACTGTTATACGACGTTTTCAAAGTATGAGAAGCCGTAAAGACTATTATACGGCGTTTAATGAAATTATTAACGAGACTATTGTACGGCGTTTTCAAAATATGAGTAGCCGTAAAGAACAATTGTAAAAAAAGTGTTACATTTTGAATGTTATCTTTCTTGTCTAAAATTATTTTTTACGTAATTCTATCTCGTACCCCTGAACCAAAATCCTGGATATGCCCCTGACGTGAACCAACCGGTTCTTAATGTAAACCAACCGATTCTTCGTGTGAATTAATCAGTTTTTTTGTTTATAATGATTGATAACATAATAATGCTCATGTCTCACATTTTTGTTAATAAATAGTCACGGGTTATTTTCAAATGGTCACGACACAAGTCACAGAATATATTGCACATGACTCACGATTTTGTTCATAGTCCCATGTTATTTTCAAATGGCCACATCACATGTGACAAACGATTCCGGTTACCGTTTCTGGCGACTGCTCTGATTCTAGTGAATATTCCGATGGCCGTTTCACCGTCGATTTATTTCGACAACTGCTCCGATTCCGACAATTGTTCCAACTCCGACGAATATTTCGTTGACAACTCCGCCATATTTTTTGTACAATTGACTTGATTTTTTTGTACGGTCTCAGCGCAAGTCATAATGCAGGTCACAACGCATGCTTGTTTGTTTATAATGGCTGATACCATGATAACGCTCATGTCTTACATTTTTGTTAACAGTCACAGATTTATTTCAAATAGCCACAGCACAGGTTACAGAATACGGCTTATGTTTTTTTTTATATTCACAGTTTAATTTCAAATGATCACAATCCAGGTCACGGGGTTTTTTTTTTTTTTTTGCACATGGCTCAATCAACCAAATAATTGATCGCAACTCACAATAGATCTTGAAAAAATTACAGGTTACAGTATTGGTCACAATCAACCAATTAGTGGTCAAAGAGACCAAACCCCATCTCATCCCACCCACAACCATCGCTACACCACCACCACCACCACCAAGACACCGCCATCAAACACACAACACCGCCAACACCACCATCCATCCAACCACCGAAGCTGCCCCCGCCATAGCACCATCACTGACACCACTAGCACCATCATCACCTAACCACAACCACAACCACCGCCATCTCCATCGCCTCTATCCTATCTCTATTTCTATCTCTATATCCATATCCATATCCATCTCCATCTCCATCTCCATCTCCATCTACACTGCATCACAACCACCACTCCCACAAAAATAATCTACAAACCCGCCGCCACCATCTACACCGCACAACCACCACCCCCACAAAAAAAATCCACAAAACCACCACCGCCACCATTGGCCAAACAACCACATCCACCATTTTCAACCCCACTAATTTACAGACCAACCACATCACTTCGCACCGCACACATCCATTACTTCACAGAACACCGCATCGCACACAGAGAAAGGAAGAATAATGGATTTGCACTCCCGACTGTAGCAACGCCGCCATCAACACCAAGCAGCCACCATAACCACGACTCCACCGCCCCTTCCACGTCGCCGAAGATAAGGAAGAGAAATAGACTAGAACGAGAGAGAAATTAGGGATTTACCGCAGGAGATAATGAAGAGATAGAGAAATTAGGGCTTTACCATTTGGGCATACATCGGATGATGAATCTGACATTAACTGTGTTCCAAAGTTATGAGAAACGAAGAGATTTGTGCGTCTTCAGATCTGTATAATTCTTCTTCAGTGGTTGAGGATTTAGGCGGGTGAAGCATTTCAGTGGGCAACTCGATCCGTGGCTGCTCCTCCGAGTTCTCCTCCGGCGGGCGACGCACTTCGATGGGCATGGTGGATGCAGCAGTGGTTGTGGCGAGAGAGATGGGTGGACAATGACGGTGAACGCTGCCAAGAGAAAGAGAGAGATTGGAGGGGGAAGGGAGTGAGGGAGTTAAATTGAAACTGTGATTAATTGGGGATTTAAGGTGGGTGGAATGGGGTGTATGTATATATTAATTTTCATAATATTATTATTAATATTTTATTAAATATAAAAAACATGTATCTATATATAAAATATCTTATTTTTGAAAATTAAACATTGAAATCTGATTTTTGAACTTGGATCTCCAAAAGTAGGGATTTGAGTAGGGATGACAAAAAAGCTCGGCGGCTCGGTTTTTGAGGACTCGGCCCGAGCCGAGCCGGGCCGTGTGGCTCGGGTCAGCCCGAAAAAAAAATCAAAATTTGCCAACTTATTTCACTCATCATAAAACTAATAAACTAATTATAAGTGACAAATTTATCTCATAATGTATCACATAGATTATTTTGAAAAATGGGTGATATTTGTTTGTTTAATATTTATTGTATTATTAGTTTATTACTGTTTTCATTTCTCTAAAACTCTAAGTACCTAAATATTTAAAGTAAGCATTTTCTCATTTACACAAATGTTTATTATTCTATACTAAGTGAAATTATTAGTGATATATATTGCTTAATTACATTTAAAAAGTGAGCTAATTTCATCAATGGTTACTAAAATTTGTAAAAAAAATTTAAATCGATCATTAAAAAGATTTCTTTATAATGGATAGTTACTCATTTATAAATCTAACATGTTATCCGACATAAGCATATAATGTGCCAAAAAAAAAAAAAAAAAAAAAAAAAAAAGCCGGCTCAGGCCAAGCCTCATTTTTTTGGCCGGGCTCGGCTCGAGCTTTTTTTTTTCCGGCTCGGCTCGTTGACATCCCTAGATTTGAGTAATTTTCACATTATTTTTTTTTTTTTTGGAATTTTAATTTATAAGTATAATTAGACCAATTTGGTTTCGTATTAAATTGGTCATGTAAGATTTGAAAGATGTCGTAACAATATTGAAAATTCTTTAATAATTGCCTCAGTAGAAAGTGTTTATTGAAAATACTCTTGCTCACTCAACATGTGGATAGAAATAGAATTTGAAAATACACTTTTTGACCGTGTATGCTTACCAAGTGGAATGCTATGCCCATGGCCGATCCTGTGATTTTCGAGGCTTGAGGCGAACTCCCAAAATTGAGCCCTCCAGTACTTTAGCCAAACCACATGAGAAGATCTATTCCGACGCTAATCTATGCCAGAGTCAAAAGTTCAAATTTTAGTTAACACGAGTCCAAGCTTTCAACAATTTTTCCCCTTCCCAAACACAGGTATAAGTTTCTAATCTATGCACCATTTTTCTTCTTCCTCCTCCCCTTTAATTTCGCAACATCCCAAGATTCTGCCTTCAAGCTATCACAACCAAGCCACCCACCCAAATCTCAAATCTCAATTTCCACCCAACCTCCTCACTTCCACTCCTATTCCCTCCTAAACCCCAGAATCAGTTAAATCAAGCCAACATTGTATTATAAAATCAGCCAAAGATAACAAAAGACCACCTTTCACCCACTTACAAGAAAACCCAAATAGCCAAACTAGGACATGTGACTTTCTTATCTTCAAGAACCAATTTTTACTCAAAAAATAAAAAAAAAATTGAAAAATAGCTCATCCCAGTTCACAAGATCAGTCAGCAACCATTACATAAATCATAAATCTCTAAATCAGAATTAATCACACCAACCATTAGATATTAGATAAATCCCTTAATCAGAAAACACATTTAATTACAAGAATAAGGAATCCATAAATTAATTTCGCTTCTTTCTAGCTCTTTACAATGATATAGCTGATGGATTGATAAACTCGTATAAAAATTTCAAATGCATCTATGAACTTTTAATCATATATAAGTATTAAGTCATTTTGAAACATAAATGCATACATAGAAATATAGAAATCACATTACATAACGGTGAGGGTGGACACAAAAGAGAGAGAGAGAGAGCATGGTGATGTGGACAGTAGCGGGCTGCTCAGCCACTTCGATGAGTTGAGGTACAGTGGATTTCAGGTTTCTCTCTCTTGCTCACATGCACTCACGGAGGATAGACAGGAAGGAAGGAATTGGCCATTAAATCTTAATTTTTTCACTTAATTAAAAAAAATAAAAAACTGAGGCCCCCTTTTAAATTGGGCACGAGGCACTGGCCACATTTGCCTCAGCCCAAAATGGGGACTGGCTATGCCCCCTGATTGACTCACTTTAATTTATTTCTAATACACCACATTCACACAATGAAATAATCTACACGTAAACTCAAAAACTTTTTACCTTTTTGCCGTACATTATCCAAAAAATACTATTCAAAACTTCATTTTTTTTTATATAAATTTTAAAGCCACCAAAGAAGGGCTATGCAATCTGGGACGGGGTTGAAAATTTGCAGTCGTGGATTGAACATTCCTACACTTGAATGACTGTCGCAATGCATAGCTACAAACAATAATCTATCCACAGCTGCCTCGGAGGGAGCTCTCTTGCTGTCAACTTCTTCATTGGCAACTCATTTTCCATATGTCAGCTTATTTTCTTTAGCATCCGTTCGTGGAATTTGAGTGAAAAGAAAATGAATTATAAGAAACTGAATTACCTAAATTTTATTTTCCTAAAAATTGTAATTAATTATATTTGATTGTTATAATTTTCCACCTGAAAAATATTGAAATTTTGGTGTCTATTTGATTTTGTTTTTATGAAAATTGTCCATTAAAATGATAATTTTTTTACTTTTAGGCCTAAAATTTGTTCCAATTGCAAAAATAATAATAATAAAATATTATCAGAACTAATATCATTCGTTTGACTTTATTTTGCATGAAAGTTGTCAATAAAAGTAATAATTTTTTTTTACCATAGTGTCTAGAATTTTTTCCAATTGCCAAAAAAAAAAAAAAAATGCAAGTTGGAAAACCATTTCCCACACAAACCATGGGAAAATAAATTCCACAAAAACCAAGAAATTGTGCACGTGCAAGTGAAAACCATAAAAACAATTTTAGAGAACTTTGCAATCAAATAAGCCAACAGTTGAAAAATGGAAAACAAGTTCTTACTTCCATGAAAAATTTTCCATATCAAACAAGGCATTACTGTTTCAGCAGATAGTATTGAAAAAATGTCCATTTTCGTTTTAAAAGTTGCACAATTTATTAAATGTTTACAAGTTCTTTGTTCTCGATGCTTTTTCTGTGTTTATTTTTAAGCACAAAAAATGTCCATTTTCTTAGTCATGGCATAAAGATCATAATTTGGAGTAGTTATTACATTCTTCGGAGTTCGAACTCCACTTCACGAGACTCATCACACGGTTTAGAAAGAAAAATATTTGACAAATTATATCACTTAGCATATCCAAATGTATTAGGCATGTCACGATGGTATATTGTTGATTCCTTTCTTGGTTTGTAATAAGTGCGTTTTACTATAAACACATCGGTCGACCAAATAAAATGAAAATAAAAGCCAACAGTTCTTAACTTCTTGTTTAATAAAATAATTTAAAACAAGCTTCTGATTTCCACATGAACAAACATTACCTTAGAAAATAGACGTAGTACGTGAGAAGACTATCTTGCACTGAAAACAGGTTCCGCATCCACAGTTGGCTGAGTTCTCCGAGTATATTTGAGAAGTATAGCTTCTGAAGAAAGTCTTGGCACTCTTAGATCCCTATAAATCGACATTATCCACAATTAGGAGAAGCTTCTCATATAAAGTACGTACAAATACTTGACAAATTATGCGGGTAATACAGAAAAACAGAACCAGACCTGACATATGGCTGTAGATCCTTCCATTCCCACTTTTGCCTCTCCCGGAATAGTATGTTAAAACGCTCAGCAGGGGTTGATGGGAGTGAAGATACGCTGAAATAGTAAACTAGAGTCTCTATCCCTAGCTTTTCCGTTAGAACTTCCCCTTCCAACATGTCAAAACTTGCATGCATACCATCAGGAATCTTTCGCATCCATTCTGCCATAAAGGTTTCCATTTTCATCTTATTGTTTTTCAAGATTTCTCTCGCAAAGTGCACACAAATGCGCCTCTCCTCCAACCTCCACATACAACTTCCACCAACATGATCTTCCACCTTATTCCCATAGACTTTCAGGCAATGCATTGCAATATTGCAAGGAAACCCTTCTGTTTCTAATGCATGCAGAACTTCATCTTCATTAAGTGCATTGAAGGACCAATCATTCAATATTACATCATGCAGAAGCATGTTCAGAATCATATCCATGTATTTGTCATCCAAAACTCGCCAGTATCCATCAATTTCAACTGCCAAAAAGGCTTGTAGTCCAGACCTTAGTTCCTCATCGCTAGCCTGTACCTTGTCAGCCAGATCGTCCCATCTGTATAAGCCTGTATTCAGTTTCTCTCTCTCATGAGAGATGTCCATGTCTGAAGCCTCGACAAAACTGTAAGGATTTTGGGAGAGGAGAAATTTAAGTTTATCTAATTTAGGTGCAACCTCAACAAGTTCCATACTGCCTGGTGCAACTTTGATAACCGATGCAACCGGTATGGTCATATCATCTTTCTCATTACATTCTTTCACAGCTTTATCTGAAGGAGGTATAAGAAATACAGAGTTGGATGTCCCCACATATTTAAGGGCATAGGTTTTTGACTGAGTACAAAGAACTGCATCTTCATCAGGCTGCCCCCTTATTGTTACCCTATTGAAGAAATAAGAATAAGATGAAAATGATGTATGGATAAAATATAGATCAAATAAAATAACCTAAACAAGAATAAAATAAAACTACATACCTTTGCTGAAGGATATCAGGGATGAGCTTTTCATCAATTTCAAGGAGTGTTATATCATTGTGGGAACCAAAAAGGGAGTGATAAGCAATAGACATTGTTGAGTTGGGTTGAAGGCCTAGTACTGCTTCTGCACCTCCTGTACTTCCCAGTCTTAGATGTTCCATATCCATATTTCAATTCCTCTTCTCTTTATCAACGAGCACGAGAACGAAAAAGATTAAAGTGCACAAGTATTCTCCATTTGTTCTATTTCACATCCCATCCCCCACATCCGAAAAGAAAAGGAGAAAGGAGTAAATCCTTGAAACAAGTAATAATAGATAAAATCTTCCCTCGGTGAAAAATCGTCACAGCAAATAACTAAAACCAATAAATGCAACTCCTTGCTCCCATCTACGCAGATTCAAACACCTGATGTTGTCTCAATAGCATTTATCCAACTCCATTACCCTGGATTTTGCCATATCAGAAACGTGCACAGGCACTAGACACATTAGTTCCTTAATAAAATACCTTAATTTTGTAAATGTTGTTTAATTTTCGACACACGAGGAAGATGGCCCTGACACTTCAAGGATATGACAAACAAAATTAGGCAAAGAGGTCAAATATTGAGTGAAAAATTGTACGAACATTATGTTAAATTTTATTTACCTCTATTGTCTTTAAATGCATGAATACTTATATTTTGTTGGCTCTAGTAATTCAGCAAACAGTCACTCTAAAAATTCACAATATCACCTCAATATTTAAAATCAAAGCTACAAAAAGTACTAATTTTATTGAATAATTAAAAAGAAAAATGAAGATATTATATAAATGCATAGCTTAAAATATGTTTTTGAGTTGCACCACTTGTGTGTCCCGTATTTGTATCCATGCTTAGTACTTGGACTAATTGGCTCGGTTTCAGTCCTTATCACATGCTTTATCTTATGGTGATGGTAGATATCGAACACGTAAATCTAGTTATCAATTTCATAAAATTAGTTCAACACTTTGGTAAATGAAATTCGTTGTCAATGGTCATAACTTACATGTAAATCACAATGCTTAAAGAACATCCAATTAAGGAATTAATTACTACAAAAGCAATGCAGAGCCTAGAAAATAATCAAACAAGAACAACTATTTAAATTGGCAATCATTGGTTTATATTCACAACTACTACAGACATAAGGCCTGTTTGGTACCGATTAAAATCCAATTAAAATTGAAAATATGGCCGTTATTGGATCTCACTCATCTAATAAAAGTCAACAATAACAGTTAATTTTTCAATTTTAATCCGATTTTAATCTCTCCCAAACGAGCTCATAGAAAATGAGTATTTGAAAAGACAAGCACCTGATTTCCCGAAAAAGCTCACACCACTTTTCCTATTTAGCTTACAATACTGTCTTCATTCAAGTCAAATTCCTCGAATGAGAAAGGAAAGATTAAAGGAACATTTATGTGCGTTAAAGTAGGGGGGGGGGGGGGGGGGGGGGGCTGATCCTTCTAGAAGAAAATGCTCTTATCTTATAATGAATATAAAACAATGATCAATTGCAGCTCAAACAAACCTATATATTACCCAAAAGAAAAAGCGCCTCTTTCAATTTAGGTGAGTGTCCATGCTAGGCTGACCTGATCCAACTCAACCCAATGTATGATTTTAAGTTTATTGAGCTTAATTTTTTAAAAGTTATGATTTCTTTCTTGAGAAAGACAACACTACAATGTAAGAACACAATACAATATGTTCTTAGGATGTTCAATTTGGCCATCAAATTGCCACACCATTGGTGTATTTTTTGCAATTTAGATACAAACACACAAATAAAAAACTAAAGCCTAAAAGGGCACCATCACAGGTGACCTAGTAAAGTTAGTAAATTGGCTAGATAATATGGCTCAATGAATTGTTAAAAGGCAAAAGAATATAAGACCCGTGGAATAAATGTTTGAATTGCTATATCTTCAAACATTTTCGTAATATTACTACAGAAACCAAAAGTTATTTAAGAGGCTGTGCTTATTAATTTGCGGACGAGCTTTTTTCATTTATATTACCAAATTTTACATTAATGAACTTGCAAAATGGCCAATTCCATAAACGATGTTGTAAGAAAGAATTAAGTTAAAAAAATTAAGAACGATAAAAAAAATAAAATAAAAAAATCCATCGCTTCTAGTGTCAATTCCATTCGACATAGAACCAATTTGAACAGAAAAATTAATCGCAAATAAATTCCACCGCTTGATGCGATTGCTTAACAAGACAGGAACAAATACTTTTCTCTTGATTCTTAAACGATTCATATTTGACTCGAACCTCATTGTGTGCACTTCTTGAAGCCCCCAACATGTCTTCTAAGGTATTCTTTCTTTTTCCAATTTGAGAATCCATCATTGAGAAAGGAACCATCACTTAAATTGAAAAGATAGTAGTAAAAACAAAAAACTGCATCTTTCGCTACACTATATTCCAACCAGGTAGAATACTCATCATACCACGAAACACAAAATCACCTGTCTTTGTTACCCATTCTTGTGGGTGGGAACACATGATTACGAGGCTGACAAGGACCCCTTTGCACATATGCGAATAACGTCTCGATCATTAACTTCATAATTCTATATTGGAACTCTCAATCCAAGATCCACGAGAAGATGTGAAACATCAACATTCCCGACTTCTCCGACATTCCCAACTTCTCCAACATCAACATCAATATTAACTTCATGTTTGTCTCGAACATTCCTTTCATCAGTATTAACATCATCACAAGAAAACATGGATTTATGTTTAATGTATTTGTCCATAACTGATACAAACAAAAAATCAACCAGATTAGAAGCCACTAAATCAGTTTCTTCTCTCATAAGTCATACCAACCAAATTTCAAACATATTAACTAGCAAGTTTCAATCTTCCTAAATCACTTCACAACTAAGAAAGCCCTAATCAGAAATCCCTAAATTTCTAGATCAAAAATCCCTAAATCACAAAATCACAAAATACTAAATCAGATGACACTATTAATGGCAACATAATAACATTGGAAAGTCAGTAGAGTCAGTGTCACACACACCTTCAAGAGGACGGGCTGACCGCTGACGGCAGTGGCCGGAGCTGAGGCTGACGGGGGCGCAGTGGGTAGACTGCAGAGTGCCGGCGGATGCGTGGGTGGGTGTGGGTAGACTTCCGGCTGATGCGTGGCACGGTGGTAGCGTGTTGCGTGGTTTAAGAAGATTTACACTTGCTAAATGGTAAGTGTAACTGTCGGGGGAGGAGAGGAAAAAATGGAACCGAGGAAGAAATGGAACTTGGAACGGAGGAGAGGAGATGGAAGTTGCCAACGGGAGCGGAGCTGCGGAGGAGTCGCATGTGCCATCGTGCCGAGTCGGGAAGAGAGTGGGGAGAGAGGTGAAAATGAATTTCAATTTCATTTTTGTATTTTCCTATTTAATAAACAAAAAAAACAATAATTCAAATTCTAGGGGGGCATCCCCGTCCGCCCCTGCAAATAATTATAACCCCAAAACTAACTAGAAGCAGAACAAGCAACTCCTCCAACAGATCAGTAAAAGAATTCAGAATTACAAACAAAGAAGAAGAAGAAGAAGTCTATTCCAATGGCAATAAGTGCAGGTCGTAAATCAAATCAAATAGGATAATAAAACAAATTCACGATAAAGAAAGCCAATAAAAGTTTTTAGGAAATCAATGAAATTACCTCAATAACGCCAGTGCTTCCGAGATCCGATGTTGAAATGGATGGAAAATGGGAAATACGGCGGACTTTGGAGGGATTTTGATTTTCTAGTGGCTTTTTAGCCTAAATTTGGAGGGAAATGGGCACGAAAAATTATCCTAATTTCATTGGACGAATTTATTATCATTATTGTTATTATTTTTTATTTTGCATTCCCTATTGATTGATTGATTTATTTACCTTTTTTTTTTTTTATAAATCAACACCATTGAGTCTAGGAAGGCAAAATGGTTCGATAGCTCGAGCTCGACCCGAAAAAAGTTCTAGACAGGTCTGTTTGTGGCTCGGGCCTAGCCCCATTTTGAGACGTCGGCTCGAGCCGAACCGGTCCATGAACCTAAAAAACAATCTTTTTTTTTCATTTTAATTGTAATTTTTTTACATGTTATTATTATAATACGTATAAATTGCATAAATTTTAAATTCTTTAAAAAATTTAGATTATTTACGAATTTTAAAAAAAAAAATCGAGTTAGACAAGGCTCGCTAAGGCCCAAGCCGAAAGCTCGAGTTGAGCTTAAATTTTTTGGTCGAGCTTTTGCTTGACTCGATTCGGATAAAAAAGTTTGAATTTTTTTTTTTTTTTTACTTTAGCCGAGCTTGAGCAAAAAAATTTGGCTCGCGGCTCGACTCGTTGACACCCCCAATTGAGCCTCTATTTGGAGATTAAAATCAAAAATTTAACACGAGTCAAAAGTCAATAATTAATTTTAACCACATATTTTATGAGATTAACTTTTCAACTATACGCGTCATCATTTTTTTATTAAAATATACTAAAATTCTAATATATATAATATTTAGAATTTCTTCCACCAAATAAATAAAAAAAGTTATCCACCCTCTTTGACATCTCATAAATCATTATAAAACTTCTTATATACACATGGTATTTTATTCTAAAAAAATTCTTGCTATAAATGATTTTTTGTTATCAAATGTGGAGAATGAACTAATTGGTCGATGTCAAGAATTGCTGAATAAAGAGAAAACATGTTTTTTTTTGCTATTGAACGGATGCCTTTTCTAATGGTGACACCTAGCACATTATCAACCGTTGAACGAAGGGTTTTCACTTGGAAGTAACTCATTTGTTAGGATTAGTGCAAAATAATACACTTCTCCTCTTCTTCACAGTACAAAAAGCAATTCAAAATAGCACCTTTTGATTCTCTTCTACACTTCTTCTCTATTTATAAAATCTCCGTAATTGACAACCATTGAATGAAAGGTGTTTTGTTCCTTGGGTGACAGTAATTTGGGACGAGAATATGTATTATATAGTTAGGGCTTGGTGCTTGATAAGTGTGTCTTACATATTTATTTATGCTTTTTAATCATGATAAATTATGATTCATTTGAGCGAATTTCTATCTAATCACGTGAAATTGTGTGAATTGTATGGAAAGATCGATGTTGAGCGCAATTAATGCAAAAAGTGATGATTTTGAGCCTAATGGAGATTAAGTTGAACAATTGAAGATCATTCGGGGTTGAGCGTTTTCGCGATTTTTTATATTTTTATATTTTCTTTTGCCCTTTTTTGAGTTCATCTTTAATGGGGACTCTTATATGAGAGGTAGTACTATATAAAGACTAAAATTAAAGAGAAAATGATTCCACAAGTCTTTTGCCTTTATTTGTAAGTCGTCGAAAGCATTGTAAATGGTTGAGTTGCACCATGAGTCAATCAATATAGTGAAAAGACCTTGCTCATGTCAGAGAGTTTGGTAACGAATGACGTAGATCATTGCTTTGTATCAAACATCCACAATCATATCGTTTGCATCATCTCTTTTCTTTTACTTATCGTTTTCATATTTGCGCTTATTATTTGAATTGATCATTTAGTTTTTATTTTCTTGAATTTACACTAATTCTTCGAAAAATCTTTAAAAATCAATTCACCCTACTTTTGGTTAGTTATCATTGGGCTATTAAGAAGATCAAGAGAAAACAACATTCACTTGTCCTTATGGTACCTTTGCCTTTAGGAGAATGTCTTTTAGCCTTTGTAATGCAACTACAACTTTTCAGCGTTGTATGATGGCCATATTCACCGACATGGTGGAAAAGTATATTGAAGCATTTATGAATGACTTTCGATTTTCGAAGACTTTTTTTGAAAAAATCGGGTGTCGCACTGGATACCACTTAACAGTTCACAGATTACCAATTTAACGACTTTTAAGTTACCGAATGGTTGTTACTTATCAGTTTCTAGTTTTGACTTTATGTGTGGAATTAATCAATCAAAACCAACAAGTCACTTTTAATTATTTCTAGATGATTAAGCTTACAAGTCCAATTATCATATATTTGAATATCGTAGTAATAAGGAAAGTAATAATAAACACTAATATGATGATTGAGAAATTTCGACTAGGTAAAAACTACAGGACAAACTAGTTACATCCACTATAGACAATACAGCTTTACAGTAAGATGCTGCCTACCAAACTCCACTAGACTTTCCGATCTAATTCTTGTAACCTCCAAGATGAGCTGAACCCACAACTCCCAATCTTTTGTAATTATCTCTTCCAAGTGGAATTTCAAGAATGCCCCGTTCTTGTACTTTCTTGCGCTTGTAGTCTAACATCTCACAACCTCCAGCAGCCTCTGAAATTCAATTGAGAAAGTATCTTCATATGACCAATAGGAAGTAGGTGGTGTTTCGGATTCAATGTGTTTGATTTTTTTTTCCCAAATATGTGGTTGTATGATCTCAAGAAGAAAAGATGGAATAAATGCATGAATAAGCTATTGGATCTTCAAAGAATAATATGAATGCATTTAGAGAATAAGCACAATGAACAACCACCACTCAACTCTTGCATAGATTTGGGTATTTATAGGAGAGGGTAATTAGGTTGATCGAGTTGGAAAAAAAATACTTCAAAACAGCAAATTAGGGTTTTTTGGATCGACCTGACGCTCGAGTAAAGGCTCAGCAACAGACAAACGACAAACTATTGCTCGAGTGAGAACTCGGCGACAGGCGGACGATATGCAATCTGCTTTTGCTTCTCGAGCTTTAATTGGACGAGAAGCTAGCGAAAGTGCAGCGTCATGTTTATCCTCTTTCATACTCGAACCCTAGACCTCATAACTCAATCTGTACAAATTGCACCTTATGTGTTTGGCTTTTACAACACGTTACAAATTAGTCATTTTGTCCACAGAATCACCCACGCTAAAAACCTAAAAAAACTCTCCCTTTGACATCATGTGACAAAACTATACAATAAGTCAAGGAAAACTAAAAACAAAATCTAAACTACCCAAACTTCATCAAATTGATGTCTCTTGCATTCAATATTAAATCTGTTTCCCGAAAATTCCCAACTCAAATACCCAATGTAAAAGTATGTGATACGGGAAATGATAAAATCGTTAAACACATTTAAAAATCAAGTGTCACACTGGATACCACTTAACAATTCACGAATTAACAATTTAACGATTTTTAAGTTATCAAATGTTTGTTACTTATCTATTTTTAATTTTGACCCTATGTACAGAATTAATCAATCAAAAGTAACAAGTCACTTTTAATTGTTTCTAGATGATTAAGCATACAGGTTCAATTATCTTATATTTGAATACCACAGTAATAGGGAAAGCAATAATAAACACAGATATGATGACGGAGAAACCCCAACTGATAAAAACTCTAGAACCAAGCCGTTACCTCTACCATAGACAATACATATTGAGTTACAGTCAGATGCTATCTAGCCAACTCCACTAGATTTTCCGATCTATTTCCTTATAACTCTAAGGTTTGTTCCAAAATCTTCTGTAATTGTTTCTTCCCAGCGAGATTCCAAGAACATGCTCTAAGACCTTGTGCTCTTCCTAGGCTTGTAGTCCAACTTCTCTCAACTTTTCAGAAACTTCTGAAATCCAATTGAAAGAGTATCTTCCTATGACCAATAGGAAGTGGATTCAATGTGTTTGATGTTTTTTTCCAAATATGTGGTTGTATGATTTCAAGAAGAAAAAATGACATCAATGTATGAATAAGCTCTTGGATCTTCAAAGAATAATATGAATGTGTTTAGAGAATAAGCACAATGAACAACCATCCTTCAATTCGTACATATGTTTGGGTAGTTATAAGAGAGTGTAATAAGGTTAGGTTGAAAGGGTTAGAAAAAATACTTCAAAACAGCAAATTATGATTTTTTGGATCGAACTATGGATCGACCAAGAAGCTGGCTATAGGCGAGCGAGAACTCGGCAACAGGCAATTGATAGGCCCCAATTGTTCTTACATCTCTGTGGCATCTTTAGTGTATTCTTTGTCAAACACAGACGAACCTTCATAATCTCCATACCCTCATCAACAAAGAGTCATCTGCGCGGATTCTTGGGACATTCATGTTGTTTATGACATATACCTCCGCATGCAAAACAACGAATACCACCTCCAAGACGTATTGGTTGTTGAACATGATTAGTTCTAGGAAGGCTAGGTTGAGTAGGATTACCAGGTGATAAGTGTATTTTATACACTTAATCGGGCTCCAAGATATTCATATTCGTAATTCTTTTAATGAAATTATAGCCCAGTTTATCATATAATGTGTTATTAGGTGAAACTCAGTGAATGGAAGTGAAATTGAAAGAAAGAAGCGAAAAAGGGCAAGATCCAAAGTTTGAGGGCTAAAGTGCAAATATTCAAAAGTTGTGTCGAAGCTCCCAATGAAGATTCGAGAATGCTAGGGGTCAAATAAATACAACTAAAGATCAAAATGAGTGAAAACAAATCAATTTTCAACCACACATGGATGTCTAAATTTACAGTTGGAGATTGAGATATATTTTTGGCCTAGTAAACGTTCGAATTGAAAAAGAGTTATTTCTATCAAAGTTATAGCCCTTTGAATTATCGTTCCAATGCATTTTGAATTGCCTTAAATCGAACATTGGGAGCAAATGTGATGACAAAAATACTGAAATAGACGCAGGTTGGACATTGACTCAACACCCGAATCATAGCGCCCAGGCGCTATAAACCCAATTATATTCAGATTTTCAGCGCCCAAGCACTGCGTAGCGCCACAGATTTTAGTTTTTTATTATTTGGGCCGCGAAAACTCTACAAAAGACTTTAAATTGACCAAAAACGTGTAGAGAAGTATAAATAGACCTAAGCAGACATTAAAAAGAGGGCTCTACACATTGTGAAAACAAAGATACAAGATTAAAAGCACAATTCAAAGGAGAAAAATCAAGGGATTCAAGATCAAAGTAAAGATTGAAAGAAAAAGAAGACATTGGTGTAAGAGTTTATTCTTTTTCATATCTTTATTCCAATAATCCAGTGATGTGTTCGAATATGTTTATTTATTTCATATTTTTTATCATGTTTAGCTAAATTCCTTATTATGGCAAATAATATAATCTATTGAGACCCTTAGTTCTTTAATTCTAGAATTCTATATTTTATTCTTCCATGTGTTGATTTTATTATGATTGCAATGCATTGAATTATTTGATCAATAATTTGATGATCCATTGAGTTTTTTACGAATCGAGAGGTGAATTTGAGACTTAGAACGTGTAATAAAATCTACTAATGAAGTATAACGTGTAGAGATACATATACTAAGTGTCGTGGTCGTTATATGAATTCCTAGGTCATAACTCGTTTAACTAAGGGTAATTCGCATAGAGATATGTAATTGAATTAGTTGAATAAGCTCAATGAGAACTCGAGAAGGGTAAATTGAATGCATAGGAGAATTCGATCGAATACTACATTAGGCCAGAATCTTAAATTGGGAACTAAGTTGAACATCAGATGAAATTGTTTTGCCCTAATATATCTTACATACATGAATCTTTGATCTTTTGTGTTTGTTATTTCATCATAATTTTCATTTGTTTTAGGCATTTAGTTTGTTGTAGAAAATCAATATTCACAACTATCACAATCCTTTATTTGTTTGTCTTTTATCAAATGGGAGTTAGGAAAAGTATGTTAAGACTAAAGTATAGTCCTTGTGGGAACGATAATCCGGACTCAAAAGTCCATTATATTACTTGTTACGATATCGTACACTTGCGATATAAAAAACGCAACACCAAGACGTGTCATCTGCTGCCGTGGATTATTGGAAGAACTACCCGTAGTGAAAGACACCTATTTCTTCTGGACTGCTGTTTCTCTATTTGTATTGCCCTCTGATGTGCCTAAACTGTCACGGGATCAAACATATTCAATGTATCATGTATTTGGAGACGAAGACTATCCACATATCATGACACCAACTGCTCATCCGTCTCCAACACCTCATTCCTCGTAATTAACATGTATAATTTTGTGGTATAGTCACTAATTGTCTTCAAACCTTGACGCATATTCTGTATGTAAATTATTATGTAACTTTATTATGTACATGTAGCATTATTCTTTACATTTTGTTGACAAATAATAAATAGGTCAGGTTGTCATAATTAATCCATATTCTTTTTTTATGAAATTTATTTTACCTTTCTAATACGATGAGCATCTTGGACAGTTAAATTATTTGCCCATATAACGGATAGGTGGTAAATTTGATCCTGCACAAAATAAAAAAGCTCAATATCAACTCCCTAGCAATATATTAGCGTACCTGGTAAGTGAATTAGAGAGTACCGTTCAATACTATCTAATCCTACGTAGCAAAACCAGTTTATAAAAATTTATGCAAGCATAAAAATATTTGAAAGGAGGATAAGTTACATGACATCGTTGTTCGTCTTGTTTGGATGGGAGGAGAATGTGGATAATTGAATCTCTTCCAATATTTTTTGATGAGTTCCAAAATGATCTGGTATTGGCAAGGATTTGCAATATGGATCCAAAATGTGTGTGGGGTTTACATCTTTTATACACTGCAACGCATTCGATCAGACCATAAAATATAAAATAAAATAAAATAAGCATAGCACACAATTTTATTAAGGTAATAACTATTTTAGACACACATCGACACTTCAAATAATTATCATCTGCAGTTTGTAGTTTTTAAAATAAAACAGAAATTCAAAAATATTTTCATTTTTTTAAAAATTATTCAAACCTTTATGTAGTTGAAAAAGAGTTTAATCAACTATCACAATCCTTTATTTGTTTGCCTTTTATCAAATGAGAGTTAAGAAAAGTATGTTAAGACTAAAATATAGTCATCGTGGGAACGATAATCCGGACTCAAAGGTCCACTATATTACTTGTTACGATATCGTACACTTGCGATATAAAAAACGCAATACCAGAACGTGTCATCTGCTGCCATGGATTATTGGAAGAACTACCCGCAGTGAAAGACACCGTATTTCTTCTGGACTGCTGTTTCTCTATTTGTATTGCCCTCTGATGTGCCTAAAAAACTGTCACATGATCAAACATATTCAATGTATCATGTATTTGGAGACGAAGACTACCCACATATCATGACACCAACTGCTCCTCCGTCTCTAACACCTTATTCCTCGTAATCAACATGTAGAATTTTGTGGTATAGTCACTAACTGTCTTCAAGCCTTGATGCAAATTCTGTATGTAAATTATTATGTAACTTTATTATGTACATGTAGCATTATTCTTTACATTTTGTTGACAAATAATAAATAGTTCAGGTTGTCATAATTAATCCATATTCTTCTTTTATGAAATTTATTTTACCTTTCTAATACGATGAGCATCTTGGACAGCTAAATTATTTGCCCATATAACGGATATGTGGTAAATTTGATCCTGCACAAAATAAAAAAGCTCAATATCAACTCCCTAGCAATATATTAGCGTACCTGGTAAGTGAATTAGAGAGTACCGTTCAATACTATATAATCCTACGTAGCAAAACCAGTTTATAACAATTTATGCAAGCATAAAAATATTTGAAAGGAGGATAAGTTACGCGACATCGCTGTTCGTCTTGTTTGGATGGGAGGAGGATGTGGATAATTGAATCTTCATCCAATAATTTTTTATGAGTTCCAAAATCATCTGGTATTGGCAAGGATTTGCAATATGGATCCAAAATGTGTGTGGGGTTTACGTCTTTTATACACTGCAACCATTCGATCAGACCATGAAATATAAAATAAAATAAGCATAACACACACAATTTTATTAAGGTAATAACTATTGTAGACACACATCGACACTTCAAATAATTATCATCTGCAGTTTGTAGTTTTTAAAATAAAACAGAAATTCAAAAATATTTTCATTTTTTTAAAAATTATTCAAACCTTTATGTAGTTGAAAAAGAGTTTAATCAACTATAAATAATAAACTCTAAAAGATTTTTCAGCATAATATTTTATCTCAATGTTAAAAGTGCTTCTTTCTATGATTAATACATGGAATATAGGTTCAACTTTCATTTGACCAACAATTTCTTTAGGTGTAATCTTTCGATTCAAATTTACTTTCTCTATATGTTTAAAAAAATGAAATAAATGCTTTCAAGTTAATAATAGTAACACTAATAGACATATCCTCATTTTGTAATATTTTTCTTATACTATTAATAACAGACAATATATTGTATCAAATAATTACGTCACATAAAAACTAAAAAAATCATCATATGAGAAGATTAGTTTTTATCATCTCTAAATGTCTTAACATCATATCACACAGTGTAAAAATGTAAAACTTTTTTTTTTAAGACATCTTTATTATTTAAAATTAAAATATATAATAAATTATTTTTTCGGGGTCCTTAACAAAGAGGGACCTTAGGTGATTGCCTACTATGCCTATAGTCAGGGCCAACATTGTCTGTCCATTTTGGGATCACTATGGCCAGGGGTCGAATGGAAAATGGGAAGGAGGGCGTTTGGCTAGAGGAAGAAGAATGATTTTATTTTCTTTTTTATATTAATTTTTTGTTTATTAGGATTTGAAGGAAAAAACAATGTTCTTTAATAAGAGTTTAACTAAGCCTCTATTTGGCAAACTCTTAAATCGATTTATAGATGGTCAAATCAATTTATAAATGATCAAACGTTATTTTTAATCGTATATTCTAATGGATCCATAAATAATATCATCTTTCACCACTCATTTATACTTAATTATAAATTAAACTTTTTATAAATTATTTCCAAGCAGAGGCTATATTTTCCGGTTGGAACTATTGGTGGTAGTTAAGACTGAAAGTTGGGATGTCAATATTGAGAAACAAGGTGGTGATAAAAGTGAGGTCTACATATAGATTTTCTTTTTTCTGGAAAGAATGGGTTTTGGAATAGTAAATTTTGGGAGAATGTGTGATTAAAAAAAATTAAGTTTATGTGAAAAATATTTTTGTGTGAGAATGTGTAGTTAAAAATAAGTATGAGAAAAAAAAAAAAAGAATAAGAAAGAATGGTTATCAAACAAGGGCTAAGAATGTTAGAGGCAATATTTCTGAATTTTAAGTTGTGATACGATGTAAGATCGAAACTCATTGAATGCGATGAAATATCATATGTGACTCGATAAATAATCGTTGATTAAACCATAATGAGAACTAATTGAGATGAAATTCTAATTAATTCGAAGTGAATACCAATGATTTATTTGATTAACAACACTTTTTAAAGCTTGAATAACAAGATTGTATTAAATTATTTTTCGAAAACTTCAAAGTTGCATATTTACCAACAAACATCACAGGGTGAAACCTAGTACATAAATCTACAAGAAAAAAAAAAAAAAAAGACAAAAAATGCTCATAATTAAAAATAATAGCTAAATTACATAGAAAAACATAAAATAAAGAAAAGCATTAAATGAATCAAAAGGTCGTGTTTTCCAATTGTATCTTGCTCACCGATTATGAGAAGAACCACCTTCGAATCGTGTCATATCTTTGATCTTGTCCCGTAAAGATAGCATAAGCTAACAGCAGCAAGAGTAAAAGTTTTTTTCTACCTTGGCTAACAAGTCAATTTTAGATTGTTCAAGGTTCCATACCCATAGTTCTTTTTAAATTTTTATTTTTTTATACATGTAATTCTGAAAACTAGCCATTGATATGTTCAAGCAAGATAAATTCAGATATATCAGGTACAATAGATTATCTGATTCTGTAAGTGTTATGCCCTAGGTCCAATCAACTTTGGACATAAACACTTTTAATGTATATATAACCGATGCATATTTATGGCAAGATTTATTATTGAATTCATATTCTAATTAATTAAATAATAGAATCCGTAGATTCAAGTTTTGGTGATTTGTTAATCACAAAGAGTTGTGATTGTGAGATACAAATCACATATGACTGAATCTTAAATCGTCTGTGGTCGTATGTATAACGAGATACGGATATCGTTATTACGGATAGACCATCATGTGTGGCATTTCTTACTTATGAAGTAAGTAGTTGATCTTACAAGCTAAAGTGTGGAGACACTTGAATGAACACGTGAATGTTTTGTTATAGAACAAAACATTGGAGACCCGCTGAGAGATTCCACATGGAAAACTATCTGAGTGTCAGTGGTTAATCTCTAACGTTCGGTAGTGAAATTGGTCCTTTGACTTGAGGTCATCATAGTGCCTTATGTGAGGACAGTCATGCTTTGGTGATGTCGGATGTTGCTCTGTCAAGGGTCGCTAATACGGCATCATTCGGGTATGTCAAGAATCATATGAAGGTTGTGAATGATCAATAGAGGATTCGTCACTCTTAGATAGTAAGAGATTATGATCTACATTTCATCCAGTTAAGTTGATAATGAAATCCTTGGCCAAGGTGAACTCATAAGTCGAAAAAGAGTTTTCGACTTACATTGACTTAACAGTAGGATAAAAGATATGATCGATAATTGAGATTGACTCACGTCCATATCTCGTAATTGATCGGATCATATTGACGAAGGGATTATAGTTTCACGGTAAACGAACAAGTTTGGTTTTGTCATGTCACGTGACATTTCCTGTCACATGTATTGCCCTGACACATTGCTAGATGTCAATCTGGGACGACGGATGTGAATTGATGATAAATTAAAAAGGGTATTTAATTTATCAATTTTGATTAGATCAAAATAATAATTCACGTCGTTAGACATCGTGATTGGGAACCTAGTAGGTCACACACAAAAGAGAATCAGAAGAATGATATTTACCAATTAATTAATTGACAAGTGTTGGATAATTAATTAATTGGGTTGCTTATTAATAGGCCCGAATTAATTAATTGGATTAATTAATTCATGGACCGGATTTAATTAATTTGATTAATTAAATATTGGACCGGGTTAAGTTAATAGATGGGCCAGCCCGTTTGGACTTATATTAATAAGCTGTTAGGGTTTGAAAACAGTTATGGAATATTCATTATTCTTGCTAGCACGAGAAAAGAAAACCCTAGCCGTCATTCTTATTCTCTGTGTGGATCACCATTGGAGGCTGGACAATTGGACAGTTTGGATTGTAGATCGTGATCATTGGAGTTCGTGAATCGGCAAAAGAGTTTGCAGAATTCATCAAGGTATTATTCTAAACACATTTTCTATCTAAACACAATGTAAATCCTTGTTTGGGAATCGAAATTTGTTTTTACTTCCGCTGCGCATGATTAAGTAGGTTCCCAACAGTGGTATCAGAGCCTACTTTGTGTTTGTTAGAAATTGATTTACATGATTAAACAGTTAAAAGTTAATTGTTTAATTTTTTTCTTGAATCTAGCAATTTAGAAAATTATTTTTCATCTTCGAAAATCTGTTTTGGAAAGGAAAATAATTTTTTGGTTAAATTTTGGATCTGAAAATGTGGCTGTGGGGCGACGGCACCGGACGTGGCGGCACCAACCGCCTGAAACGGGCGGCTGCGCGCCGGACGGTTCGGAAACAGCAGCGACGGTCGCTGCAGCGGCGACAGTCGCTGCTGCTGCTGCAGCGGCGTTCGCCGTAGCTGCAAGTTGCAGCGGCGAACGCCGCTGCTAGAAATCGCAGCAGCGCGCGGCGCTGCTGCTAGTTGTAGCAACAGCGCTGTGCGCTGCTGCTGTGCCCAGCGGTGCGTCCCGCTGTGTGACAGCGGCAGCGCACCGCCGTTCCTTCATAGAGGAAGTGCCGGCGCCGGAATCCAAGAGAAATGGGGCGGTTTTAGATTCTAGGTTTTCAGTCGATTTGGGTGTTTGGAGGCGGGGGCCTCCCCTGCAATTTGTAAGATTGCAAGCCTCCGTCTGCAATTATGGAAAAGGGTCAATTTTGCAATTTTTTAAATGGAGGCCCTGTCATGCAATTTTCGAAATTGAAGGGCTGCCTTTTTAATTTTAAACTTGGGTCAGAATTGCAAATTTCAAAAGAGTTTTGAATTTAAATATTAAAATGGTTTTAAATTTGATTTTAAAATGGGTTTGACCTAAAATCTCAATTTTGACCAGTTTAAAATCTTATTTTAAATTGACGACCTTTTATATTTTCGTTAAAATCGGATTTTAACTTAAATATTAAACATTGACCCTAAATTGAATTTTATTTTAATTAGGAGTTTTATCCTAAATTAAAATGTTAATTTAATTTGAATTAGAGTTGGACTTTAATTTAGTGTTTGATTAAAATTTGATTTTAATTAAATTACCCACCCTAATACTTTCTTGAAATTAGAGTTGGACTCTAATTTGACATTTTTAATTGAAATTTGATTTTAATTAAATTGTCTCGCCCTAAAACTTTTCTTGGAATTAGAGTTGGACTCTAATTTTGTATTTAATTAAAATTTGATTTTAATTAAATAAGTTCGCCCTAATATCTTGGAATTGGAGTTTGACTCTAATTTTATATTTAATTAAAATTTGATTTTAAATTAAATTTAATCGCCTTAAGTTTTGAAATTAGAGTTGGACTCTTATTTGATATTTAATTAGAATTCGATTTTAATTAAATTATCTTACTTTAAAACTTTGAAATTAGAGTTGGACACTAATTTTATATTTAATTAAAATTTGATTTTAATTAAAATAGTTCCGCCCTGTAATAGTGGAATTAGAATGAGATTCTAATTTGGTATATATAATTAAAATTTGATTTTAATTAAATATACCCGCTAATTAAATTAATTAATTAATTTGATTAATTAATTAATTATTTAATTGTTCCGATCCATTTGTCTAAATTAGTTTAGACGACTTTAATTGCTAGAAACTTGAAACATGTTTGCATATAATATTAGATATTATATATATATATATAGGAATGCATTTATATGATGAATGTTTTACTAGTGGATGATTATGGACTCGACCATGTGGATGTGTTGAATGGTTAGTTTTATTCTTGTTGTTATTATGGGCCTGCGAGCTCTAATTTATTTTGGACCTGCGAGTCCGTTATTATTATGGGCCTGCGCGTCCAATATTGTTTAGGCCTGCGTGCCAACTAGTATAGGATACAAGTTACAGCTGGACTAATTGAAGACACAAGAAGAGGATGAGACCATAGAGATGGAGCATTGTATGAATCAATGTTATACCCCTTAGGAACTGACCAACTAGTCTTCCTTATGGCTCGGGAAGACTAGATAGTATAAGTCCATAATCGTCCACACTATTATATGTATGTTTATTTGCATGCTAGATGTATAATAAGATATATATAATTATTACGATGAGACCTTTGCATGCAAAACCCCTCGCTAAAAAAATATTAAGTCAGTTTTTTTTTTTTTTTCGCCTTCCATCATTATAGTGAAAAACTAGAATCCTAAATCGATCTCAGCTTGTTGAGTACACTCAAGGCTGGTCTATTATGGATATGTTTGGCACTATGAAATATTAGATATTTCTGAATGATGGGTTTGACTTAACTAAAATTTATCTTTTGTTGAGTACACTCAAGGAGATGAATTTTGGAGGCATGTTAAAATATTAAGTCTTATTTATATTAGCCTTCCATCATTATAGTGAAAAATGAGAGTCCGAAATCGATCTCAGCTTGTTGAGTACACTCAAGGCTGGTCTATTGGGGATATGTTTGACACTATGAAATATTAGATATTTCTGAATGATGGGTTTGACTTAACTAAAATTTATCTTTTGTTGAGTACACTCAAGGAGATGAATTTTGGAGGCATGTTAAGCTAACACATAAGATGTGTGAAGACAAAGAGTTGTCAGCTTAATGATCTGGGAGTTGTATGGAGATACAATTGATAATAGTATCTACCCAAATGTTTTATTAAGATTTGTTGAGTACACTCAAGGTTTTAATATAATAAATGGGATCCCAGCCCACTGGGAATCAAGTATGGATTCCATAAATTTATGTGAGAGGGTCATAAATTTGAGTTAAACAGTGGGAGCGAAATTAATTTAATAAAAGACCATATTAAATTAATTGATGCATTTTATATATTATTCTTTTACTTTTCGTCTTTTACATTTATTGAATCTTGAGTAACCATATGTATTTGAGCGGCATACTGTATGCCAACAACCAAACCAAATTTTCTTAATTGACACTGCAATCTGAGAATTGTTCTCAAGTATGAAAAAATGGTTGTGTCCTTGAGTAGCCCTTTCCAGAGACACTTGTTGATGACTCAATAAAGGAAGAGGTGGCTGCTATAATAAACACAGTTATGACGATAGTACTGCAACACGTGTGATGTTTGCGACTATGTCACCTGAGTTACAAAAGCAACATAAGAGTATAGATGCTAACACATGATTTCCATCTCAAAGTGTTGAATGATAAATAATCACGTGTGGAAAGATATGAGATTTCCTAGCAACTATACCAGTGCATAATGGCAGAAGAGTCTCCGGCCAGTTCTGGTGTGCTGAAGACGTTGACTACTTTGAGAAGTTGTCTCAATTGAGTTCAATCATGAACAATGAACTAAGTATGACTTTGTTCTACAATCTTTGCCAGTAGGTTATTCGTGACTAATTATGAATTTAACATGGATAAATTCGAATGCACACTTATTGAGTTGCTGAACGTGCTTAAGACTGTTTTGCCCAATATCTATGTTTATAGTGGGCAAATCTTAGTCATAGATTCTTGTAAGGAAGTCTAAAGGATGTTTTGGGAAAACAACCAAGATGGCTAAGACAGTTAAAGCAAATAAGGACAATACCAAATCTAATGACCATTATTATCATTTTGGAATGATAGGTCATTGCAAGACTTATATCTACTTCATTAGTTTCGTGGGTATTTGATACCAGATGTGGATCTCATATTTGTATAAATATGCAGAAACTAAACAGAAGTAGATCACTGCAAAAATGGGAGAAGTTGACATGTACGTTGAATATGAGCAAATGTTGCTGCATTGCCTATATGAGTTACTTCTTACTTTTGCCTTTAGGCTTAATATTAGAATTAGAGAAACATTGTTTTGTTCTTACCATTACCAAGATCATTAAATAAATTTCATGTTTGGACATGAATTATTTTAATGTCAAGGACAATTGTTGTTCTTTTTATCTTGATAAGATCTTAATGGTTATGGTAAATTACAAAATGACATTTATATTCTAAATATTGAGTATTCTATAATGAGTATAGATACCGAAAGGCATAAAAATGATAATCTGAATAACACCTATATCTGGCATTGCAGATTTGGTCATATAAATGAAAATGCAATTCCAAACTTACATGGAGATGTACACTTGGGTCAAATGATTTTGAATCATTTGACAAATGCAAAATATGTCTGTTAGGCATAATGACCATATCTCCTTTTACTTGAAAAGGAGAAAGATCTGCATAATTACTGAGTCTAATACATAGTGATGTATGTGGACACATATCAATCAATGCTAGATAAAGTTTCTCTTATCTCATCACATTTACTAGACGGCTATTTCAGAAATGGTCATGTATATTTGATGAAATTCAAGTATGAAACTTTTGAAATGTTCAAGGGATTCAAACTAGAAATTGAGAAACAAATAGGTAAATAAATTCTTACACTAAGATTTGATCGATGTGGAGAATATCTAAAATGTATAATTTTAGATTATCTAAAAGAGAATATGATTCTCTCGCAGTGGATTCCTCTACATGCATTGCAACATATGATGTATTTGCAATGAGGAATTATGCATTATTAGATATAGTGCAATAAGGACAAGCCATGCAAATATTTCAAAATAGTTTTGAGGTCATGCACTGATTGCCACGTGTCACGCACTAATCGTGTCCCATCTAAATCGGTTAACAAAACTCCATACGAGTTATGGAAAGACAGAATGCCCCACTTTTATCATATGAAAGATTGGGGCTGTGACGCTTATGTGAAGCGCGCTGAATCGGATAAGTTTGAAACTAAATCCGATAAATATATATTTGTGGGATATTCAAGAGACAATTGAATATCAATTCTATAATTTCGTTGAGAAGAATGTGTTCATCTCAAGACATGTCACACTTCTAGAGAAAGTGTTTATTCTAGAAGAGGACAGTGGGAGTAGAGTAAATCTTGAAAGAGTTCAAGGATTCACAGATATAGTTAACCAAGTAGATAACCTGAGTCTGATCCCAAAGTGTTGAGGGACATACTCTTGATCAGGAAGTGGAGACTCCTGAGGACACGACAGCTCCATGTAAATCTTGTAGGATCATTCGACCTTTTGGAAGGTAAGAATCCATGATTACTAATCTAGCATTACTAATCGAGGATGATGAACCTACTAATTATGCATAAGCAAAGTCAAATGTTGACTCGCTGACATGACATAAGGCTATGATATCCGATATGAACTTAATGTTGCCAAGGTTTGGACCTTGGTCAACCCGCCTAATGGATTAGAACTCATAGGTTGTAAATGAGTTTACAAGAAAAGTTCAATATGGATTAAAATAAGCCTTTTGGAGCTGAAATATTCGATTTGATATAAAAGTCAAAATGTTTGATTTTATCAAAAATGAATTGTGTGTTTGAAAGAAGATAGTGGGAGCATTGTCGCGTTCCTAATATTATATGTATGAGACATATTAACAGGAGACGACGTTTTTATATTTCAATTGTTGAAATTATGGTTGTTAAATAATTTCTTCATAATAGATATGTGAGAAATAGCTTGATCTATAGAGATAGATCTATAAGATTGCTTAACTCATCCAGATCTATATAGATAAAATCTTAAGAAGATTTTATATGGAGAAAATGAACTGGGAGTTCATGGATACATTGATGCTAACTTCTAGTCAGACTAGAATGATAGCATATTTCAATTAGGATATTGGTTTACTCTTAAGCGATATGTTGGAAAGGTTCCAAATCGAAAATCATCGTTGATTCAATGATAGAAGCCTTATACATCACTGCTTTAGAAAGCAACAAAAGTTGTTGTCTGGGTCAAAGTGTTCATTAATGAACTTGGAGTAGTTCCTAACATTGTTGATCACATGCTTCTGTATTGTGATAATAGTGGAGCCATCGTGCAAACGAGGGAACTAAGGTCTCATCACTGATCCAAACATGTGTTAAGGTAGTATTATCTCATTGGAAAGATAATACAATGAAATGACGTAAAGAAAGAACGAATTCCCACGAGTTATTAAATTGCAGATCCATTGATAAAGAGTTGTCGCAGTATAAACATGATTGTCATGTAGACTCTTATGGTATAAGATACATAAGGGATTGGATCTAGTGCAAGTGGGAGTTTGTAAGTGTTATGCCCTAGGTCCAATCAACTTTGGACATAAACACTTTTAATGTGTATATAACCGATGCATATTTATGGCAAGATTTATTATTGAATTAATATTTTAATTAATTAAATAATAGAATCCGTAAATTCAAGTTTTGGTGATTTGTTAATCACAAAGAGTTGTGATTGTGAGATACAAATTACATATGACTGAATCTTAAATCGTCTGTGGTCGTATGTAATAACGAGATACGGATATCGTTATTATGGATAGACCATCACGTGTGTGCATTTCTTACTTATGAAGTAAGTAGTTGATCTTACAAGCTAAAGTGTGGAGACACTTGAATGAACACGTGAATGTTTTGTTATAGAACAAAACATTGGAGACCCGCTGAGAGATTCCACATGGAAAACTATCTGAGTGTCAGTGGTTAATCTCTAACGTTCGGTAGTGGAATTGGTCCTTTGACTTGAGGTCATCATAGTGCCTTATGTGAGGACAGTCATGCTTTGGTGATGTCGGATGTTGCTCTGTCAAGGGTCGCTAATACGGCATCATTCGGGTATGTCAAGAATCATATGAAGGTTGTGAATGATCAATAGAGGATTCGTCACTCTTAGATAGTAAGAGATTATGATCTACATTTCATCCAGTTAAGTTGATAATGAAATCCTTGGCCAAGGTGAACTCATAAGTCGGAAAAGAGTTTTCGACTTACATTGACTTAACAGTAGGATAAAAGATATGATCGATAATTGAGATTGACTCACGTCCATATCTCGTAATTGATCGGATCATATTGACGAAGGGATTATAGTTTCACGATAAACGAACAAGTTTGGTTTTGTCATGTCACGTGACATTTCCCGTCACATGTATTGCCCTGACACATTGCTAGATGTCAATCTGGGACAACGAATGTAAATTGATGATAAATTAAAATGGGTATTTTAATTTATCAGTTTTTGATTAGATCAAAATAATAATTCACGTCGTTAGACATCGTGATCGGGAACCTAATGGGTCACACACAAAAGAGAATCAGAAGAATGAAATTTACCAATTAATTAATTAACAAGTGTTGTATAATTAATTAATTGGGTTGCTTATTAATAGGCCCGAATTAATTAATTGGATTAATTAATTCATGGACCGGATTTCATTAATTTGATTAATTAAATATTGGACCGGGTTAAGTTAAGAGATGGGTCAGCCCGTTTGGACTTATATTAATAAGCTGTTAGGGTTTGAAAACAGTTATGGAATATTCATTATTCTTGCTAGCACGAGAAAAGAAAACCCTAGCCGTCATTCCTATTCTCTGTGTGGATCACCATTGGAGGCTGGACAATTGGACAGCTTGGACTGTAGATCGTGATCATTGGAGTTCGTGAATCAGCAAAAGAGTTTGCAGAATTCATCAAGGTATTATTCTAAACACAGTTTCTATCTAAACATGAAGCAGATCCTTGTTTGGGAATCGAAATTGCTTTACTTCCGCTGCGCATGATTAAGTAGGTTCCCAACAGATTCGTCTCAAGTAACATTTATATGCTCCATAAACCTTCCATAACAATTGTACAATTGTTAGGAGTAGAAAGAGTCCTTCATTGTATAGACTTTTCAAAGCAAAGCGTGCGTGTGTTGGAGAGCGGGAAGAAAAATTTAGAATCATGAGGGGGGTGATCTAATTTTGTCTAGTGAGAGTTAAGACAACACTTGAAGTTTGTAATTTCTTCTTTTGAGTAGTGAATTAATTCTTCCTACCTTGTGATTATAAACGATTTGTCGAACCACGTTTATTTCATATTTTTTGTGTTTGTTTTTGCATTAGTTGTTATGCTGCGCTATTTCCGTGGAATTTTTCCCAGAAAAGTGGTATGTAACTCATGGTTCAAATCTTGGGGTATTGCATCAGAGGTGATGGCAAGTGCAAAATTTGAGGGGGTCAATTTGACGGGAAGAATAATTTTTAGGATTTTGTTATTTGTATACCGGGGTTACTCCCCTCATAAAAGAGCAGGGCCCACATCCAATAAAAAAACTTGTGGACCCCCTATTGTGAAGGGGGCTATGTACGAATAGCAAAATCCTAATTTGTATATTTGGTCAATTAAAGTTGAAGATATTGTCGTACAAAGAAATATTTCAGGGCTTTGCAGGGTAAGAAGTTAGAATGGATGAAAGATGTAGATATGGAATAATTGAAAGCGAAGACAATCAATACTATTATATTGGCTCTTACACCAAAAGTAGAGTACAATATTTTGAACGAGAATTCTCATTCTATGTTATGGAAAATGTTAGAAAATTTGTATATGTCTAAATTCACGACAAATATGTTATACTTGAAGAAACAATATATGAATTGAGGATGGATAATGAATTAATGATGCTGATGTCTGGGATCATCTTGTATTGATGTTAAGATTGATGATGATTTTGTTGATTTCCTCGTCTAAATCGTAAAAAATCTTTGTGACTATTTTATTAGTTGGAAAATCTACTTTAACAGCGAATGAGATTTCGAGGTCTTTGTTAGAGATAGCCAACTGGTATTGTGAACGGTTATATAGCTGTTTAAAAACTTCTGAGAGTAGGTGCGGTAGAAGTAAATCACAGGGAATGAATTCAGGTAAGGGATAATCGAAGGAGAGATGTGGAGTGTTGTTACTGTCATAAGAAGTGACACATTAGAAGAAAATGTGAGGAATTGGCAAAGCATCTTCAAATGAAAAATCAAGAGTACAAAGAAGTTTAAGAGTGTTAATATGTTTGATGGTGGTTATCATCTTGAAACTTCTGTGTTTGTGTTGCTGATTATCAAATTCCAGCTAGCTTTTGGCTTTTAGATTGTGGATATTTTTTTTTATGTTGCACAAAGATTGGTTTGAGGATTATATGTCATATGATGAGCATAATGTTTTTATAGTTGAAGTTAAGGATTCGGGTATTGTAAATGTGAAGATGTTTGGTGGAGTCGTAAGATAACTAACACATGTTTTGTATATCCAAAGATTGAGACGAAGTTTGATAGTCGGGAGCATTGAACACGTAGGATTATGAATATTCTGGTAGAGCTGGTGTAATGACCGTGAAGAAAAATATATTGGAGATAATAATAGGGAAAGTTGTTGAAAATTTATTCATTGGAGCACTGGCTTCGGCCCTTTCCAAGTGGTTTACATTTTGCTGGCTCGTGCGTTGATTGATCTCATTCCCTTTCCTAGCCATTCACTCATGGTAAGGTGGAAGATTTTGTTCATTATCTAGAGCAAGTTCATCAGACCAATCTTGCCAACTTGAGATTTCAACTTCGGAATTTCTTAATTTACTTTTTTAATTATTACCCACGGATTGATAACAGAATTTTAACAACACAAGACTTCCTTTGATAATTAAGTTGCTAATTTAACATTTTTTCTTTAAAAATGATCAAATAATTTTTCTTTGCTAATTTGTTATTAATCTGTCGAGGCTCCCATATGAAGCCTACGTGGCATCCCACGTGGAGTGATATCTTGCACGAGTTCGCCGAGGCCCACCTCCGAGGTAGTGAAAAGACGACAAGCTCGTTGAGGCCCATCTCCGAAGGGGTGAAAGACGACAAACTCGTCGAAGCCCATCTCCGAAGTGGCGAAGGTTGACTACCGGAGCCCTCAAACTGAAGAGGCTGGAGTTTGGAGCTTCTATCTATTGTACACTCATGACCTGCCCCTTTGGAGGATCCCATATTGATAAACTCATGTTTGAATAATTAATGTGAATGTGACATCTACAATAAGCAAATGTCTCTGTCTTGTCACTATAGGGTGTAGGGTGGCCGTACCCTTTTAAGAACATTAAATGCACCACATGCTAGTGATGACAGATTGATGTCTAGGATAAGATACTTCGGTTTAGGAGATGAAATCACATATCTCTTCATCCAATGGATAACATTTCACATGTAACACTATGCATACCCACTCCTTGTACCAATGAAAGGTTAATGCAAATATAACCATTTAAGGTTGCATATCTTCTTCTTTTGTGTAGATCCTTCGATTGGTAGAGTTACATGTTTGATTTTACCTCTTAGTTTGTATATTATTGATAGTTCTTTATCACACAATCCTACTCATATATGTTGCTGGTGCTCGAACATTTTTGTCTTTGTTGCAAAGCTTCTCTCCCGCCCAAACTTGAAACGTTTTTGACTAGTGACTCGTCCAAGCGTGCTAGAATTAGCTTGCGTGAACATAAGTGTACTTGGTATCTATTGTCCACGTTTTTTAACTAGTGACATTGTCTACGGGAAGCGCCACTACAACCACAAAAATTCATATGGAAAAGTTTTCTGAAAAGTTGTCGGGCATCCCCTTGAAAAACGATTTGTTTTTGAAAAGGAACAAGTGGATGCCCCAAAAATTTGGAAAAAATTTGAGAATTCAGCTAAGGAAAAAACGAGTTCAGATCGTGATGTCCCTCTTAGAAGGGGTGAGAGAAAGCCCTGATAAGATGATCCCCCAAGTAGCAACCCAAGTGGGTCAATGCAAATCTCACTACCATCATAGGCATGACGGGATGAAGAGGCTGCTTAACTCACCCGAAAGATAGTAACGTAGGCCACTAACATGAGAAATATCACCACTAAAACATGGTCATGCAAGAACTCATCAGGCAAATGTAAGGCCATGAGGTCAGCTAATCCCCCCTCATAGCACTACAATGATACTATTTGCATGAGGATGATATCCAAAATCAGAGTGCACTATCCCCCCCATTAGGCTAGAGAAGGTGGCTTCCTTACAAAGGAGGTAGGAGTGGGCTTATCTTCAAACTATGTGTTAGGCGACCTTCTGAGGCCCATACAAACATGGAAGATAACTTCTCCTAGAATACGATCCAGAGCATATACCACAAAGGTTAGTTATTGTGTTTGACAAAATCAATCATGCGGAAACCAAGCACATGCCATCCCAGCTACCTCCAGGCCTAGAAATAGGCCACAACCACTATCTCCCACAACTAGACAACCGGAGGAGAAGCAAGAACACGTCCCACAAATTGATTTACCTAGAAATAGGCATCCAGAAGGGATGACATGGTAAGGGATCAGGCGGGCCAATCTCATTCGCCACCCAGATATAATGCCGATGAAGATAAGGACTCAGATGAACCTCGAAGGTCTTGTGACCTCGTTGACGATGACCAAAAAAATTTCTTATTCACAAGAAATGAGAAATGCTCATAGCCCAAGTCACCGTATGCCACCAAAGATACCAAAGTAGGACGGGAAAGGTAACTCAACTGTGCACTTAAATAGCTACAAAACATACATGAGCTTGAGAGGCACCTCACTTCGTTGTCAAAATCAAAGCTTCCCGTTTGACTTTAAGCAAAGCGGCAAAAATTTGGTACAGTAAAATATACCCCCATAGAGTGTTAAAGAGCTAGCCGAAATTTTAAACCCACATTCTTGAAACGATTCGCAGTAAGAAAAGAAGGAAATGCTCATATCCAACACCTCTAGGACATGAGGCAACAACCTGGGGAGGCGTTAAAGAGTTTTTTTAGCCCCTTTTTACTGATGTAATGATATATTATGTGCAAGTCACTAACCGTGAGGCGTTGTCCGCACTGCGGGTAGGCTAAACATGAGCACCCTTTTATGGAGGGATGTACATAATCAAGACCTACCGGACACCAACTATGATGCTTTATTTGAAATAATGAGACACGTAATCATCAACGAAGAGTGATCAATCATCGAAACAGAGCCAACAAGGATCTTCTATCCCTTGAGGCCATTCCCAATTTAGGGCACACACTTGCTACATCTACATTGAACGCAGTAGTACCCATGCTAGCTTCTGAAGATATAATCCTTGACACTAACACGCGACAAACTGAGTCTGGACAATGGGCTCCCCAATGAGGAAGTGGTCAATGGCGGGGTTCAGAACTTATAAAATAGGTCGAGTACTCCTCAATATTGTACTTACCATCATTCCTAAAATTATAACACATTGGACTGTAGAGATATAGCCCAACATCCTAAGAAGCTCAATCCTCGGAACAGATAAATAGGTAATTGCCCTCCTCTTAAGAATATTTCCCCACCTAAGCAGGACCAAAGACCTAAGCATGAAGAGGCTAGACCCTTCTATCGGATTCATCCCCCCGACGTAGAGGGAAACGTGATAAAGAGAGACCTAGGAAAGGATGACGATAGAGTAGGGACCCCTCGACCAATATGGAAGACTCTCATATCCACGAAATTAACATGATTTTCGAAGGACCCTACATTGACGGCAACACAAGGAATTCTTAGAGAAATTATGCTAGGAAGGCCAAGAACCCCCCAATGGCAAGCTACATAGTGGATAGCAGTTCCCGGATAATTTAAAATACCACCAATCACTTTTACCCAAGAGGATGTTGAGGGTGTGGACTTCTCCCATTGTGACGCCCTTGTAGTAAGGGCAGTTGTGGCTCATAATGGGCTGAAACGAATTTTGTAGATAATAGTAGTTCCGCTAACATCCTCTTTGGAGCCACTTTTGATAAAATGTTCGTAGATCATGAATTGACTCCCATCACCACCCATTGTACGATTTTACCAACGATAATATCATCCTAAAGGGAAAAATAATCCTTGGAGTAGAAATGGGTGAACCATCCTAGACAACTCTAAAGTTCATGGAATTTTTGGTAGTAGATAATAGGTCCACCTACCATGGGATACTAGGTAAACCTGCCTTAAAAGATTTTTGGGCCATCACCTCCATCTACCATCCGTGTATAAAATTTCCTACTGAACGTGTGATTGCCACCATTAGATGCAACTAAAGGAGGGGACGCGGGAGTGCTACCTGAACTGATAAGGAAAGCCGAACCCAGGGACGTCGATATGATTTTAATGGACGTTGACATGATCAATGCCACATAAGGACTAAATTCTGGACAAGAAGACCTCGAGATGATGGATGCCCCCGAGCAGGGGGTCATACTCTATAAACTGGACCTTCGTGCTATCAAATCTAAATCCCAAACGGTCCTAATATAGAGTTGAACAGTTTACCGGTAAACCTCAAATACCCTACCAAGGCATTACAGGTAGAAAGAGGCTTGCCACCCGAGGTCAAAGAAAGACTTAAGGACTTCCTGTGCATAAATCTTGATGTCTTTACTTGGTGGCATAAGGACATGGTAGGCATTGGCCCTAAAGTCGGTTGTCACTACCTGAAAATTAATCTTACAATTTCCAAGCATAGACAGAAGAGAATGCCCTCACAACCCAGAAATATACTATGAGGCCCTAAAGGAGGAAGTACAAAATCTGATAGACAATGGCTTTATTAGGAAGACCACTTACCCGAAATGGGTCTCCAACCTAATTTTTGGTAAAAAGGTAAAATGGTAAATGGAAGGTGTGCATCGATTTCTCCAAACTCAACTCAACCAAGCTTGCCCTAAGGACATTTATCCTCTTCCAAGGAAAGAACAAGTTGTGGACTCGACTGTTGGGCATGGACTTTTGAGCTTCGTGAATGCTTACTTAGGTTATAATCAAATTCTCATACACTCAGCGGATGAAGAAAATACACTCTTCATCACTGATAGAAGCCTTTATTGTTACAAAATGATGCCATTTGGATTGAAAAATATCGGGGCTACCCATCAGAGACTCATTAATAGGATATTTTTCGACCTCATTAGAAAAAACAATGGAGTAGTTCCCTACCTAGACAACATGCCCGTAAAGAATTTGAAGGCAAATGACCATGTAATGCAACTAGATGAAACCTTTCAAATTCTATAGAGAGATTGAAGATGCAGTTGAATCCCTTTAAGTGCACGTTCAGTGTATCTTCCGAAAAAAATTCCTAGGATACATGGTCAACCAGAGGGACATAGAGAATAATCCAGTAAAAATCGAACCTTGGTCGAGATGAGGTCCTCTAAAAAATTAAAGGGTGTGTAAAGCTTAACTGGGGCGCGTGGATGCTCTAAGCCATTTTATCTTGAAGACTATAGACAAATGCCTCCCATTATTTAAGATCCTAAAGGAAGGATGAAGTTCCAATAGAGTGTGAAGAGGCTTTGTAGGAGATGAAAAAGCTCTTAGGGTAAAGCCCCCATCCTTTCAAGACCCAAGGCCAATAAGGCCATCTTGGTGGCAAAAATCCGCTACCTGATATGGAGAAGTTAGCTCTAGCCTTGATCAATGTATCCAGAAATTGAGGCCATACTTCTAGGCTCATACAACACTTATGTTAACCAACTTTCCGCTCAAACAAGTGTTTCAGAAACCCGACACTTCGGGAAGGTTGCTTAAATGGGTAGTATAGCTTAGCAAATTTGATATTGCCTTCAAAACAGAGAACACTTATCAAAGGCCAAGCCTTCACGAACTTTGTAGTAGAATTTGCCAATGTCCCAGAAATGGAGGAAATAATAGAGCCCGTAGAACCTCTCTGGAGATCATTTGTAGATGATTTATCTGGGGAGACATGCTCAAGAGCATGTCTGGTCCTAGTTAGCCACAAGGGACATAAGCTGAACTGAACGATGAGGTTTGGATTTAAGGTTACTAACAATGCAGTAGAATATAAGGTACTACTAGTCTGCCTTAGGTTGGTTAAGGAAATGTAAGTGAAGAGGTTGTTCATTTATAACATTTAGCTAATAGTTCGTCAGGTTAACAGCAATTTCACGGTAAGGTACACTGGTATGACCCGTACCTTAAATTGGTAATAGGTCTACTTCCATTTTTCAAAAAAATTAGGTAGCTCAAATCCCAAGCATGGAGAACGCCCGCATCGATGCCTTATCCAAGCTGGCTAATAGTAAGGACTCGAAACTACTAACGCTTGTGCCAATTGAACACCTTTTCGAAGACCTCTACTGCTAAGAAAAATAAGTAATGTGGGTGGAAGGAATGCTTACATTGGATACAACCTAAGTAGGTTTTCCTCAAAAACTATGTCATTCCAGTGACAAAGAAGGGGTTCACAAACTTAGAAGAAGATCAACACATTTTGCTTTCCAGGATGACGTGCTCTACAATTTCTTTGCCCCTCATTCGATGCATCGAGGGAGAGTAAGCTACCTATGCCCTTCGCAAGACCCATGAGGGATTTTGCGGTAATCACGTTGGAGGACTTGCATTGGCACAAAAGCACTAGTATAGGATAAATATTAGTCACGTAGAAAAAAAAATGCAATATGCAAAATACATAGTTTGAACTTAACAACACCTAGATGGGGTGAATAGGTGATAATGTGGAATTAAAATATTTAACAATTAAATAGTAACAGGTTGCTATTAATTATTTTTCTGAATGGTTAATCATGCAATTCAATTATTCCCATGTTGAAATACCACAGTTTATGTAAGCAATAAATTAACATAATAATTGATCACGGAGAAACCCAACTGGGTGAAACTCCTCCTGCGCTTTGCCAGTTATCAATTCACTATAAACGATTTATAACTTACAATCTATCAGACTAGACGACGACACGTACTATCTGACCTCCTGACTGCAATTCCAACAGCTCTCATGGATTTTGTGTCTTTTCCTCCTACACTAACTCCTAGCTGTAGTTTTCAGAGCTCTCTCCTGCAGCAACTTCTAGTTTTGTGAAATTGTCTATCTTCTCTGGATTCACGAAGAATACCTCGTTCTTCAACGACTGGAACTCTAGTCACCTTCCCTTGATCTTCAGAAATTCTGACAGATATGATGGAAGCAGTAGTTTGGTATTTGGATTTAGAATATGATGTTTTCTCACCGCCATATTCACTTTGAATTATGAAGGTTGAAATCTCAAAAGATGAAAAGAGTATGAAAATCTAAGAGTTTGATCAAACGATCAACCTTGGAAAAAACGTTCAGGAGCATTTGGATACTTATATATAGGTTAGGGAATGAATGAGCCAAAGGAAATAAAAAAATTTCGGAAAACACTCTCGCTCAAGTGAAGGGTGAGCGACAGTTGTCACTCGAGCGAAAGTGAGGCGACAAGCGGGCGATGGATTTTCTGTTTTTGATACTCGACCCTAACATTGGCGACAGTTTTAGCAAAGTTTCCGCGCCATTTTTCCTTCTTTCCCATTCTCGAACACTAGACCTAAAATATCACAACTTTCACTAATTGCACACTACTCCTTGACTTTTTACAACATATCAACTTTAGCCTTTTTTGTTCACAAACCTTGCCAATTACAGTAAATACCTAACAAACTCCTCATTTGACATTCTGTGACAAAACTACAATCTAAGTCAAGACGGTAGTAAAATAAAATAACAGACTCAAAAATTGAAATAGACAACTCAAATACCCAGTGTAAAATGTATGTGAAACAATATTAAGTATAAAAACAATTCAAGCAGTTCATAGTGTATAAGTGATTTAGGCAATTTATAATTCATAATGCATCTTTTTAGTTTCATATCATAAGCTAAATCAAGACGTAATATCAATGCAACCAACATACCAAAACGAAACATTGATACTACAAAATATCAAAACTTAATCTAGCAAAATTGAAAGTATAACAATTAATGCCTTTTAAGTCAGAAAATTTACATGTTAAATCAAAACATCATGTTAATGCAAAATGCAATAAAGTATCTATTCTTCCTCCTAAATCAAAATATCATGTTAATGCTATATGCAATAAAATATCTTTTCTTTTTCGCAATAAAGTTTAAGTTCTTTATCTACTCCCAATTTTTGTCACAAAATGACAAGGGACCAAGAAATAACACACAATAACCCAACAATGCAGGTGTTAGCAGGCATAAGTATAAGCAATGAATAATAAACATTCCCACACATTTGGCCCAAGTCAAATATGGAGTAAATTGTATAAGTGACCCAAATGTGTATAGTGTCACTAATCATCTGTAGTAGGACTCTAAACCTTAATTTTGTAAGAAAGGACTTGCATAACATCACTGCCAACAAGGATATTCCTCTACTTATGAAAGTCAAACCAAAAATAATACATTAGAACCTATACACGAAAGCTCATATAATAGAGATTATTTATTCTCTGTCCCTGACTTTTAGCATATATCTTTTTATTTCACAACTATAAATATGGAAGCTCATAAATATTTTTACATCTTAAATGTAGACTCTTCTCCATTAAGCGACTAATATGACCCTTGTAGCGAGCGTTAGACTGGTTAACCCAAGCCAGTTGACCCTAGACACCAGGTTATGAGAAACCACGCGGACTTAATTGCTCAAGTCAAATAGGCTTCGAAGATGAGCATAATATATTGAGCCTATTATTATATAGAATTTTTATCAGGGGCAATATTGAGCTTATGTCTAAGAAATAAGGTTAATTTATGTTCAAAGTCATCCTACTAACATGTGACTGTCATCCCAAATCTCATATACGCGGTAGAGTTCCACTAATAGATCATAGTATGTGTTGTGCAAATGGTATATAAAGATACATCTACTAAGTACTCCATAAATAACATAAGTTAGCAATGAAAATTATGTAATAGCTCATCGAATAAACTCATGCTTGATCACAACCAACAAAATCAAGTTCAATGTATGTTAAGCTGTAAAAATGTCCCGCATTTTTTTTTCAATGTTCTATTTTATTATTTATTTTTAATTGAAAACATGAAAGCACTAAGCACACACAAAAATGTCAAACATACATACAACAAATCGAAAGGTAAATAACAATAACAGAAAAATGCATAAGTGTTCGCGTAGAAAACAAACAAACACATGATGCATGCATAAATCATTATCACACGGTGGTAAAGTCCGAGTATGCGCCAAAAAATACTTAATTAATGAGGCACACAAACACCAATAGATGTCCTAAGAGATTCAAATCGACGATCATCTAATGGCTTGATAAATAAGTCGGCTAACTGGTTTTCTATAGAGATATGTTTAAGGGAGTTAAATGTTTCATTGTCCACTGAACTTTACACCATGTCACGGTTTACTCACCGAACTTTGCTCAGTGGTCAATGGGATAATTAATGAAGTTCCGTGAGTAAATCGTGACATGGTGTAAAGTTCAGTGGCCAATGAAACATTTAACTCATGTTTAAGGTTACAACACGAGTTTCCACAAGCTATAGAATAAAATGATGTCGTATGTCAATATGTTTGGTTTGAGAGTGGTGGACAGGATTTTTGAAAATATTAATGGCACTAGTGTTATCACAAAACACAGTAATGGTACCTTACTTAATTCCAAAATAACTCAACATCTGATTCATCCAGAGCAATTGAGTGCATCAACTTCTTGCAGCTATATACTCAGCATTTTCTATGGATAATGAGATGGAATTTTATTTCTTCCTCATCTAAGCAACGAGATTAGCTCCAACATAAAAACAACATCCAGAGGCATTTTTTCTATTATTAGCATGTCAGCCCAATCGACATTGAAATAGCAAGCAAGATCAAGATTAGAGTCATGAGAGTACTGGCAAGTAAGGGTCATTCCCGCAGAAGATTGTTTCAATTTAATCAATTGCACACAAAAATAAAATAAAAAGTAGAATATGACATTAATTAAATGGGGGGGGATTTTTGGCTTGTTAAACTAAAGAAAGCAATAACTTAAAAATAGAAAAGACTTGAATTTGAAAATAAACAAAGTAGTTTTTAATCAAAGATTAGAAGATGTGATTGGGGAGGTGATTCATTACCACGAGAATGATTTTCATATCAATTACCACAATAGATTTTCGTTCTCTAGATTAACAACAATTCGAGAATAATTACAAGATCAATTATCTCAATCTCTTCTTACATATTAGTTGAATAAAACAAGCTCTTTACTCAACCCTATTCATTAAACAACCTAGAATAAGCTCTCTAGATTTAATTTAACAAAAGCATTAATACAAAAGAGATGAATTGAATTAAGGGCAAACTCACAAGCTCGGTTTACTTACTTAAGTGTTAATCCACATACAATCAATAGAAAATTCCTCATAATCCATTGAAATGTAATTGCCACAAGGTTTTAGAATAAATAGCGATTACGTACTATAAATTCCAAAATAGCATTTATTGAAATAACCCAATCATTTAGTTGTACACCTAAACAATCAAGAATAACAAAATAGACATTTAAATCAATGGATTCAACACATTAATCAAGAGAACTATAAGGCACAAATTAATTAAAAATCACAACTCGAGTTTGGAATCACCCCCAATCACAAATATATTTAGTTACCCATTATATACTCAAAAATAACAAGCAAATTCATATAACACATTAATGGAAATAGATTAAGGAAAAGAAAAACTTATTGATAAAGAGAGAAATGTTTGAGGATTCTTCAATATCAATGGGGATTTTTTCCAAGCTATTCAACCATTATAATGCTCCAATCTTGTCCAAAATACCAAAAGAAATTAAAATGAAGAAGAAAGAAAGAAAAGGAAAGTAAAAGAAAATTGAAAAATGAAAGAAACTGAAGACGCAGCTTTCTGGACGTGTATTCTGCTTCTCTTCCTGCTGCTCGACGTGAAAACAAGGGTTGAATATGTTTTTAATTCAAACCTAAGTGGTAATTGCAGATTCAGCCCCCAACTTTCAAAATGTGTTAATTTTGGTCCCCAAACTTTGAAGTTTTTGCATCTTTATTTCTTTTTGCTCATTTCTTGCATAAATTCCTTTTAATCGTCATTCAAACTCGGGTTTTCACCTACAAAATAAAAATAGCTAAATTAAGTAATAAATTGATAATAAAAAACTCACAAATATCTAAATTAATGGTCCGAATAAGTGCGAAAACTCGCACTTATCAAGTACATGGTCCCATAATCTACAATTCCATTAACATATTTGATGATACGTCACACGACGCTCATGTGAGATTCATTGGGATCAGCCTGAAAGCGCCCACAAACCCCTACACTAAAAGCTATGTCAGGTCTACTAGCAGTGAGATAAAGTAAACTACTAATCACACTCATGTACAGTGTCTGATCAACACTCTTACTTGTAGGATCATGACCTAACTTGACACTGGTACTCATGGGGATTCTGGTGCGTTTCTTGCTGTCTAGGCCAAAACGCCAAGATTTTTTGCATATTTTGATTGAGATATAAATAATCCATCATTCGTTTGTTTGACTTGGAGACCAAGAAAGTAATTTAATTCTCCATCCATGCTCATCTCAAATTCTTACTTCATGTATTTAGCAAAATCATGAGCAAAAGAATGAATAGGAGAACCAAAAATGATGTTATCAACATAGATCTGAACTATGGTGATAGTTTCCTCAATATGTCTTATAAATAGGGTTCTATTTGCACCACAACTTTAGAAACCATGTTCCATGAGATATGCAGTAAGCCTATCATACCAAGCCTTAGGAGTTTGTTTAAGCCCATATAAAGCTTTATTCAACCTATAGACATAATGTGGATATTTAGGATCAATGAATCCTTTAGGTTGTTCAACATAGGCTTCTTCCTGAAGTATTCCATTTAGGAAAGTACTCTTGACATCCATTTGATATAATGTGAATCCTAAAGTGTCGACAACAGCCAGAAGAATTCTAATAGATTCAAGTCTAGCTACAGGGGCAAATGTTTCATCAAAGTCTACACCAACTTCAACCTGATTATATCCTTGGGTAACTAGTCTATCCTTATTTCTAGTTATAGTACCTTGATCATCGATTTTATTCTTAAATATCCACTTAGTACCTATAACATTACAATCACCAGGCCTAGGAACTAAATCCCATACTTTATTTCTCACAAACTGATTTAGCTCTTCATGCATTGTGTTTACGCAACATTCATCCCTAAGGGCTTCTTCAACCTCTTTAGACTCAATTTGAGACATATAACTAGAATATGTCAGGTTGTTCAAAACCCTCTTCTGAAGTCTCACCCCTTCTTCTAAATCCCCAATAATGTTAACTTCAAAATGATTCGTCTTAACTCTGGATGAATGTTCCTTAGAATGTTTAGTTTTATCATTAGGTGTGGACTCCTTATTAGGTGCATCTAATCCATTAGTCTGTAAGGGATTAGGACCTAAAGGATCTCTAGGTTCAGTTACTATGTTGGGGTCAACACTCAAGGATTCCAAATCAGCCAAATTTCATCCAATCTCCCACTCACTACATATATCATCCACCACTATATTGATGGATTCCATTAGAACTCATGTACGATTATTGTATACCCGATAGGCTCGACTATTTCTGGAGTATCCTAGGAAGATTTTCTCATCACTTTTGGAATCAAATTTTCCAAATTCTCTATATCTCTCAGAATGTAGCACTTATTGCCAAACACACGAAAGTACTTGACAGTAGGCTGTTTACCTTTCCAGATCTCATAAGATGTCATATCAGTTTTAGGTCTAAGATAAACCCTATTTACTATGTGACACGTAATGTTGATGGCTCCACCTTAGAAATGTATAGCTAGTCCCTTACCATGAAGTATGACTCTAGTCATTTCTTGAAGCACACGATTTTTCCTCTCAACAACCCTATTTTCTTGTTGAGTGATCGGCAAGGAAAACTCATGCTGGATTTTCTCCTCCAAGCAAAAGTTCTCAAGATTAGAGTTTTCAAACTCTTTTTCATGATCACTATGAATTCTTGATACCGTAAAGTCTTTCTCATTCCTAAGTCTTTTGCATAATGAGATGATAAGACCGAACAACTCAATTTTATCTCTCAACAGCTCAATCCATATATATCGAGAAAACTCATCAACTACAACCAAGATATATCGTTTACCACCAAGACTTTTGGTCCTAGATGGTCCCATTAAGTCCATATGGAACAATTCAAGAGGTTTGTTTGTCAAGATCTTAGATGTCTATTTACAAGCTACTCTAACATTTTTACCTTGCTGACACGAGCCACATACAGTGGTATCAATATTTTAAAGCATAGGTAAGCCATTAACAAATTTCTTCTGGGCGAGTTTAGAGAAACTTTTATGATTCATATGACCAAACCGTTGATGCCACAGTTTAGTTATATCAATCTTAGCACTACTGCACACGTAGTTGGAATTAGGAAGAACTCCATAACAATTATCTGAAGTTCTTACACCTTCGAGGACAATGTCACTTGTAGAATCATACACAGTACATCTTTTCTGGACAAAGCTAACCCCGAAATCAGCATTGCATATTTGACTAATACTTAACAAGTTGGACTTTAACCCTTTCATATAAAGCACATAGGTTTGAAAGGATCCTACAAGTTCATCAATTTTTACTGCATCTAAGTCCTTTCTTTCTTCAATCGCTGTGACTTTAGGTTTAAACCTTTCAGGTATGGATCTAAGGACTTTTCTAACAATCTTGGACTCAGGAATCTTCTCACCTAGGTTAAAAGTCGAATTAACTATATCATTTAGCTTCACATAGAATTTACCGAACGATTCATCGTCCTTCATTCTAATTTCTTCAAACCTAGAGGTTAACATATGTGGTATAGAATTTTTAACCGTTTTAGTTTCCTCGTGTATGGTTTCTAAGATATCTCAAACTTCTTTAGTAGTCTCACACATCGAAACTCTTCTAAACTCTTCAACAGACACAACCATAAATAGGGTATGAATGTCCTTACTGTTCCAGTTACACTCAGCTAAGTCATCTTTAGTTCAGAGTGAAATATCAGTGGTTGTAACTATACCAGCAACAATATTTGAAGGTAGAGTCTACCTAATTTGAATGCTAATCCAAATACGTTCATCCAAAACTTTAAGAAAAGCTCTTGTTCGAACTTTCCAATAAACATAGTTGATTTAGTCAAAAAAATGGAGGCACAAACAACGACTAACTCATCTAGAATTTATTAAGGGTCAAGAATCGAAATAAGGCTCTGATACCAATTGAAATAACGTAGTTTGACAAAACAACACATAGACGGGGTGAATAGGTGATAATGTGAAATTAAATATTTAACAATTAAATAGCAACAAGTCACTATTAATTATTTTTCTAGATGGTTAATCATGCAATTCAATTATTCCCATGTTGAAATACCATAGATATGTAAACAATAAATTAACACAAGAATTGATCACATAGAAACCCAATTGGGTGAAAACTTCGGACACTTTGCCAGTCAACAACTCACTATAAACGATTTATAACTTACAATCTACCGGACTAGACAACGACAAGTACTATCTAACCTCATGACTGCAATTTCAACAGCTCTCCTAGCTTCTGTACATCTGCTCCAACTCCCAACTGCAATTTCCAAAGCTCCTGAATTGCGCTCTCCTACAGCAACTCTCAACTTTGTGAAATTGTCTATCTCATGTGAATTCACGAAAAATACCGCGTTCTTCAAGGACTGGAACTCCAGTCACCTTTCCTTGATATTCAGAAACTCTGATAGATATGGAAGAAGTAGCAGTTTGGTATTTAGATTTAGAATATGATATTTTTCTCACTACCCAGAACAATTCACTATGAATTATGAAGGTTGAAATCTCAAAAGATGAAAAGAATATGAAAATCTAAGAGTTTACGCAATGATCAACCTTGGAAAAAACGTTCAGAGGCGTTTGGATATTTATATGTAGGTTAGGGAATGAATGGGCCGGACAAAAAACCTTTAAAAACGAAATAATTTTTTTTCGGAAAGCATTGTCTCTCTAGCGAAGGGTGAGTGACAGTCGAGCGACAGGTTGTTGCTTGAGTGAAGGTGAGACGACAGGCGGGCGATGAAGTTTCTGTTTCTAACACTCGAGCTAAACCTTATCGACAATCTGGCGAAGTTCCGCGCCGTTTTTTCTTCTTTCCCATTCTCAAACCCTAGACCTAAAATATCACAACTTTCACTAATTGCATAGTACTCCTTGAATTTTTACAACATATCAACTTTTTTTTTTCACAGACTTGCCAATTACACTAAATACCTAACATAATCCAGTTCGTACGAAAGTGCGATAAATGCTAACATTTCTCTCCCATCTAGAGACAACCTTCCCAGGAGCTAACAACAACTAACATATGAGATAATGCAAGTTTTGCAATCGTCGCCATTGGTTACTTCATAAAATGGGTTGAAACTGAACCCTTTGCAAAAATCAATGAAGCTAACACTTCTAAATTCTTGTGGAAAATATTATATGACGGTTCGATATCCCCATTCAATTATGTCGGACTATGGGTGGCAGTTCGATAACAAGAAAGTCAGGGATCTGTGTGAAAAGCTAGAAATCAAGAAGGATTTTTCTAAACCTCACCATCCCCAAGTAAACAGGTAAGTAGAGGTCATAAATAAGACCATTAAGTGCACTCTAAAAAGAAAACTTGACGCCTTCAAATGAGCTTAGGTCAATGAGCTGCCACATGTATTGTGGGCAATTCGAACTACAAGTCGAACCCCAACTAGAATATTTCATTTCTAGATAACCTATGGTGCCGAGGCTATAAGCTCAGTGGAAGTCGGATTACTCTTTTCCCGTCGATTGCAATTCAATGAAACATCCAACGACGAGTTGAAAAGATGTGAGCTCGATTTTCTCAACGAAAAGAATGATAAATCTCAAGTAAAACTAGTTGTTTACGAAAGGAAGATGACCTATTATTACAACACAAAAGTTAAGAAAAGTTCCTTTTGAATAAATGACCTAGTAATTCGGAAGGTTTTCCTTTCCTTCAAAGAGCCAAGGGTGGGCAAGCTTGGAAAGGTCTGTACTTCGTTGAGGAAGAACTAAGACTTGGTACCTATTAGATAGAAGACTGGATAGAAAAATAAAGCCTCGTCCATAGAACATAGAGCATGTCAGGGTATTTTACATGTAAATATTTCAAAATAATTCAATAAAAGCGTGTTTTATTTAAAAGATTCAAAACACATGCCTCACATTTCGAAGCTGAATGTCATGGGAAAAGTCCTTACATGGATAAATCATCCACCATGTATGGAATCGTGGACGCCTCGAAGAAGAGGATCAAATTCCAAAAGGGATTACCATATTGATTTTTCGAGGGGCACAACACATGCCTCCCATGATGAAGCTGAATGTCATGGGAGAAACACTTACATGGTTGAATCATCCACCGTGTATGGAAGCATGACACCTCGAAGAAGATGATAAGATCCCAAAAAGGATTACATCATTGATTCTTCGAGGCACACAACACATGCCTCCATGATAAAGGCATAATGTTATGGGATAAGCTCTCACATAGATGAACCATCCACCATGTAGGAAGTGCGGGGCGCATAGGAGAAGATGATCAGATCCCAAAATGGATCACCTTATTGATTTTTCGAAGCACACAACACGTGCCTCCCATGATGAAGCTAAATGTCATGTGAGAAGCCAATACATGGATGAACCATCCACCATATATGGGAGCGTGGGCACCTCGAAGAAGATGATCAAATCTCAAAAGAGATTACCTCATTGATTCTTTGAAATGCACAACATATGCCTCTTATTACGAATCTGAATGTCATGGGAGAAGCCCTTACATGGATGAACCATCTAACACGAAAGTGTGGGTACCTCAGAGAAGAGCATCAGATCCCAAAAGGGATTACCTTATTGATTCTCCGAGGCGCACAACACATGCTTCCTATGATAAAATTGAATGTCGTGGAAAAAACAGTCATAGTTGAACGAGACAACAAGTTTGGAGGTCCATTTATGTTAATAAAATTCATCATATTTACTTTAGTTTAACTTTGAAGTTCAATTGTGTTTTAATTTCACATATTAAAGAGGTCTTAATACTTGACAAAATTGAAAACAACGTGAAAGCAGCAGATAAACAATGTATTTCATTGATAAAAAGCAGCACAAGAGATGGCCTCGTCCATTACACAGAAAATAAATTAAAAGCATATACTATGTTGGAGGTGGCAGGGAGTCCAACGCCTTAGTAGTAGGCATTTCAGCAGCAAGGGCTTCTTGGCCTGAAGCTCCATCTACAAGAGCTTCATCTTGGCCAACTCCTACACCATCTGCTTCTACCACATCATCATATAGGTCTAGGCACCTCCTCCAAGAACTCGACCTTTAGCTCAATAGCATTAAGTTCTACATAAAGCTCACCCACCCTATCTACAACTTCGACATAGGTGAATTTCCTCCAGTAGGCGCCAAAGCGCTGATATTCCTCTATCAAGTGAAAGTTGGTGATGTTGTCTTTCACCACCTCATCACCTACCTTCTAAACATTAGTCTTGGCCTGCTCAGCCTCCTATACATAGTGCCTTATTTAGGTCTCTAAATACCCATTTGCATCCTTTAGGCCGACATTCTCCAAATTGGTCTTCTCCAGGGTTTTGGCTAAAAGCTTCTGATGATTTTTTGAAGTTTCAACGTTTTTTTTGTCAAGGAAGCCACTTCGCACTAGGACTCGTAAACTTCCTTCTTTAGAGCCTCAATCTCAGATAAGGCAGAATCCAACTGAGCTGTCTTTTCAGCACACTGGGCCTTTAGTAGGGATGACAAAAAAGCTCGTCGGCTCAGACGGCTCGGGCTCGGCTCTAAAAAAGCTCGAGCCGGGCTCGGTTACAACGAATCGAGGCTCGGGTCGAGCCTCATTTTTTTGGTCGGGCTTTACTTGGCTAGGCTCGGGCCTAAAAAAGCTCGAGCCGAGCCTGAGCTTTTTTCCTTAATTTATAGTACGTATAAACCGCACTAATTTTAAATTTTTTAAGTAAAAAATGTAGATTTGACATTAAAAAAAACAAAAAAATCGAGCCGGCCGGGGCTTAGCTCGACTCAGCCCCTATAAGGCTCGGATTGAAAGCTCGGGCCGAACCTTATTTTTTTTATTGAGCTCGACTTGGCTCAGCACAAAAAGCTCGAGCCGAGCCCGAGTTTTTTTTTAGGCTCGAGCTTGGCTAGGCTCGGCTCGGCTCATTGACATAGCTAGCCTTTAGACCCTCAGCCTCGACCATTATTCTTTTCACCTTGAAAGGTACGGATTACCAAATTAACTGCGACTAAGTTACCGAATGGTTATAATTATCCGTTTTTAATTTTGACCTTACGTGCGGAATTATTCAATTAAAAGCAATAAGTCTCTTTTTAATAGTTTCTAAATGATTAAGCATACACGTCAAATTTTCCTATATTTGAATATCGCAGTTTGTAATATGGAACACAATAAAGAACGCTAATAATTGTTGAGAGAGAAACCCAATGTAGAAAAATTTCGGGACCAAGCCAGTTACTTCCACTATAAACAATATGGATTACATCATGTTTACAGCCTAACAAATTTCACTAGCTCCCGCTGTAGTAATTCTCGTAATCTCCGAGATTTGCTGTACCCACTAGCTTTTCGATCTTCTACAATTGTCTCTTTCAAGTGGAATTCTAAGAATCTCCAATTCTTGTGCTTTTCCTATACTTGCAGTCCACCTCTCCCAATGCCCAATCGAGAGAGTACTTTCCTTAAAGTGTTAAGGAAGTAAGCTGTTTTGGATTCATGAACTTTGATATTTTTCCAAAACGTGGTTGCCGGATCTCGAGAATGATATGAATGATTCCACCAATGAATTGCTTTCTTAGATCTATCAAACGATAATATAAATATATTATACGAATGAGACAACCTCCTAAACTTAGTCCCAGACATCTGTATTTATAGTTGGAGACGCTTAGGTGTTATGGGTCGTGTAAAAATCTAAAAAAACACGAATTAGGTCTAACCACATAAATATGTCGCTCGAGTGACTACGAAGCGAAAGGCAGGCGACGACTCTTCTGTTTCTTACGTTCGAGCTTAAGTCAGACAAGCAATTAGCAAAATTTCGACGTCGTGTTTTCCTTGTTTTCAACCTCTAATCCTAACATAACTCATCAATACAAAATTACATCCAAGTCCCTGACTTTTTACAAGTGTTCATTTAGACATTTTTGTTCACAAACATGCCAATTACAACATTGGATCTAACAATCTCCCCTTTTGGCATTTTGTGACAAAATCATACAAATAAAGCCAAGGAAATAAAATACATCAAACTAAACTACCAAAGTCACTCAAGTTCTTCTACTTCTTGCATTCCTTGGTATACCTATTTGCTGAAATCAAAAACTCAATACCCAGTGTAAAATCACGTGATACAGGAAATCAATAACTCACGAACACAAATAAGCATGCTAGTTTGAGATCTGACATTAATGTTAATCAAAACACTAACCAAAACATTAATATCACAAAAAATAAAACTCAAACAGCTATGCATATCATATGCGATCTCAATATTTTTATGCAGTAGGCAAATGTATCTATGTCTCTCCCCAACGACCCCTCAAACATAAAAAATAAATCTCAATTTCATTCAATGTTTTCCCTACGTATATTCTCTCCATGTGTATATTCTTTCTAATCTCTATCTTTTTGTCACAAATGACTAAGGGTGCAATTTCAAATTCATTTTAACCATGAATATATAACAGTTTAAAAAACAGTTGATAGCATACACAATCATAATTAACAAGTAATAAACCTCCCCACATACTCAGTTTAGGTCAGAATTGAGTAAATTGTATAAGTGACTCATGTGTGTAAGTGTCACTAATCTAAGGCAAAGATGACTTAAAACCTTAATTTTGTGAAAAGGGACATGCTAAACATCACTGCTAATAAGTGTAATTTTCTACTAATGAAAGTCATCAAACCATAAAACACAGTAGAACCTATAAATTAATGCTCCCTTATATATATATATATATATATATATATATATATATTCCTAAATTTGAGCATATATGATTTTTCACTATTTCAAACTTAGCATATTTTTCACATCTTCCTTATTTTCCAAACTCATCAATTTTTCATCTTAAATGCAGGTCTTTCTCTATTTAACAACTAAAATGACCCATGTAGTGAGCTTTAAGATGATTAATCCAAGTCAATTGACCATGGAAACCAAGTTTAAAGACAACTAGCATGCTTAATTGCTCGAGTCAAATAGCCTCGAAGAAGAATATTAAGATATTAAGCTTATTATGGGATATACTTAGCCTTATGTCTACTAAAAGTGGTCAGTTCACGTTCAAAGTCAACTTACCAACAAGTGACTGTCATCCCAAATCTCACACATGCGATAAAGTTCCATTTACAATATCATAGAGTGTACAGATAGTACATGAAGACACCTATACTAATTAGTCCATATCAACCCAAGTAAATAATGGAAACTATGTTACATCTTGTCAATTATGTCCATACATGATAACAACATGTAAGTTTAAGAATGTCATATATTATGTTGTAAAAAAGTTACCCTTCCTTTTTTTTTTTTTTCAATTTTTCAATTTTTTTTTAATTTTTTGTGTTTTTTATTTTTCAAAAAATGAATATGTCACACACAAAACAAAAATCAAACACATAAACCAAAAACAAAACGTGCATGTACCAGTGCAAACATGACTAAAATGCACACGTATGAAACTAAATTCAAAAAAATGCGATGCATGCAAAAGTCAATAACACATAACAATTAAGTACACACATGCACAAAAAATACCTAATTAGCTAGGTATATGAGTGCTCTTACCTTTAAGAACACCGTGATCTATATCAAAGTTCTTAAGATCACCATTCGTTACCCAGACTTGTCTAGTACGAGAACGCTTCCCAGATAATTGTGTCACCAACTCGGTCAAACGACTCACTTGAATAGTAAGGAATTCAATCAGACCAACGAACTCCTTAGTTATATTCCTATTAAAACTCGTGATTCTTTGTCTATTCAGGGATTGACGATATCTAGGGTGTATGTGTCCTAACTCACCATAGTGAAAGCAGGTCGAGAAAAACCTAGGACTAATGGTATGTGGACACTGGCATCTATTCCTAGGTCAACGGGTCCTATGCTGTCTAGTAGGCCTCCATCTAACAAATCTCTTATCCTTAAGATCGAGGTTAGGCACATGTTTGGGCAGGTCAGTGATCGGGACAAACGTGGTCTTAAAAGTACTAGCATTGTTTTCCTTAAAACCTAGACCTCTTTTATTTCTAGTCGGCTTGCCCATTCCTAAAATGTTATCTAATTTTTCAGAACCACTAGAGAAGGCAAGCTGTTAAAACTTAGAATATTCTAGATCGCTTAGAATGTTCTTAACCTGGATTTCTAAGGTCTCTTTCTCAGCGATTAACTCGCTGACTCTCTTAGAGGACTTCTCAAGCTCACCGGTTAGGTTATTAATCTGAGTATCTAAAGTTTCATTCATATATTTCACTTCACTCAGGATCGAGGTAGATTCCTTAATGTGCATTACAAACTTCTCATTTTCCAATTCAAGTTCTTTATTATTCGCATTCAAGGATTTGTTTTTAGTAAGAATCTTAAAACTCTCCTCATACATCTTTTCATAAGCCTCTTGGATATCTTTCTCACTCATAGACTCTTCATGAGAATTCTCATCACTATCTAAGTTTTTTTTTTCATTCACCCTTTGGTCAGATCCTTCCTTAGCCCTAGCAGTGAAGACAATATATTTTTCACTTTCCTCACGAGTGGATTTCTGATTTAGAGTTTTCATCAGTAAGAGAAGCATCATAGCCTTATCCGAATTTCTCCTATTGCTAGGGCATTCATTCCTAACTTGCCCAAAACCTCAACAATTATGGCATCTTACATATTTAGAACTCTGCCTAGACCCACTTGGACCACTTCTTTGCTTCTCTTGAGGTTTTTATTTATTCCTAAGCATTTTCCAATTTTTTAGCAAAGTATGCTAACTTTTCTTCATTAGGAGAATCTAAATCCGAGGACTCTCTATGACTATTCCTCATAGTGTTTAAGGCTAATGATTATCGTTTGTGGATTTAGCTAATGTAAGTTCAAAAATAGTTGGAGAGATCCAACCAACTCTTCAATCTTAATGAAATCTAAGTCATTATTCTCCTCTATTTCCGTGACTTTAGGTATAAACATTTCAGGTAAGGATCTAAGAATTTTTCTTATAATTTTAGGCTCTGGGATTCTCTAACCTAGGTTGAAACTAGAATTCACTATTTCATTTAAGCGTATAAAACTCATCAAAAGTTTCATTCAATCCTAATCTCTTCAAACCTAGTGGTTATCATTTGCAATTTCGAGTTCTTTACAGCCTAAGTTCCCTCATGTGTGGTATGTAGAATATCCCAAACCTCTTTGGCTACCTCATACATAGACACTCTCATAAACTCTTCCAGGGATACCTCCATAATTACTGCCATCAAAATATGACAGGACGGATAATAAATTACTCATCTAGATAATATGGGTCAAGGAACAAATTTGGGCTCTGATACCAATTAAAAGTTACAAATTCCCAAATTAACAGTTATTAAGTTACCGAATAGTTATAATTATCATTTTTTAGTTTTGACCCTACGTGCGAAATTATTCAATTAAAAACAAGAAGTCTCTTTTTAATAGTTTCTAAACAATTAAGCATACACATCAAATTTTTCTATATTTGAATACTGCAGTTTGTAATATGGAAAACAATAAAGAATACCAATAATTGTTGACGGAGAAACCCAATGTAGGAAAAACTTCTGGATCAAGTCAGTTACCTCCACTATAGACAATATGGATTACAGCCTGTTTCCAGCATATCAAATTCCACTAGTTCTTGCTGTTGTAATTCTTATAATCTCCAAGATCTGTTGTACCACTAGCTTCCCCATCTTCTACAATTGTCTCTTCCAAGTTGAATTCCAAGAATCTCCAATTATTGTGTTTTTCCTATGCTTGCATTCCACCTTTCCCAATACCTAATCGAGAGAGTACCTTCCTCAAAGTGTTAAGGAAGTAAGGTGTTTTGAATTTACAAACCATGATGTTTTCCTAAAACTTGGTTGCCGAATCTTAAGAATGATATGAATGATTCCACCAATGAATTGTATTCCTAGATCTCTTAAAAGATGATATGAATATGTTATACCAATGAGGCACAATGAGATAACTTGCTAAAATTCGTCCTAAACATCTGCATTTAGAGTTGGGGAGGCTTAGATGTTATGGGCCGTGTAAAACTCTTCAAAAATAAGAATTAGGTCTGACTGTATAAATATGTTGCTCGAGCGAGGGAGCCTTTTTCTTGAGTGAGGGCTCGAATGACAGCGAGGCGAAAGGCGAGCGACAACTCTTCCGTTTCTTACACTCGAGTGTGAGTCAAGCGAGCAGCTAGCAAAACTCTGACGCTGATTTTTCCTCATTTTCAATCTGTAACCCTAACCTAACTTATCTGTACAAAATTACATCCAAGTCCCTAACTTTTTACAAGTGTTCACTTAAGATCTTTTTGTTCACAGTCATGCCAATTACAACATTGGACCTAACACACCTCCTCTTCCCCCGAGGATAAATTGTCAACTGACTCCCTGATTATGCATTTGGATGTCCTTCAACACCTCTTTACACTCAAGGACAACCCCAAAAGCCATGGTTATTTGGCTTACAATGGTCACCATAAAGTCCACTACATTATAGGTGGTCATATAATTATGTCACCTATCAGTCCCAATTTTATAGAAATTTACAGTGGCTGCTTGGACTTCAGGTGGCAACATGTCCATCACCACCTGGGCAATCTCCTCATCTGGCCCAGGCAAAAACCTCCATAGAGTTCTTATTATCGAGTTTTTCTCCACTATCTCGAAGGTCTGCTATACCTCATTCATAGCCTCTTCATTGGCCTTCTTGGCCTTTTAAGCCTTTGTAACAAAAAAAAAGAAGATTCAATCAAGTTGGAAAGTGGTGGAGGTGGAGGCAATTAAGCTATCGAGGCACCTGAAGTGCAACACTTCCTAGCAGTAGAGTTGGTGCTGTGGAAAAGCTTCATCTTCTTTTAAGGCTCATTCATCATCTTCACATTCGCCTTGGCCTTCTCCTTCTCCTTCTCCTGGGGCACTTTCTCTTTACTTTTCTTAGTGTTCTCTTTGCTAAGGCATTCGAATTTTCCCTTGAATGCTTAGCAGTGCCTGATGAGGGCTTTAAAGCCCTGGCATTGATGGTAGAAGTGGCCTTCAGGATTGTAGCCATTTTAGGAGTAAGGTACTACTTTTTCTCAAAATTTTCTGCAAGGACATTAGCATAATGTTATTTAGTTCAATCAACAACAAATAAAGCACAAGTTGAAATAGTTCAACATTTACCTATGGAAGCCATTAGTTCAAAAGAATTTGTTACGGTCGATGAGGCAGTTAAAGTGGCATGACCTTTGAGGACGTATGTAAAGTTATAACAAGCAATAAGTTAAAAAAACAACTAATGAGCTTCAAAATACTAGGTCGGCACAGTACAAGCTGGGGCCTTATCTCTCCCAACAATCTACCACCTCTCCTTACCTTGTGTTACGGGTTTTATATAACGTAATTAAACCGCAAGTATACGGTGTCAAGTTTTGTAATATAATAATGGAGTTAGGATATCAAACTAAGAGGGATTGAAATTCAATTTAATACTAAGTACTATAATTATGTAGCATTTATTTTATCTAGGCAATCAAATTATAAGATCAAAGGTTTTAAACTAATCTAATGATGAATATGGTGACAAATTTAATGATATCAGTACAATTTAGTAGAATAGTCAAGATAAGAAAGCCCAGTGTTAAAATTTCGCCTAACTATCAAATATGATTCTCAAAACCTAGTAATCTCTAATTAATTTTCCATATTTATAAGCAAGAATTCTAATGTAATTCTATCCCCTTCTCGAGTGCCAGGTAAAAGTTAATCCTAGAAATTCGTTCCAATATCTCTATTCAGAATTAAAATCAAGATTTATCAAGATTGAGGTTCTTAGATGGAACAAGTTTCATAGATTCTACAATTTCTCTCGAAATCCATAAAATCTAAATTGTGTTATTGTTATGATCACACCTTAACTTCCCTTCTCTTGAGGACCGAAATTGATTAGCATCTAATCATTCAATTAGTGGCCAATTAATTGAAAATATTAAATCAATAACACAAATAAACGGAAAGGAAAACTTCATAGAAATAACTAAAATCAAATCCTCAAGTTTTGTCCAATTAAACCATAGACTAATTATTTAGTTCATGATATGTGACATAAAATCTATACAATTCATAAAAATAACAGGAAGAGAAGAAAGATAAAACTATTTTTTTTGGATGGTTGAATTAATCTTCTTTCCAAGTTTCCTTTGTGTCCTTGATTTCTTAAATCTTGTCCCCTTCAATTTTTGCTCTTAACTTGATGAATTATCCTTGAAAAGTGGTCTTTATGATTGTATTTTTATCATCGTCATGTTTTGGGAGAGTTAGGGTTGCATTGGAATTTAAAAAGGCCAAAATATTCCAAAACCTTGTTCTCTCCCGGCGGTGCTCCTACTTCACATATGTGGCACTATAGTAATAATGGTTGCGACGCCCAGTTTCGGGTAAAAATTGAGAAATGTGCATCTTTCAATATTTTTACCATAACCTTTTATCTTGACATTCGGTTGAAGTGATACAAAGTGTTTTGGAAGGATAATTCAAAGGACTACAACTTTATTTCAAATAATTTCTCATATTCAAACATTTCCTATGTGAAAAATGGATCTCAATCTCCGCCTAAAAATTTGGAACATAGTTGTGCACTTGAAAATTGATTTTTGAAAATATTTTGATCATATTTCACTCCTTTTTGACTTCTAATTGCATTCGGGTGACTCCTAGTAATCTTCAGTTATCGTTTTGTGGTCGGAGTCAAATATTGGAAAGTTGCAATTGAGTCCTCAAAGCTTTGGATTTCACAGTTATCGTCATTATTCACTTATTTCTTTCAATTTAGCCCCCAATCATTAAGTTTCACCAAACCAACATCAACTTCTCAATTATCCATGTTAATGTCACTATTTTCTCTAAGTTTTAGACCATTCACACCAATTCACCTAACCTATAAAACAACATTAAAAAAACTTTAAAACGTACTAAAAACTCTTAAAGACAATTAAAATAACAGGTTTAAGAGGCCATAAAATAATAAGTGAACCACACTTATCACCCAGAACCAAGATTCCTTCCACTCTTTTAATGAATGATGGCAGACCCACTACCAAGGGTCATGGGCTCCCCGAGGGTCATGTAATACCACCACCTTTGACTTTCCCTTCCCAAGTATAAGAGGCTATAAGATGATTTGGAAAACACATAGAGACATGTTCATGCCGAACGAGGTCTCCTTCCAAAGGAAATAGGCCCCCGCCAACTAGCCCCACCTATTTGGTAAAAACTGGGTTCGGAGCTAACATATAGGTCCTCAGTACCACCCTAAAAAATGGGTGTAGAAGCATATGCATACCTGCTTTAAATAGGAATTCACTGACAGCCACACACTCCGGCCTTGGATAACATGTAACTTCGTGGGCCTTGGGTTATAAGAGTTTTATGGAATCTGAGATTCTATATTTTTCCCTAATCTTGACCAACTTCACAAAGGTTATGACGATGGGATTTTCTCAGCCCCCATCCCGCTTCGTAATCGATGGGACCCTCACTCGTGACCCTTAAACCTCCATCTAACCCAACATGCAAAGACTATTTCCCAACATTTGCAAGGCTTACCCCGCCACTACCAACACACACAATAGATGCTAATGAATCAAAAAAGATACAATAGAGGACAATGAGACTACCTAAATGAAGAAGAAGCTCTAAAGACACGAAATCGTTGGAAAATATAAATGACCTTAGGGTTTTAAAAGTGCACAACGAATTCAAGAATTTTGCAAAGGTAAAAAAACTATAACAATGGCAAGATTTTAGGCTTTTATAGGTGAGGAGGGTGAAGGACAGCCATTGGATCTAGATCCAATCAATCAGAAGGGTCTATTTCCAATTTAATCTGGGCATTGAATTCAAATAGTTTCCTTTATCTATTCCTTAGATTTGTGCGTGTTCTGAATGTTAGCCTCAAAATGTGTCGGTGCTGCCATCATTACGCATTCAATGTAACGGTTGGTACGTGTATCGAAAGTCGAATCACTTTAGTTGTCATTTCTTGGTAATGTACAAAAAATCAAAGCAATGGCACGATTATTGAAAGCGTACTTTATTTTCAGTTTAAACAAGGAGCTTCAACAATTTAACACTTCGCTACTTCAGCTCATGAAACAAATTTAAGCTATTTTCAATTAACAAGAGCTTCAATAGTTCAGCACTTTGCTGATTTAGCTGATGAAACAAATTTCAGCTACTTTCAATTTAAACAGGGAGCTTCAGCATTTTAGCAATGCATAAGGATAGGATGGCATACAAGAATCATGTAGCTATTTCGAACTCCAACAATGATATCAATATTTATACTTGAACTTGGAGGACTATTGTATTGTTTCAAAAATTTAATAATGACAGGAAAACCTACCCCAAAGAAACTTTACGTCTGACAAAAGTTCACGTATAACATGAATGATCATACATAGATTTGGGGGACTATTGTTATGCCATGCCACATAGACTCCCATATGAAGCCTACGTGGCATCCCACGTGGAAAGACATCTCGCGTGAGCTTGCTGAAGCCTACCTCTGAGGTAGTGAAAAGACGACAAGCTCGTTGAGACCAATTTTTGAAGTGGTGAAAGACAACATGCTCACCTAGGCCCCATCTCCAAAGTGGTGAAGGTCGATTACCGAAATCTTCAAACGAAGCGGCTGAAGTTCAAAGCTCCTATCTATAGTACACTCATGGCTTGTCCCTTTGGAGGATTCCAGATTGATAAAATCATGTTCGAATGAATGATGTGACCTCTGCAATGAGCAAATATTTATGTTTTCTCAGCATAGGGTGTAGGGTGGCTATGCCCTTTTTAGATCATTAAATGTGCCACAGGCTAGTGATGACAGCTTGATGCTTTTGATAGGATGTTTCAGTTCAGGTGATGAAGCCACGTGCCTCTTCATCCAATGGATAACATTTCACATGTAATACTATAATACCCCCTACTTGTACCATTGAAAGGGTAATGCAAATATAAGAATTTAAAGTTGCATGTCCTCTCATATTGTGTAGATCCATCGATTGGTAGAGTTAGATGTTGGGTTTTATCTTTTAGCTTATGTATTATTGATTGTTCGTTATCACACAATTCTACTCATATATGTTGTGGCGCTCAGACATTTTTGTCTCACGTTGCAAAGCTTCTTCCCCACCAAAACCCGAAATGTTGTGACTAGCTATTCATCCAAGTGTGTTGGAATTAGCTTGCGTGGATACCAGTGGACCTGATATCTGTTATCAACGTCAATGATACAAAAAGCGAGGTCAACATATATAATGCTGGTTTCTTGAATAAATTGTGTAGCTTTAAGTGAGATGTATCATATTAACTTGTTAACCGTGCAATCTCATATTCAGTCCCAATTTGGGCTCTATTTTTTCAATAATTCATTTTCAACATCACATGCTTTCATAAAATAATATTATTAAACGTACATCTAACACTTTTTCTTATTTTTTAACCACACATTCTCCAAAAATTAATATTTCAAAACATATTTTCCCCCAAAATCTCATTTTAATATAATCCAAACAAGGGCTAAATGTGTATCATTTCATGTTGTACACGTTAAAGAAAATCACGTTAAGTGAATTTTAGCGTGTCTTGTTAACTTAATCTTATTAAATACATTAAATACATTACATGTGTGGTATCACTCCATTCTTTGTGTTTGATTTTTGGATATAATTATTGATCGTATCATAATGACACATCGTGTCATGTTTCTTGCTCGTACATGTTTGCCCTTTCTCTATTTTGCCGGACTGCGTCACTTGTAGGGTGAAATACTTCGAATCTGGGACTTTGATATTAACAAAATAACGTGGCCCCAACCACCCATTAATTATTATTCTTTAATTGCTCATTGTTCAGTATCTTTTACTTATTATCCTGTCATTTGATATCTATTTAGTACCTACTGTAGTTGATATTGACTAAATAACATGGCCCCAACCGCCCATTAATTATTCTTCTTTAATTGCTCATAAAGTTGTTCAATATCTTTTCCTTATTATCCGGTCATTTGATATCTATTTAGTCTCTATTTTGTATTACTAAATATAAATTTTTTAATAGATTTTAATTTTAATAACGGTTGATTGGAATATGTAATTAAAAAATTAATAAAAGTTGAAATCTTATGAAATGTAAATAAAATTAATTGCTGACTTTAACTTAAATCTTTATCGTTTTTTTTTTAGTTAAAACTTGATTAATAAACTTGTGTGGAGCAAAAAAAGTGCTTAAAATTACTTTGCGCTAATTTGGGATCTGTAAGCTCTAAAAACGTGTTTAGCCCTTGTTTGATCTCATTTTTCTCCTTTTTTAACTAAACATTTTTCAATAAAATAATATTATAAACAAATCTAAAACTTTTATTTATTTTGTAACCACACATTCTCCATTAATCTACTATTCTAAAATACATTCTTTCTATAAAAATGGGAAACAAGCATGTTCTTAATGTTATATTGATAAAGTATCTTATTCTTTTATAATTTAATATTATTATGTTTTGCCTAGTTCATCGAGTTGAGATCTGATGTTCAATTTTTGCTGTCCAATTTGTTGTATATCCAATTAATGATTGACACATTATTTTTAAATTAACACGTCTCTCAAATTTACTATCATTAAGTTCACCACTAACCCATCAAATTGACAACGTGTTAATTTAAAATGATGTTTTAATCATTGATTGGATGGACAACAAATTGGACAATAAATCTCAACTCCTAATTCACCTCGACGAGCATGCCTTTGGAATACTTATTATCATTTAATAAGGGTGAAGAAGATGACAAGGGGGTTTGGTGGCTATTGACTAGTGAATTCATACCCTCCAATCTTTCCAGTAACAACTGTTGGGAATAACATTCACTGCATCATAAAGAGGAGATCATGACCATAATAAGGGTGAAGAAGATGACAAGGGGGTTTGGTGGCTATTGACTAGTGAATTCATACCCTCCAATCTTTCCAGTAACAACTGTTGGGAATAACATTCACTGCATCATAAAGAGGAGATCATGACAGGAGATCATGATTCATGACCATACATATAGCAGCATTAGCTATATTAACACAGGCTGAAATTGATTAGTGTTGAGATTATTAGTATGTTACCCTAAGATTCACTGGTTGCATCATAAAATTAGTAGACATCCATAAGAAGTTGTTTTCAGAAAATCGACAAAGACAATCAAAAGAAGAAAAATGGGAAAAATAAAAAATAAAATAAAAAAGAAGAGGGGAATTTAAAAAGAAATACAACTTGCAAAGCTCCTTGAGATAGATTTCGCCTTTGCATTAGTATTAACAGAATAATTTTTTTTTTTTTCAAAAGTTAGTATAGCACTAATATGGTTGAACTGGAACCTTTACTCTCCTCTTATTAGGCTGAAATAATAACAAACTTCCAAAAACTCAAAAATTCGACCACTAGTTTCTCCGAGCTCAAAATTATTTGTATAGAATTTAGAAATCAATTAATGTTTGACAATCATACTTTTCAAATATAGAGGTTTGAATAGTACAACTTCATCCCATTTATATAGGCTAATTTTGTTTTTCACATAAATTAAGAAATTTTATTTAGAGTTTGATTGATTCTCTTTAATTGGGAAAAATGAGTTTTGAATTGTATTTATAGGAGAATGCATGGTTAAAAAATAGTGAAAAGTTTTTAGTATACGTGTAGAACATTTTATTGTGTAAATTTGTGGTTGAAAATGATTATGTAGCAACTTATAAAATAAATTAATGATTGTCAAACAAACACTTAATATTGCTGAAAAAAACATCTTTTGCCAAAAACTTTCCTAATTAATCATTATTTAATCATCAATTACTAGCAGTAAATTATTGTTGAAAGTAGTAGAAAAATTGAATGTCTGGACAAATTAAATAATGGTCTATTAGTAAATGAAAAAAATAAAACAGTTTCAATAAATAGACAATACTATATAATTAGTACAAGAAAATAAGGAAAGTCAACCTATATAAATGAGACTAAGAGAGTACTCTAGGAGAATCGTGTGGTTGAAAAATAGAGAAAAAAATTTGAATCTGTGTGCAGAATATTTTATTATGTGAATGTTTGGATGAAAATAAGTACGTAGAAAAAAGAGTGAGAGAAATAGGATTTGTCCGACATTGATTTGGTATTAATCAAGTGGACTACCACTTTGCACGTTCAAAGAGAGCATTGTCACATGCCACCGGACCCACGTCTCGGGCACGAGTCATGTGAAGCTCTCATGTGGCTAGCCATGATTAGTCTAGGGTGTAGTTAGGCGGAGATGTATTAAATTGCATTTAAGAAAAGTGTTTATAAGCTAGTCTAATTCTATCTTATTTTCCAACATGGGAATGGCAAACAGTGGCGAATCCAGAAAATTAAGTCAAATGATTCGTTGATAGCCGTAATGATAAGATTTTTTATAAATATTTAATTACATAATGTTAAAAAAAATTCAATCAATATATAAATACACTAAAATGTAAAAAACTCATATACATTTGAAAATATAATTCAATATAACTTAAAATAATAAAAAAAACATACATTTTTCAATTATACATGTACGAACAAGTTTCAAGTTTTTTTACAAATCCAAACGAAATAGTTTATACGTAAAGCATAATTAAATGGTAAAGACGAGCTTCGACTTTAGGCGAAAGTTATGCAAAATTTTGAAAACAATGATTTTTAGAACTAAAATTATTTTTGGCCCCAAAAGGAAAAATATTTTTCGAAATATATATATATATATATATATATATTTTTTTTTTTTTTTTTTTTTTATTTCTTAATTGATTTTTTTTTTCGGCGAATCCAGCACGAGCGGCCATTGTTTCTCGGCAAAGACTAATGACACTTCTTAAATTTGCCTTTGCCGAAACAAGGGTGGATCCAACACGGGCTGCCGCGCCGGCTCGTCGAGTGCTAGATCCGCCCTTGTTTCGGCAAAGACGAATTTAAGAAGTGTCACTTCAGAGTCTTAATTTAAATTCACACATTCATTTGACAAACTTGGGGTGTATTCAATTGAGACTTTTGAAAACTTTGAAGAACCTTTTTTTAAACGATAACTTCTGTGAATTTCATGAATTTTTTAGAGATTTGTATGGAATTAGTGGAAGTCTTTCGTAGACTTATAAACTTTCATTTTAAAACTTTTAGAGACTTTTGTAGAATTCAAAAGATTTTTGAAAATTTTCATTTGAGATAGAATGTATGTGAATCTAGTGCAATATTGTGAAATTATCACATTTGAGTTGGTGGTTCTCACAACTCTGCTTTTCCTTCCTTCTCCCCCATATAATAAAAAAATAAAAATTTATGGCATTAATTAAATAAGTAATAATAATTACGCATATAAAAAATAAATTTAATATTCAGTATTATTAATATAACTAGGTGCAAGCAACGTGCAATGCACGTTTGCTTAGTTTATATTTAATAGTTTTGTTTAAGAATTAATTTGTTATTAATAAATATGTAATTTTTTTGGTTAATTAAATAATTAATGATGTAATGTTTATGTAATTGATAAATAATTAAATAAAGTGTTTCTCTTTGTCATCTCCAACCCAAAATCACAAACAGAAAACTCAAGGTATGTTAAGGGGTAAGAAGATGCGTTTACTTAGGCTCCGTTTGATTCTCATTAATGTAGAATGAGAATAAAAAATATAGCCGTTATTGGACCCCACACAAGAGATAGAAATTCAAAATTGATAGATTGATGTGATGGATAACGGTCATATTTTTCATTTTTATGAGTTTTTAATGAGAAACAAACGGATGCTTAAACTTTTTGCATGACTTAAGTCTTTACTCTTTTTTAAGTAATAATGCAATTCATTTTATCGATAAAGTATGATATGTATTACGATAATATACGTATATCATGTGTTAGACTTAGTATTGGTAAGTGATGGGTAGATTTTCGAGGACGAAAATATTTTAAGGGGGTGAGAATGTAATACCCTGAAAATTTTCATAAAATATAATTCAATTTTTATATACTATATTTTAATATTTTGAAAGTTAGGGACTAAATGATATATTTATCAAATTATATTTTATTTGTATCAAATATTTAGATATTGATGGAGTTATCGTAAATATATGAATATTGGTCTCGTTGGATAAATCGTAATTGGATACATAAATCAGATTCGAAAAAAAGTCAATTCAGATAAGTTAGATTCAAGATATTTTAGTTTGAAAGAATTACCAAAAGCTAATTTATTTTTATTATTATTTAATTATAATTTTGAAAGTAAGGGGTGGTGAAATTTTTTTTTTTTCCATTAAAACAAGAAATTCCGTTAGTTTTTCCGTTAAATCAAGAAATTCCGTTTTGCTTAGTTTATATTTAATAGCTTTGTTTAAGAATTAATTTGTTATTAATAAAGATGTAATTTTTTTGGTTAATTAAATAATTAATGATGTAATATTTATGTAATTGATAAATAATTAAATAAAGTAATTCTCCCTATCATCTCTAACCCAAAATCACAAACAGAAAACTCAAGGTATGTTAAGGGGTAAGAAGATGAGTTTACTTAGGCTCCGTTTGATTCTCATTAATGTAGAATAAGAATGAAAAATATAATCGTTATTGGACCCCACACAAGAGATAGAAATTCAAAATTGATGTGACGGATAACGGTCATATTTTTCATTTTTATGGGTTTTTAATGAGAAACAAACGGAGGCTTAAACTTTTTGTATGACTTAAGTCTTTACTCTTTTTTAAGTAATAATGTAATTCATTTTATCGCTAAAGTATGATATGTATTACGATAATATATGTATATCATGTGTTAGACTTAGTATTGGTAAGTGACGAGTAAATTTTCGAGATCGAAAATATTTTAAGGGGGTGAGAATGTAATACCCCGAAAATTTTCATAAAATATAATTCAATTTTTATAAAAGTCTCTAAAGGTTATAAAAATTTGAATACACCAAAGACTTATAGAGATTTCTAAAAGCTTTTAATTAATACGCCATGACTTTTAGAGATTTTAAAAGATTATAAAAATCTCAATTGAATAGACCAATACTTTTAGAGAATCTCCAAAAGTCTACATTGAATACCCTTAAACCTTTTAAATCCTAAAAAGTCATTAAAAATCTCAATTGAATACACACTCTTAATAGACAATTATCACCTAATTAACACAATTAATTGCACATGGAACCCAACTAAATGGTCCCTCAAAGTTGGCCACAACAATGGTTATAAAACCCCTTTAATACCCATAAACTCCAACAAAATAAACCCTTAATTAGTTTATTATCCTAGAAAGCAAGCTCTAGGTATTGTATTAGAGTTAACAAGACATTGTGGTACATAGTGAAAGATTTAGCGCCTTGGATGATGCAACCATGAACCGATGAAACATGTTTTATGGTATTAATGGAGCAAGTTGGTCTTGAGTTTTGTTGTAAAGAGACAATTCACAAAAATTTTGTTCAACAATTAATTGAAAATGAATTGAATAATATGTGAATGGAGATGAAAAAGTATGGTATTAATAAGAAAGCTACTCCATCGTCCATACCAAAAGTGTCTTCGCAAGTGATGAGTCACCACCTTTCTACCCAAGGACAAGAAAAATTGACGAGAACACTTTAAAAAAAAAAAGAGTCTAAGAAAAAATACTACTCAAGCTTAATAGTTTCATTCTTTTGAAAAAAAAATAGTGTAGAACCTAATGATGCTAGTGACCAAAATATTCTGCCAATGTTGGCACTACTTTTAGTGGTTTAGTTGATAAAACTTGTTCGCGTGTTGAGATTTTGTAATAAACTAACTTCAATCTACATCTGGCGGGCAAGTTGAGGACTAAAAATAAGGAAGTAATTTTATCCATGAACTAAAACAAAAATGACCCACCTCCGGTAATTCCTAAGGTAGTTTGCTTTGACCATTTGGTAAATTTATCCATAAACTAAATAGCGTAGTGGAAGATTACTCCATATAATATATATGGATATTCGGCGTCTAATGAAATAGTCAAGTTCATCACTCAAGCTTGCAGAAGAGGTAGTTTTCGCACATGAATTAGAACACACTGCTTGAATCTTTGTGTTGATAATTTCATAGTGATCATGTCAAGAACAAGAATCACATATATTACTTGATAGTTCGAAATTCATACATGCGGAAGACATTGTTATGAATATTACCAGTTAGATCTTTCTCTCTTTACTCCTCAAAATAATTAGCCGTCAATGGGGTAAGCCAATAAAAAATCTAAAGTTGACATATTACCGACTCTAACCCTAATTAGAGCTTACATAATTCCGGCCCATATACTTAAATTACCACATTATAATAATAAAACTCGTAAGGTGTACAATGGTCCAAGTGGTCACTAACATATTGGGTCTAATCACAGTATTATTGCAAACTAAACATCTAACCTGTAAAATACGCAATCAAATGGAAGCCCACAAAATAGAATTATTCTAACATTCTCTCGCTTGGGAAAACATTTGATTGCTATATGACAAAGCTTTTAACCTCCAAGTTAGACTACATAGGTGGCCACACAAGTATAGATGCAATAATAATGTCTTACACAACATGATCCGGTCCAACAAGAATGTTAACATCGAATATGAAAATCGTTACAACAATCAAATGATGTAAGACCACTCCACAGCAACAAATGCCAACATCTTTATTGACATGGATTCCCATCCTCTAACCAATGTGGAAAATACATCTTTATCAAAGATAAATAAAAACTATGTAACTCCGTCAGCTTTTAAAATCGTGAGGGTTCAAGTCCCTCTATCCCCAAAAAGCCTATTTGACTCCCCAAATATTTATCCTATCCCTTTTTCATTATCGGTTCCAAATTCCCTATCTTTCTCATTCACTCTATAAACGTATTCGAGCATAAATGATTTTCTCTTCTCACATGCGATATATAATACACATCCAAATTAAGCAAGGAATCCCCATTTGAATGACTCACAGTCAATATCATTACTCATACTGAAATTTACAAAGTCGTCTTTTTGAAGATCCAAGCTGTTGCAACACCTCCTAAAAAGAGTTTCCCAAACGTAGGGCATTTCCCATTTTTATAGGAACTTTTGTATCAGAAACAATGGTATCTATCCTTTGTCCCTACCTGTGTAGCACGTGTGTCGCCTAGGGCATAAGGGGCATGATGACGTAGAGGAACCACACCAATCCATCCCAAACTTGGTGGTTAAACTCTACAGCGATGATGATGCTGTAGGGCAGGTCCTGTGGAAAAATAGCTCGGTATGAACTTAGCACCAAATGTGATCAAAACTATGCTAATTCATATCGGTTTCACAATGCTTCTAATCATAATAAAGCCACACGTCTCAAAAGAGACTCATCTTATGTCTTTAATTGTCATATCTTGAGATCAAAATAATATCATAATAAAAGACATAAGTCAAATGCATGCAGAAAATAATTTAGGGATAGGGGAATATATTTTATTATTAGAAAGGACTATACCTGAAGAACATATGGGTTGCCTACGTATCCCATGAAGGGATCAAGTCAAAACGTAGTTCTCTTCCATAAATAACTCCCACTAACCAAAAACATCAAAGGTTTCCACAATACCCATATTAGTAACATATATCTTAAAAACTTTAGGAGTGAGTCCCTTAGTTAAAGAATCTTCAAAGAATCTGCAATCATCGCCTCTGTATTGATATGCTCTATTTTCATTCGCCCTTCCTTGACTCTGTCTCTCACCATCGAATATTTGATGTCAATGTATTTTGATCCACTAGAACTTTTATTATTTCTTGAAAAAAACACTGTTGCGTTGTTATCACAATAAATAGTAATTGACTTCGAGATGGAGTCAACAATTCTCAGCCTAAAAATAAATTTTCTTAACCAAACGGTTTGAATTGTAACTCCATAACATGCCATAAATTTAGCTTGCATAGTAGAAGATGCCACAAGAGTCTGCTTAACACTTTTCCATGAAATAGCACCACCAGCCAACATGAGAATATAACTTGAGGTTGATTTCAAATCATCTTGACATCCAGCAAAATCAGAAACTGAGTAGCCTACCACCTCAATGTGATTTGAACGTTAGAAAGTGAGCATGTAACTTTCAGTTTTCTTTAAGTATCTCATAATTTTCTTAGCCGCTTTCCAATGCTCTTGCCCTAGATTCGACTGAAACCTAGTGAGAACACTGACTACATAAGCAATATCAGGTCTAGTGCAAACTTGAACATATATAAAACTCTCCACGACACTAGCATATGGAATCATCTTCATAGATTCTCTTTCTAGCTTATTCCTTGGACATTGAGTTTCGTTAAACTTATTCCCTTTTATGATAGGTACATCAGCAGGTGCACATTTCTACATATTGAATCTTTCTAGAACACATCATATATAAGCATTCTGAGAAAGTCCCAACACGCCACGAAATCTATAACGATGTATTTTAATGCCAAGCACATACGTAGCTTCTCCAAGATCTTTCATTTCAAAATTAGTAGATAACATTTTTTTGTCTCATGAAGCAACTTTGAGTCACTACTAGCAAGCAAAATGTCATCAACATACATGACAAGATAAATAAAATCTCTCCCACTTATTTTGAGATAAATACATTGAGATAAAATTTCTCCCACTGTATTCTGTTCAAGTGTTCCTGGCATGGTGTATTGAGGCACTATGCCACACCCATGTAAACATTTTGTAAAATCGCCTATGTTTTGACCGGACTAATCGTAATTTTTTCCCATAGTACTCACCAACCCGGTAAGATCTTACAACTTTGATGCTTTTCCCACATTGTTTTTCTACTTCCATTTTGAAAATTTTGAATTTCTCAAGTGCATGAAATTTATCATTAATCAAGTAAACATATCCATATCGCGAGAAATCATCAATAAAAGTTATAAAATATTTGTTCCCACATATGGGGAAGGCAAATGTCAACTAATATCAGTATGTATCAAGTCAAAAATACCATCGCTTTTGGTTGACCCTTTCCTAGTGGATTTAGTCAACTTTCCTCTTATACAATCCACACAATCGTCAAAATCAGATAAGTCGAGAGAGTGAAGTATCTCAACTTTAACCAATATCTCTATCCTATCCTTTGAAATGTGACCCAGCCACTTATGCCACAACATGGAGGATGATTCACGAATTATGGACATTTTCTTTGACACATTCGTAACACAAGAGATTTCACCAAAAGAGGCCAGAGACAATTTATATAAACTATCACATAAGAGGCCATATCCAATCAAACGAGAATTTTAAAATAATTCAACCATTTTATTACAAAAATTAAAGGAAAAACCAGAAACATCAAGTTTTGATAGAGAAATTAAAATTGTCGGTACAAAAACTGCATTCTCTAAAACAAGAGAGAAACCAGACTCTAAAGACAATTTTACTACTCCTATGAACTCAACCTTCACTTGAACTCCATTCCCAATGTACATGCTTACTTTATTCTCACTTGGCCTCCGTTTGCTTGTAAACCCCTGTAAGGAATTCGCCATATGAATACTGGCTCCCGAGTCTAACCACCAAGAATTCAAAGAAACATCTACAAAAGAAGACTCAAAACAAACTAATGCCAATGCTCCACTTGTACTATCATATCTCATTTTCATCAGTTTGTCCATCAGATCTCATGTTTCAACTTTATCAGACTCAACAAAATTCACTTATATGGCATCCACAAAAGTTTTAGCATTTTCATTATCTAGAATAGCACCCATAATAGAATCGGTGATGGAGCGCTTAATAATCTTCAAACAAAGACTTTAGCCATTTCTCACTTTTCATACTCAGCTACATATTCAAGATCGCTTTTATCTGTGGGTTTCGAAAGTTGTTTCTCCATTGCAAAATCCAAGCCCAAAAGACTAAGTGTTATTTCTATGTCTCGTTTCCTTCTCACGTAATTATTCCCAGTCAAGGTCTCAATAGCAGACAATTGACTCAAAGGAGCTTATCCATTTAAAATTATGGAAATATAAAATAACATGTTTAATATCATCCAAACATAGTGTATGCAGACAATGGATGATAACATATTCATCTAATTAACATGAGCTACTAATTAGATGGTCTGTAATTAAAGCAAAAATCAAATGAACATTATTACGATAAGAGCATAGATGCATCATTATAAAGTCACGTTCGGGCTAACAATATAACACGCTGTAAGGTAATCTTAAAACACATGATGAAGTTAATTAACAAAACATATTGATTCTCGAAACACCGACACCTTTGGGTAGAAGAAGATTTCTAGGCCAAGTAAACTTATTAACTCTCTTATACCAATTTCCAAAAAATATCACATATAATAACACCTTCAGGCAATATACTATATGCAATAATTCAGAATTACGATGATAACAACCATTTTTTTGAAGTAAATCAAATAGAAATGAGAGTGCTACTTTGACAGCTACCACCCACTTTTATTTCAAAATATTTCTTTTAATGGGAACACTAAGACGGACTTGAAGTTCACGAAAAGAAATCAATAATAATCATGCAACATAATCATAATCATTGACTAACGAAAAAACAAAATTCATGTGCGATTGTGAGACGAAATTGACAACTAAATCTCAGTATATGAAATGGATACATAATGGATAAATAATAGTGACATTTAATAAATAATAAAGAAATTTAATTATTTAAATAAAAACTTAAAGTTGTTAATTTTAAATGTAATTTTAATTTTAGGTCGAAATTGAAACATAGTGGATCAAATTTAAAAATCCCATTTTTAAAACTTCAAATTTAATATTTCAAAATTGAAAAATTGATCCTAGAATTAAAATTATGAAAAGGGTCTCAAAATTTAAAAACTACAGAATAAGTCCCTATCCTTAAATTACAAAATAACCCTTTTTCTTTAATTGTAGGCAAAGCCTCCAAAAATTTAGAATTTACTGAGAGGCCCTCATCCCCCAAAATGTAGAAAACCCATAGGCTTTTTCCCTTTCTTTCGTGTCGTCGTCGGTAACAAGCTACAGATCGTCGTCGATGTCATATAGCAGGGCCGTCCGTCGCTACAATAGCGCGAAGTCGCTTCCACAGCGTGCAACAGCGCTCTGCTTCCCACGACGTGCTCGTTTAGCACGACACACGAGACAACGACTACTATTGCTTGTTGCCAATTGAAAACCTATCATATTCTACCCAATTACAATCAAATTGTGTGGTGCTTCGAATACATACAAACATATACATACACACACAGAGATATTCACACATACACACGGGTTCATCCATATATGCATGAAAGAGAGGAGATCGTAGGTTGATTTTGAAGAGAAAACATATATGCAGTCAAGCTTCCAAACATACAGACGGTTGGAGATTATATATATATATATGCAACACGAGAAGAAGAAGAGGAAAGAGGGCAGGGGCGAAGACTACTATAGTTGGCGTCAAAATAAGCACAAGGTGTCATGGACCACAGCTTTACTTAAGTCACGTGACCCTATTGCAGCCGTAATTTATCCAACTTTGACCACACATTGTAAATATTTTATTTCAATTGTAAAATAGTTAGAAATTAGAAAAGTATGATTCTAGAGACTTTAAACGTCTACTCTCATCACTAGGGTTTTTGTTCCGAATGCTATTATAGGGGGTATTAGTCTTTCAAACATTTTCGAGCTTTCTAGTGTTCGCCTCCTGCACTAGCCATTGTAATTTCTAACTTTCAAGCAATCAATGATCAAGTTATGTTCAATGTATTTCAGTTTTATGTTGCAAACTTTCTTTAAATTGTAATCAAATTTTATTTCGTCCCAAAACGATCGAAAGAAGGTGGAAGGTACTCTAGCGGAGTAGACTACTGCCACACGGTGTCCCTTTCTATGTCAAGAGGAAAGGTAACCTGTGAAACAAGGAGTTACAGGTTTCAACAGGAATGAACCTTCATTTTTGTGCACTCTTCGAGTAGAGGATATTGTAGAGACAACCGACTCTATTCCAAAACTTATCACAAGGCTTATTAAGGAATTGGAGGTCATTATGCCGGATGAGTTACCCAAGAAATTGCCACCAAGGAGGGCAATTGATCGTGAGGTTGAACTTGTTTCGGGTGCCAAACCCCCACCAGAGCACCTTACCGTATGTCTCAACTGGAGCTTGAGAGCTTCGAAAACGGTTGAGAGAAATGTTTGGAGGTGGGACTATCGTGGAGTACACTTCTGCACTACTACAACGTGCATACTACTGGCCTTAAAGGTGGGACGACAATGCAAGTTATGTGAAAACTTGTCTTGGTTGTCAGCAAGAGATGGTGGATTATCAAAAAAATGTAGGCTTACTAGAGCCCATTTTCCGTCCCGAACAGACCATTCGGGAATGTATCGATGGACTACATTGGTCGATTGCCAAAAGTTGGAGATTTTGGCACTATCATCGTCGTAGTAGACTGTTTATCTAAAAGTGAAACTTTTACGGCAGCGCCTAAGGATGTATTAGTCGAAGAGACAACTCAACTCTTCTCTAAACATATTGTTAAATATTGGGAACTGCATAAGAACACCGCTAGTGATCGGGATTCTAGATTTACTAGCATACTTAGGATCGAGTTGTTCAAACTTCTTGGTTCAACTTTGAGCATGAGTTCTAGTTTTCACCTACAATCTGACGGACAGATGGAGCGCTTCAATTCTGTGCTGGAAGACTATCTTCGGCACTTTATCTCTGCGTCGCAGAAACTCTGGGTAAAACTCTTGGGTGCAGCTCGGATGTGTTTCAATGCCCAAAAAAGCTCTTCTCCAAATAAGAGTCCTTTTGAGATTGTTACTAGCTAGCAACCGTTACTCCCTCATACTGTGGATATCGCTAAAAAATGATACAAAAAGTCAGCAGATTTGAAGTGACCTGCACTTAAAATGAAAAGATCCGAAAAGAATGTTGCCGAAGAGATTCTTGGCCATCGAACTACTCGAGCCTCTAGAAAATATCTTTAAGAATACTTGGTCAAATGGAGCGGATGCAACAGTGAGTAGATTAATTGGGAAAGCGAATAAGACCTCGAAGCCTTCAATCAATTAATTGAATTATATTATTCATTGATGGCTCCGAGGACGTCGCCAAAACAAATGGGGAAGAACGTCACGGACCGCAACTTTACTTAAGCCCCGTGACCCTATCGTAGCCACAGTTTGCCCAATTTTGACCGCACATTGTAAATATTTTATTTCAATTGTAAAATAGTTAGAAATTAGAAAAGTATGATTTTAGAGACTTTAAACGCCTACTCGCGTCACTTGGATTTTTTTCTAAATGCTATTATATAGGGTATTAGTCTTTCAAACATTTTCAAGATTTTTAGTGTTCGCTCATGCACTAGCAATTGTAATTTCCTACTTTCAATTTATTGTAATTTCTATCATTCAAACAATCAATGATCAAGTTATGTTCAATGTATTTCAATTTCATGTTGCAAGCTTTTTTAAATTGTAATTAAATTTTCTTTCGTCCGGAAATGGCCGAGAGAAGGCGGAATGTAGTCTAGTTGAACAGACTACTGCCGCACGATGCCCCTTTATGTGTTAAAAAGAAAGGTAATATGTGAAACAAGGAGTTGCAGGTTTTAATTATCAATAAAGAAATCGATTTCTTGATTATGGGTGTCGACGAAGGTCAAGGCTACAGCATAGGAACTAGGAAGCGATAGGATGGTAAATTAGTTGGAGCTTTTCCCAAATACTATTGCTTGATTTTTGGTGAAAAAACAATTATAAAAACATATATGCTCGAGATGGTGAAACTGCAGCTTATGTTTTGGGTTTTATGCTTGGATAATGTATACACACATATATGCACGAGGGGGACAAGAGAGAGCAGACAGTACACAAAAATCAATCAATTTTTTTTTGTTTAAAAGATTTTGATCCTAGCATGCCGGCTCTGATACCAATTGTTGATAATTTCATAGTAAGCATGCCAGAACAAGAATCACATATATTAATTTATTGTTCGAAATTCATACCTGCGAAAGATATTGTTATGAATATTACTAGCTAGATCTTTCTTCTCTTACTCTTCAAAATAATCAACCGTCAACGGGGTAAGCCAATAAACAACCTGGAGAGGAGATGTGACCTAGCCATTATATAGGAAATTATAAAGTTGGTCCATTACCGACTATAACCATAATTAGGGTTTACATAATTCTGGCTCACATACTTAAAATTATCACATTATAACAATAAAGCTCGTAAGGTGTACAACGGTCCAAGTGACTAACATATTGGGCCTAATTACAGTATTATTACAAGGGAAAAATTCGTAAATCCTACTTTAAGTTTACCCTATTTCAAAAATAACAAAACATCTTTCATATTTCAAAAGTCAGATTTTTTGACCTATACATACACATATATATTTATACTAGGTATAAGCAACGTGCAATGCACGTTTGCTTAGTTTATATTTAATAGTTTTGTTTAAGAATTCATTTGTTATTAATAAAGATGTAATTTTTTTGGTTAATTAAATAATTAATGATGTAATGTTTATGTAATTGATAAATAATTAAATGAAGTGCTTCTCTCTGTCATCTCCAATCTAAAATCACAAACAGAAAACTCAATGTATGTTAAAGGGTAAGAAGATGAGTTTATTTAGGCTCCGTTTGATTCTCATTAATGTAGAATGAGAATGAAAAATATAGCCGTTATTGGACCTCGCACAAGAGATAGAAATTCAAAATTGATAGATTGATGTGATGGATAATGGTCATATTTTTTCATTTTTATGGGTTTTTAATGAAAAACAAATGGAGGCTTAAACTTTTTGCATGACTTAAGTCTTTACTCTTTTTTAAGTAATAATGCAATTCATTTTATCGATAAAGTATGATATGTATTACGATAATATACGTATATCATGTGTTAGACTTAGTATTGGTAAGTGACGGGTAGATTTTCGAGGACGAAAATATTTTAAGGGGGTGAGAATGTAATACCCTGAAAATTTTCATAAAATATAATTCAATTTTTATATACTATATTTTAATATTTTGAAAGTTAGGGACTAAATGATATATTTATCAAATTATATTTTATTTGTATCAAATATTTAGATATTGATGGAGTTATCGTAAATATATGAATATTGGTCTCGTTGGATAAATCGTAATTGGATACATAAATCAGATTCGAAAAAAAGTCAATTCAGATAAGTTAGATTCAAGATATTTTAGTTTGAAAGAATTACCAAAAGCTAATTTATTTTTATTATTATTTAATTATAATTTTGAAAGTAAGGGGTGGTGAAATTTTTTTTTTTTCCATTAAAACAAGAAATTCCGTTAGTTTTTCCGTTAAATCAAGAAATTCCGTTAATTTTTCCGTTAAACCAACAAATTCCGTTAAATAGCCACTTTTTATATATACTAGGTTTAAGCAACGTGCAATGCACGTTTGCTTAGTTATATATAATTTTTTTGGTTCATTAAATAATTAATGATGTAATGTTTATGTAATTGATAAATAATTACACATTGTGATATATTAATTTTAACTTGAATAGTGTTAAATTCTAAATTAAAATGTATAAGTTTGTGTTTCGTGCTATTATATTATATTAAATTTTGCTCTTAATCATGAACTTTTTGTACATAATCAAATAATAGATAACATTATAATACAAAACTAAATAAATAAATATTTTTTCTTCATTGAGTTTAATGTACCTTACCAAATAAATTATTAGCATTTTTAAATTGATAATATCCACATCCATTTTTTTTAGTTTCATTTTTTCCTAGTGACTAAATGTAGTAGTACAAAATTTTTTATATTTTCCATTCATTTATTAATAATGTTCTAAAAGGCGTAATGCGTTACGAGATGTCGATGTTGAGAATCAAGAATCACAAGTTTAGGCGTGTCAATACGAAGGATAAGCGTCATAATACGTTTCGTATTTTTAATATTATTTTAATTATTTTTAAGACATTAAATATATTTTTATTTTAAAAAATATTTTTTTTCTATATTATAAAAAAAAAAAGAGATTTTTTTTACTATATCATAAAATCATCTAATATTTAAAAATAATACTTACTAAACATTTAATATAATAATATGATATTGCCAAATAGTGTTAGGAGAATTTTAATTTTTTTTATTAATTAAGGAACTAAACATGAGCATTAATCATAGGATTTATACGAAAAGTTTGCGGATTTGATAATTCCGATATTTGAAAATGGAGATGAAGGATTTTGATTCACAATCGAGAATGATTCCGACATGAAGTTTGTGGAAATTCAACTGCGGTCGAACCGAATGCAATAAATACATAAAAATAATTTAAAGTAAATCTATCTTTACTAATTAGATTTATTATATATCCTACAATTAGTCCCAACACTAAAAATTAAAAATAAATATGTTAAAATAATTTACTTTGTTAAATTAAAATATTTTAAACTTATAGAAAATAATATCTAACATTAATATATTAATAATCAAGTGCAATTTAAATTAAATTTGAAAATTAAATAAATGAAAGAATGAAAGTGAATATTACAATTTAATTAGTTGTAATTCAAAATCAAATTAGTCAATTAGACATACATTTTAAAATGATTTTGATGAGTATTTTAACATTTTTTTTTGTCACTATCCCACATTGGAAATTTATAAAACTATTGGAGTTAAGAGCATATATAAAATGCACAATCCCACATTGAAAGTTTATGAAACCTTTGGAGAGAAGTGTATCTATAAAATGAGCATGACATCCAATACTTCTACATGGGCTTTAGAATTGTAAATTTTGAAGCCCAATTATGGAGTTAAATGATTTTTAAATTAAAAAAATTCCGTTAGTTTTTCCGTTAAATCAAGAAATTCCGTTAGTTTTTCCGTTAAACCAACAAATTCCGTTAAATACACACTTTTTATATATAGAAGATATAGATAGATATATAAATATATAAAAAGAAATAAAGATATATATATATAATATATATTATATATATATATATATATATATATATATATAATATATAATATATATATATATAATATAATTAACCCACCCACCTCCACCACCCTCGTCGTTCCGATAGCCGTCCGGCGACCATTCTGGCGACTACTCCGATTCCGATGAACGTTTTCGACGGCGGCTCTGATTCCGGCGACTACTCCGATTCCGACAGTTGTTCCAACTCCGACGAATATTCCAACGACAACTCAGGTCATAAGTCACAACGCATGGTTCTTTGTTTATAATAATTGATAACATGATAAGGCTCATGTCTAACATTTTTGTTAGTAGTCACGGGTTATTTTCAAATGGTCACAAATCAAAAATTTTATACGTCACGAATTATTTCGAGATTACGGTTCAAAAATTTTATAGGTCACAATTTGTTTATTGGTCACATATCAAAATTTTTGGAGGTCACAGATTATTTCGAGGTCACAAATCAATAATTTTATAGGTCACAGATTATTTTATTGGTCACGGATAAAAAAATTACAAGTCACAGATTAATTTTTAGTCACAAATTATTGAATTTTAAGATCACGGATAGTCCATTATGCGGTCACAGCTAGTCTAATCTATGACCACCGTCAACAGTTGTGACCGGTTCAACGCTGTCTCTAATAGCATCACCACCAACGTCCACCGCCAGCACTACACCAACAACACCCACGCAAACACTAGATCCACCACCATCATCCACCTCCACCGCGGCTAGAAACCACCACGACCACAGCCAGATATACAAAAAAAAATAGATACAAAACCACTACGTCAAACCCATAGAGAAAAGATTCATAAAGCCTCTTCCAAGCAAATTATAAAAAATTCCTTCAACCTAAATTCAATAGGACTTCTAATCCGCCAGCTCTCTTCTGTGTGGTTAGAGCAAATCAATCATCATCGAGCATAATTCCAATAACCAAAATATCTTAATTATAGGAAAAATTAAATAAATTGAAAAAAGGAAGAATGTGAAACTTACGAGAAAACGCACACTACTGTAAGAAAATCTGCGTGCCCATAAGTACCAGTGAACATCATTGATTTTGCATCTTTTCGGATTTCCTCTGTTAAATTTCATTGAAACAAAGGAAATCATAATAGATGCCAACTAATTGAGAAAAAAAAATTGGAGACTTCGTAGATTAATTTTAAGGTGAAATGCAAAAAAGAGCGAAAACAGAAACACCAGAAATTGTAGAAAAAGGTTTCAGAGAAATCACGGCTCATTTGTGAAGCTCCTGTATACTTGTAAATTGTGATGCCTAATTTATATTAGAGGAACTAGGGTTCATGTGGAAACAAACGGAAACAAAAACAAAATTCAGGACCACCTTGCCGCCACACCGCCGCCACCTCACGATCTGAAAACCACAATCGGCGATGGTCGTTTCAAATTCAGGATGAGAGAGTTAGGGTTTGATAAATAATTTTAGGGGTGAGGTGGGTATATATAAATTAATTTTTATAATATTATTATTAATATTTAATTAAATATAAAAAATCTGTATCTATATCTAAAATATTTGATTTTTGAAAATAAAAACATGAAATCTGATTTTAAAATTTGGATCTCCAAAAGTAGGGTATGGTGTAATTTCCACTTATTACAAACTATATATCTAACCTGTAAAATACACAATCAAATGGAAGCCCACAAAATAGAATTATTCTAACTCTTTGCACGACTAGGTTCTTGGCCTTTTGTCTCTACTTTTTAGTATGCCTTTTTGCCGTCGATTATTTCCTTGACACCATATCAACTCTTGTTGTAAGGTAGCCCTTATATTATTTTAGTAACTTTATAATTTTCTTCTACATCAGAATAAAAACATGCAACCGTGAGTAGGCTTTTTATTCTTTGTTTAGTTCCTTTATTTATAACTATGTTCTCATTTAATAACTTTTTCCTTGTATCAAATCAATATGCAATTATCTCCAAGAATAAAACCATACAACCTTGTTACTGGGGGACTTTTTATTCTGAATAAAAACATCAGAGTAGTCACATTGAGTGTGAATTATTAATTCTTTGTTTAGTTGAAAACTTATAAATGATTTATAAATTCAATCAAAATCAAACAATAATTTTAATCAAACATTCATAAGTACTACTATTTCATTATTCACACATTTCGTTGGATCCACTATTATTTTTCTTTATAAATCATTTATATATTTGACAAACAAAGGCTAAATCTTTTCGTTGGAGTACTTTGCTCATATTTTTAATTTTTTTTATTAGTATTTTTGACCCCACAAGAAAATTGGTCTCGGTCCGTCCCTGCCTATACTAGTTGGCATGTATGCCTAAAAGAATTGGACATACAGGCATATCATGATGATGATGATGAGGACGACGACGGATTCACATGTCCAAAATTAATAAGAGATCACATGCCCAAAATAACAAGAATTAAAAAATTAACCGTTCAACCCATCAATATGGTCGAGTCTATAATCATCCACTAATTATACATTCATCAAATAAATGTATTCCTATATAATATCTAATATTATTTATAAACATATTTCAAATTTCTAGCAATTAAAATCGTCTAAACTAATTTAGAAAAAATGATCGAAATAATTAAATAAATAATTTATATATTTAATTAGTGAGTTTGTTTAATTAAAATTTAATTTTAATAAATACAAAATTAGAATCCAACTCTAATTAAAAATCGTTAATTTTTAAATAAATTTAAATTAGGTTAAAATTAAAGTTCTAGTCAAAATAGAATTTAAGGTCAAACTCTTTTGAAAATATCATTTAAATCATTTTTCAAAATTGAATTAAAAATACCTCTTTAAAATTAAATTATGACCCACTTTAAAATTATAAACATTTCACAAATAACACAACAGACCTTACTTTAAAAATTGCAATATGACCTCGGCTTTAAATTGTAGGCAGGAGCCTGCAATTTCATAAGTTGCACACTAAGTCCAAAATCAAGAAACCCCTAAAAACAAAATAGGCTTCTTCCTTCGTCAGTATGATCCGATTAAATGCGAGAAAATAAAAATGTGTCAATCTCGATTATCGATCATATTTTCATCCAACTCTTAAGTCAATAAACGGTGAAACTTTTTTTTACTTATGAACTCACATTAGATACAAATTTCGCAACCAATTTAATAGAATGAAATGAAGATTATAATTTCTTATTATCTAAGAGCGACGAATCCTTTATCGAAACAATCTTCGTATGACTTTGCCATACCCGAATAATGTCGTATTAGTGACTCTTGACATGTCAACCTTCGACATCATCAAAGTATGACTGTCCTCGTAAAAAGTATTATGATGATCTCAAATTGAATGGCCAATTGCACTATCAAACGTTAGATATTAACCACTGATACTCAAATAGTTATCAATATGGAATCTCTGTTGTCGATCTCCAATGTTTTGTTCTCTATACAAAATATCCACATGTATGTTTAAATATCACTACATTTTAGTTTGCAAGACCAACTACTCACTTTATAAGTGAGAAATGCTATACGTGTTGGTATATCCGTAATAATGATATTCATTTCTCATTATTACTTGCGACTACGAATAATTTTATATTCAGTTATATGTAAATTTGTTTCTCATATTCCCAACTTCTTGTAATTAATAAATTATCAAAACTTGAATTTATGAATTCGATTAAATTTAATTTGTCTGAATAATAATTTAATTAGATCTGTCATAAATAATGATACATATTAAAAGTGTTTAAATTCAAAATCAATTGAATTTAGGGCATAACACTGACATGTTTTAACCTTTCTGGTTATTGAACGCTTTTCTAAGATAGTGCATTTCTAAGCCCGGCACGGCTCGGACTGAGCCTAAGTCAACAATGTAGCTCGACGAGTCGCATGGGCCGGCCTGTAACGAGACGAGCCTAAAAATATCCGCAAAACTTTAAAAAAAAGAAAAAAAATTATTTAGCTCCTTGTTAAGGTAGCGCTGTCTTGTAGGCCGAACTCAGAGCTTACTGCTGCCTTAACAAGACAACTATAATAATAAAAAAAACCTTCAGTAGAATTTTTTTTTTATTATTACTCATGCATTAGGAACGAAATTTTACCAACAGAAGACTTCCTTTCGTAATTCACTTGGTAAATTAACATTTATATTTAAAATGTTCAAATTATTTTTCATTGCTTATTTGTTGTTAACGTGTTGATAATAGAGACGAAATTTGTCTGTTGCTATATTAAATAAATTACGATCCTATTTGGTAAAAATTAAAATTTTAATCCAAATCAAAGTCAACAACTAATTTTAATATACATTTTATGGGATTCATAACTTTCAACCATATATTTTATTAACTTTTATTAAAATTCACTAAATTTTTTTTTTTTTTTTTTTTTTTTTTTTTTGACGTAGGAACCCACAGCCGCTACTCGTGAGTGTGTACTGTGTAAACCTCGCTCCATGTGTAATAACCCGCAAGCCACACATGAGAGATAAACTGCATTAAGCATGCCGGTACGACAGGCTCGATCGAGGAAGTGTTGGCAGAGAATTCAAACTCATGACATTCGATCTCCACTTTCACCCGCTCCACCAACTCGATCACCCCCGAAGTGATACTAAAAATCTAATTTTAAACCTAGCAAACATGGGCTATACGTGTTGTACTAGTATCACTCCATTCTCTGTGTTTGATTTTTGGATATAATTGACGTATAATGTCACATGGTGTCACGTTCCTTGCTTTTCTTTTCTACTTTGCTGGACTGGAGTGTAGAAGACTTCCAATCTGGGAATTGATATTAACTAAATAGCATGGCCCCAACCACCCATTAATTATTCTTCTTTAATTGCTTATAAAGTTGCCGGTCATTTGATATTTATTTAGTCCTTGATTTGTTTTGTCAATAAAAGTGAACAAAATTAATCGTTGATTTTGATTTAAATTTTTTTCAATTTTTTAGTTAAATCAAACTGAGCTTAATAAACTTATGTGCAGAGAAAAAAAAGGCGCTTACGATTACTTTATGCTAATTTGGACTCTCTCAAGATTTATAAGCTCTAAAAATGTGTTTAATGATATATTTATAAATGGACAATTAGCACATAATGTCTTTATCTTTCACTATTATTGTGAAAAACATCATTACCTTTCATTTTTTTTTTTTTTAGAATTTTTACCCTTAATTCCACCTTTCGTTGCGCACGAAGTATTTTTCATCCATTTTCTCAATTAAAAGCCATGAAATGACGAATATATATTTCTATTTAAATAAAACAAAAAGAAAAAGAAAGAACAAATTGTGATTATGTAGTCCCAATTTTTTAAAAAAAAAATACAAACTAGTCTCAAATAAATTATTAAAATGGTAATTAGCATATAATATCCATATATTTCATTATTATTGTGAAAAACCTCTATACTTTTCATTTTTTTATATTTTCACCCTTAATTACACATTTGATTACGCAAACTATAATTTTTATCAGATTTATTAATAAAAACTGTGAAATAAAGAATTTAAGCTCCTATTTAAATAATAAAAAAAAATTTATTAAGAATTTTCTAATAATTTATTTGGGATTCGTTTTCAATTTTTATTTTTTAAATTTCTAATTTTTTAATAATTTATTTGGGACTTATTTATACTTTTTTTAAAAAAACAATAATTTCTGATTTTCTACTAATTTATTTGGGACTCGTTTACATTTTTTTTTAAAATTGAAATTATGGTTGTAATTAATTTTTTATTTAAATATGAGGGTATACTTGTCATTTCACAGTTTTTTATTGAGAAATTGGATAAAAATGATGATTTTCACAATCAAATGTGCAATTAATGGTGAAACTATATAAAAATAAATAAAATGAAAGTTAGGGGCTTTTTCAGAATAATAGTAAGATGTAAGAATATTATGTGCCAATTATCGTTTTAATAATTTATTTGGAACTTGTTTACACTTTTTTTAAAAAAAAAAAAAAATTGGTACTATGGTCGAAATTAGTTTTTTTTAATTATTGTTTAAATAGAATGATATATTCATCATTTCACAGCTTTTAATTGAGAAAATGAATGAAAGAGACCTTTTGAACAATTAAATGTGGAAATATGGGTGAAAATGTCAAAAATGAAAGGTAAAGATATTTTTTAAAATAATAGCAAAAAGTAAGGACGTTATGTGCTAATTACCTATTTATAAAGTATCGTTTTCTTTTATAATTATTATTCTATTTTATCTAGTTCATCTCATCGAACGTGCCGTTAGAATCCTTATTTATCTTTTAATACGGGTGAAGTAGATGACAAGGGATTGGGTGGCTTTTAGAAAATGTTTATCGTATATAGTTATTTACATAATGTTTTACATAACGATTTGACTAGTGAATTCATACCCTCCAATCTTTACTGGCACAAAGTTGTGAATATCATTCATTGCATCATAAAGAGGAGAAATTGTGACCATACATATAGTCTACAGCAGCATTAGCTACATTAACACAGGCAGCAATTTATTAGTGATGAGATCATTAAGATCGGTTCCGATTCTATATATAAAGGATGAAGACTTTTGGTATGTTACCCTAAAATTCACTGGTTGTATCATATTATTAGTACACATCCAATTTCTTTCTTTTTTTTTTTTTTTTTTAAGAATATCTAGTCAATCAAAAGAAGAAATAAAAAAAAAAAAAAACTGGAATTTAAAATGAAGCAAGGAATACAACTTGCAAGAGAAGTGCTTCAGATCCAAGGTAAAAAACAGGCCCAATTCCAGGGGGCCGAGGTGGATGCACCTCGGCCCTTGATTTGAATTCATGTGGAGCCCTTTTTTATCACATCAGGGGTTGAGGTGTTGACACCTCAGCCTCCTGGACTTGGCTCGGTCATTGAGCCTGGCCGAGCAGATTAATCCCAACTTGCAAAGCTCCTTGATAGATGTTACCTTTGCATTAGTGCTAACAGAATAATTTGATACAACCCTTTTTTTTAATTGTATTATACCACCTTAAAGTGGTTAATTAATTAAAGAGTAATGCTATTTATCTTTATTGAGGTTACAACTTCAATCTAGGTGACGTTAATGTGAGATTAAATGATAGGTGAAATTAAATAATTTAATATCACTTTTCATTTAACCTATCATATAGAACCGCTTAAACTAGAGTTGTAACTTTAGAGGGGATGCATAACATTATTCTTAAATAAAACGACGGAGCCTTGTAATCAATCCTAGCCCTCGTTTGACTCCCATTTTTTTTCATTACATTACATTAATTTTTTCTCTCTTCATTTCAACTACACATTCATTAAATAAAATAATATTATACATAAATTAAAAAAACTTCATTATTTTCTACCACATATTTTCCTATTAATCACTATTCAAAAAATTTTCAACACTCCAAAATGGGGTCACACAAGGACCTCCATTCCTCTACAGAATTTTTGTGCCCGGGTTGTCGTGGAACTTTTCCGGGGCTCGACAGATCTTGCATTTATGACTATGTACTTGTATTGCAGACAGTCTGTTTTTAAGAGAAGAAGCTGTATGTGTATAGTCTTCTCATAAAATAAAATAGAATAGAATAGAATCACTATGAGAGAAGTATATTGGGAAGATTACTTAGGGTCCGTTTGATTACAAATGTGAAAAATGGATAGAAAGAAAATATTTTATTGGAAATTAAATTGCTTAAAATTTGTTTTACTGGGAACTGTAATTAATTGTGTTTGATTGATATAATTTTCTACCTGGAAAATGTTGAAAGTTTAGTGTCCGTTTGACTTCGTTTTTTATAAAAATTGTCCATTAAATTGATAATTTTTTCTACTAATACGTCTAGAATTTGTTTCAATTACAAAAAAGTAAAAAAAAAAAAAAATTTTTTTTAAACAATTAGAAAAAATTACCATATTCGTTTGACTTTATTTTGCATAGAAATTGTCAACAAAAATGAAAATTCTTTTTACAATGGTTGATAGAATTGGTTGCCATTGCTTTAAAAAAAAATGGAAAATGTTTTCCCACCTATTAGGTGAAAAAATATTTTCCATCATTTGTGTATAAAAGGATTGTACCTAGAAAAAGGGAGGAAAACATTTTTCGTGAAAAATTGAGCGTATCAAATAGCCAAAAAGTGGAAGTAGGAAAATACTTTCATGAAAAATTTCGCCAAATCAAACGGATCCTAATAGTTTGACTTTTAGACACGATGCTTAAGCAAATGTTGTGGATTCAAATCTCTGTCAATTAAAACTTACACGATGCATCTTTTTAATATAGAGTTTTAATGTGGTAGTTTAACGAGGTATCAAAGTACGTAAAACTTTCGAATCCAAAATCCGCTCATAATTTTATGTTTTTGGTTCAACTCCCACTGAAAATCTTATCTACAATTTTTTTTATTTTTTATTTAAAAAAATTAATGATCTTGAATGCTATCCTTTTTTTTTTTTTTTTTAAAAAAGATTCTAAGAGAACTCTAGAGACAAAATTTTTCTCCGAGAAATTTTATTGGTAAATGGTAATGATATATTTTTTTTAAAAGAGTTGTGCAATGGTAACACCAACGTAGGTAGTAATCGACCTCACATCGTACGTATGTGGGATCCTTGGTGATAAATACTACTCAAGCTTCATAGTATTATCCTTTTGAAAAAAATAGTGTAGAACCTAATGATGCCAGTGACCAAATTATTCCACCATTGTTGGCACTACTTTTAGTGGTTTAATTTGTATAACATTGTTCACGTGTAGGAGTTTTGTAAGAACTAATTTCATTCTACACGTGACGGGCAGGTTGCAGGCTATAAATTAGTCTATATTTTCATTTTTATTCGATGTGAGATTTTATCCCTTGTCCTGTTATAAACTTCGGTGGGAAAAATAGAACTATATGATAAATCACAATTAATTCCATTGATATGTATTGCCAAAAATAATTTTGGAAAGTAAACAAGCTGACCAAAACATCGAGATAGCACTAAATGGCCGAACTTTCTCCATCGACAATTTTGAAATATATTGTTCTCGGAAGTAAATAATACGATTCAAGCGACGAAAGATTTATATATACAAACACAATTTTATATTTGTGTAAAAGGTTCTTTTCGGTTTGTATGGCATGAACCGATGAAAACGCCTAAGAAAACATAAGGAACATATATGTTGCACATTTTCACTGGCGTAGCATAATAAGAATTCCCTCCCAAAGTTCGCCCAAAATTAATGGCACATGAAATCTATGATAAAGTGCAACTATTCGATAACCACGTTTGATTGGCAGTTGAGCTAAGTAAATGCACAATCGGAACAAATATCTCCACCTGCCTCAGTTGTACCATGGTTGCATGCTTTGGCATTTCTACCCCGAGTTCATTTATAATGGACACTTTTAGCCCATGTTTCATCACTGAAAACTTCTTTTCCTACATATTTATTTTCCAACTATACATTCAAATAATAAAATATTCTACACATAAATCCAAAACTTTTAATTTAAACATATATTCTTCTAAAAATCACAATTCAAAACATCGTTTTTCCCAAATAATGATTCTCAAATAAGGGCTTAGGTTGAATCGAGTGCATTGAATCAAGAAGATTAAACCCTTTTGATGGCATTTATTTTGAGAAAATGAAGTTTTGATCAGTGTTTTTTTTTTTTGAGAACGTGTGGTTAAAATGTAGAAAAAAGTTTCAGGTTTATGTGCAAAATATTTTATCGTGTGAAAATGAGTACAAAAATTAAAGAGTTTTGAAACAAGGGTTGTCAAACAATGCGACGAGGCTGTCTATATATATCTACATATATATGTGTATACGAATGCTTGCAGTGTTGTTTAGAGGAAGAAAGGTGGCAAGTTAGCAGAGAAGAAGAATGGCTTCCAAACCAGGGATCCTCACTGAATGGCCATGGACATGTCTTGGGAACTTCAAGGTATCCCCCACCCCAACCCTCTCTGTGTATATATGTATAAACATACTCACATTTGAGCTGCTGGAATAATATGTTTCCATTTTCAATGTGGATAAAGTATCTGATATTGGCTCCTTGGGCGATTCACGCAACGTACTCGTTCATGATGGAGGATAAAGCTGAAAGGGATTTTTCTCACTTTTCTATATTCCCATTTTTGCTAACTAGAATGCTTCATAACCAATTCTGGATTTCACTCTCTCGTTATCGTACTGCAAAAGGTAGCAACAGGATAGTCGATAAGAGCATCGAATTTGAGCAAGTTGATAGAGAAAGAAACTGGTACGCATACATATAAATCCCCTCCTAGCTTCTCTATACATATTTCCTCGACTGCGTTTATGTGTGAGAAGCACGAAATAAAACTTGTGGTGAAATTGACAAAATTTTGCAGGGATGATCAAATAATATTTACTGGCATATTATTCTATTTGGGGTTCATGTATATCAAGGAGGCTCATCATCTGCCTGTTTGGAGGACAAATGGGGTGATATTGACAATTTTGCTTCATACTGGTCCAGTGGAGTTCCTCTATTACTGGCTGCACAGGGCACTCCACCACCACTTCCTCTACTCCCGCTACCATTCCCACCACCACTCCTCCATTGTTACAGAACCCATTACATGTAAGAAAAAGAATAATAGAAGATTGCACTGTACGGAGAGTGAAATTCGGATGTCGGATTTCGATAAGAATTTCATAGATGTAGAATATATATGTATACATGTATTCTAACCATAGCCTTATTTTTGTTTTATCAGCTGTAATTCATCCATTTGGAGAGCATATTGCATATTTTGCGCTCTTCGCTATACCAATTCTTACGACTGTGCTGACTGGGACTGCTTCCATTGCTTCATTTTCTGGTTATATTACATATATTGATTTCATGAACAACATGGGTCACTGCAACTTTGAGCTCATTCCCAAATGGTTTTTCACCATGTTTCCCCCTCTCAAGTTCATAATGTACACGCCTTCGTAAGTAATTTTATTCCTAATCAAAGGCATGGGCATGTGCACAATGTTAAAGATTATGTGCTACAACATCACGTTAAAACCATCTATTTAATGACTAAATTATGCCACTTTGACAAAAAGTGGTTGACAGATGGAGTGACATAATGTTAGTTGACAAGATGTGATTGTATTCAAAACAGTCCAATGAAGTGTCGTGTAGTATTAAGTCAACCATTGTGTTAAAGATAATGTCACTGTAGCATGATTCTTAATGGCATGCACGTATGTGGTCCGTTCTTCCTGATTGATGTTGATTCTCCTATAGAAGACTTGAGAATCCAGCTGATTATTTATTTGCTAATGCAGGTTTCACTCTCTTCATCATACTCAATTCCGAACCAATTACTCCCTTTTCATGCCATTCTACGATTATGTCTATGGAACAGTAGACAAATCCTCCAACTTTTTATATCACACTTCCCTCGAGAGAAAGGAGGAAGCACCTCATGTTGTGCATCTAACTCATTTGACAACGCCAGAATCCATATATCACCTACGTCTAGGTTTTGCATCACTAGCCTCAAGGCCTCATAATTCTACGTGGTACTTGTGGTTAATTTGGCCCGTCACAGTTTGGTCTACAACTGTAATGTGGATATATGGACGCACGTTTACTGTCGAGAGAAATATTTTCAAGCATCTAAAACTGCAAACCTGGGCTATTCCAAAATACAGCATCCAAGTAAGAAAATTACATTTTAATTCATTTAAGAATAAGGAGTACGAGTTTCACGCAAAAATTGTGCGTTTTTTAAATATTGATTTCTTCTTGTTGCAGTATTGCATGAAATGGCAAAGAGAATCTATCAATAGTGCGATTGAAGAAGCTATACTGGAAGCTGAGGACAAAGGAATTAAGATTTTAAGCCTCGGTTTATTGAATCAGGCAAGTCTTAATGCATGTTTGGCCAAGCTAAATTAAGTAAATAACTTATTTTGACTGTCAAATGCTACTTTAAAAACAGGTAGCTCTTTTACTTAGCAAAGCATGCTCTTTAGAGACAGGAACTTCTTTTAGTTTTGGACACAAATGGATGTAGAATTCTTAAAATTTTCGAAATGTATTGACAACATATGCAGGAGAAGGAGCTGAACAGGAATGGCGAGATGTACATAAGAAGGCATCCTCAGCTAAAACTGAAGCTGGTTGATGGAAGTAGTTTAGTTGTTGCTGTTGTGATGAACAGCATTCCGAAAGGAACAGCTCGGGTGATCCTTCGAGGTGAATTATCAAAAGTTGCTTACTCCATTGCCCTTGCCTTATGTCAAGGGGGAATCCAGGTAAGTTAGACATTAGTAATGTTTAGTAATTTCATAGCATGCTAGTGTATGAAATCTTGGAACACGAGGATGATTATTCAGTTATAATATTCCCCAACCGTTTAGGGCATGTTTGGTAAGCTGTACTGAATAAGATTTTAGATTTTTTGGCCAATTATAATACATTTTGGATGGCTTTGGCCAATTCTGTCTTCTGGTACTCATAGGTAAGCGCAGTACGTCAAGATGAGTATGAGAAGCTTAAAGCATGGCTTGGAAATACTGAGGCAGCTAATAATTTGGTCCAATATTCCAAAAGCTATGTTACAAAGGTAAACTTTATTCTTCTTATTCTTTACTGCAGTTTTCCATCCTCTCAAGTTAAAGAAGAAGATAAAGTTTACTTTTCTCTATTTAATTACGATATACTAATGGGCAAGCTCGGTATGTTGAACTCGACCACACTCTATGAAAGGAATTGTGGAAAACAGTAGAGTATTGTGCACCACTCGTGTCATAACTGCATATACTTTCTAAAGCTACAGAAAATTTCCTTATGTGATATTAATGAAATGAGCAAATGTTAATTTTTTTAGGTCTGGTTAGTGGGAGATGGACTAAGTGAAGGTGAACAATTGAAGGCATTGAAAGGAACAATATTCATTCCGTTCTCACAATTTCCTCCAAAGAAAATACGCAAAGACTGCTTCTACAACAACAGTCCATCGATGTTGGCTCCCAAGAATCTCGAAAACATCGACTCTTGCGAGGTTGGCTAGAGTTTTATGCTTTCTTTTCATCATTTGAAATATCACGGTATAATATGTTAAAGGTGCTTGGGCTGACCTGGCACGGACATTTTTCTTTTATCTATGTTTTTTGTTTTCTCTGCCCCTCTTCAAATAATAATAATAATAATAATAATAATAATAATAAGAAAACAATATGTTTGAAAAGTAGAAGCACAGGGTGTCCTGCCCAGCCCAGCCCAACCCAGGAAAGTCTTTAAACCTCGATGTTATATGGCCTCAGAAAAATGAATGGTTTTACGCAGGCATGGGCTGATCTACAATGGAGTCCGCTGCCTCCACACTAAATTTGAAATCCAAGATTTTGCAATAGATTTTTCAAGATTTCACACGAGATTTTCAAAAAATTTCCTTATAATTTATAATTTTGCCTTCACGATCAAAATTTTGAGAAATTTGCTCCCACAAACTCTACTCTTCTCGCTTTCTCCCTATACACAGGGATGGGCACAATTACCGGAATCGGTTGCGTTGAACTAGATTAGCCTATCGGGTTCTACCAAAAGATATTTCAAAATTTGGTCATTTTTAACCAAAAAACAAATTTCTTACAATATCTGAATTATTTTATTGGTGTTTATGTGCAGAATTGGTTGCCAAGAAGGGTGATAAGTGCATGGCGTATAGCAGGAATTGTTCATGGTTTAGAAGATTGGAATGTGCATGAATGTGGAGATGTAATACTCAACACTGAGGAAATCTGGGAAGCCACTATACGCCATGGATTCCGCCCTCTGACGGAGCATGTCCACTAGATCAAGCTGCCCATATTAGATTGCATTTTGGGTTCTTCAGTAACCTAATTTACTGGCTGTATTTCCTTTTATTTTATGTAATGTTTAATGCAAAAATTGCCAGAATAAAACTTAACTTGTTGGCAGGAGTGGTTTCTTTCATTTTGTTAATTTCCCTTGAGAGTTATCTCCACCAGTTCAAAACTCTATCTAATTCACAATTTTCTAAGAGGGGAAACAACAATTGAAATAGGGGGCATTTTCTACTTAAGAAACCAGCACATTTCCCTTTCCTCACATTTTCGGGAGCCTTGCCGTACCCTCTTGACTTGACATGTGGTGCAGCATTAACACGATCAAAAGACCCCAAAAAGAGATTGGCAAATACGTACCCTCTTGTTACATTTCCCTATTCTCTTTTTTCGGGAGTGTTTGAATAAGACCAAAATGGATTTTCGCAGCAGGAAATGGTTTTTTATCATGAAAAAAATCGACTAAAGACCAAACTACTTAACAATTGTTTTTAGTAGATTGTAAAGACCCATAATCAACCATTTTAGTTGGATTTCTTGAAGTTCCTTAAGATCTTTTGATTAATCGACTTCAAATGGAGTGCGAGACGTGGCACTTGAATTTATGACTAGTTGGGAAAAGGAGCAAGGAAAGAGGACCACCTGAGGTGTTAAGTTGTCAAGCTTAATTATTGGCGATCTTAATTATTCCCACTTCGTGAAAAATTCTATTAACGAATTGGAGTCCTTGCATAATTAGGTTTTGCCATAATTTGTCTTATAAATAGGGAGTCATTTTTAGACTTTATAATTATAATCAAAAAGAGAGAAAGAGAGGCTACAGAAGATACGAGTACAATTTTGTCTTATAAATCTTTTTTATTAAAGTGAATTACTGTAGCGACATGAGAAGACATAGTGCCACATTGAAACGAACATCTATAAATCTTGTGTGTTATTGAGTATTTATTTTTTTTTTCTTTTTGAATTGATTGCTCTCAGTAGAATAAAATTAGGGTTTGTAATTCTCAATAATTGGTATCAGAAGATTATTGCAGCTACTGGAGAGAATGTCGTTGGGGATCTACAAGTTTGATGATATGAATTTTGCATTATGGAGGATTCCGATCGACCATTATATCTAGAGTGAAAAACTACATCATCCTCTTCTGAATGAAAAGACGGAAAAAATGAAGGATGATGAATGGAAACTATTTGATCGTCACATATTGGGTGTTATTCGATTGACATTTTCGAAGAACGTTAGTCAAAATGTAGTGACAGAGAAAATTAAGACGAATTTGATGAAGGCAATGTCCGATATGTGTGAGAAGCCATGTGCATGTAACAAAGTATATCTGATGAAAAATTATTTAATTTAAAGATGGTTGAAGATGCTATAGCATTAGAACATCACAATAAATTGAATACTACTATCAATCAGTTGGTATCAATTGAGATTAAATTTGATGAAAATGTGTGCGCCCTAATTCTATTAGCATCACTATCGAATATTGGGAGCCTATGGGAGTTGCAGCTAGTAATCTATAGGCAATGTGAAATTGAAATTCAGTGATGTCTGTGATACTATTCTTTTTGGAAAAGTTCGCAGAAGATATTCTGGAGAAGTCTTAATATCAAGTTCTGCTCTTAATGTCGATAATATGTGAAGGGATTTCAAAAAATTCCAATAAAGGCAAATGTGGATGAATGGTAGAAGCAAGTCCATGATTGAATAGACTGTAGAATGCTGAAACTGTGGCAAGATTGGTCACATGAAGAAAAATTGCATAGCACCAAAGAAAAAGGAAGAAAGGAATAACGATAGTGTTAATGCGATGACTAAAGAGGTATAATATGCTTTACTCTTATAGGTTGACAATCCTATTGATTCTTAGGTGATGGATTCAAGAGTTTCTTTTCATATCATTGCACATCATGAGATTATGGCAAATTATGTTGCTGGAAATTATGGAAAGGTATATCTCGCTGATGGAGAACCTATGTATATTATTAGTATTGATGATGTCAGTTTGAGGATATCAAATGAGTATGTATGGAAAATTCATTATGTAAAGCATGTATCTGAATTTATGTGTAATGTGATCTCAGTTTGACAACTTTATAATGAAGGTCATATTGTGACTTTCGATGCTGGTGCTTGGAAAGATACCATGGGAGCAATGGTTGTTGTTCGAGGAAATATATCCGGAACTCTTTACATCACTCCCAATTGTAAAGACATGGTTGTAGTTGCTGATTCAAATGTTAGTTATGATGTTGAGACACGTGAGTGAGAATGGAATAAAAGTGCTCCAGTCTAATGGACAGCTACAGAGGTTGAAATTTGTAACACCTCGAAAATTTTAAAATATTTATTATTTTGAAAGTTGAGGGACTAAGTGAAGTATGTTTTAAATTCTTATGTTTTGGATCAAATTTTTGGATTTTAATAGAGTGATGATAAGTATATCAATATGGTACTCGTTGTATAGCTCGTAATTAATCATGTAAATTAGGCTCGAAAAAAAGTAAATTTGGATAAGCTAGTCTCAAGATATTGAAGTTCAAAGAAATTGTAATTTATTTATTTGTTTTTTTTTTAATTCAAATTGATTTGAATGATAAATGGCCTCGTGTATCTAAGGAATGGATTTTTTTTTTTTTTTTTTAAATTCTATTTAAAGTAAGAAATTGTCATCATTATCATGTATTGTGATTAGAATCACATTTTTTGTGATAAGTATTATGTATACATGTCATCTTATGACTGGTTTACTAAAAATTCAATTCCTATAATATTTGATAAATACGATTTTACATCCCAATTGTACCATAACTCAACCACTATATTTTTAACTATAAATAGTGTGCAATTGTCCTACAATTCACTACCAAAGAATTTTACAAGGCAGCTTTTATATAAAATAGCTGTAAATTTCTAGTATATTTTTTTCAAAAGCTCGTTTGATCAATCAAAGTAAGATACTTTTGTGCAAGTGGTTCGTTTTCTTATGTTTTTATGTTCAGTAATTTATGCATGAATTGCGAGTTGACCTTCGGGTTCGACCTAACGAAATATGAAATCCTTCGAAAATTCAAAATGAGAAATGATGGGTATCTCGCTTATTCACCGATATACTTCATAAAGAGAAATGTGGTATGAATTGTCTATGTTATTATTATATAATTACGTATGAAAACTAAATGTATCTTATTGGTTATTTTCAAATACTCACTCTTAAAAAATCTTACAGGTTAGTTCGAGTCGATTGGAACAGTGGCGGGATGGTGATGCGACTGTCAGGAGGAATCGAAGAGATAAAAGATTAAGTTTATTTTTTTCTTAAATTATTAGTTAGTTTAATTTGTTCAAAGAGAGTTATTTAATATGTGATTATGTTTTCATTATGAATATTACAATTATTTTTATTTAAAGAATATTATTTTTTCGTTCCGCAAAGAAATTGAATTTTTGGTAACACTCCAGTGTTTGTGGAGTTTTAGAGCGTTACAAAATTGGTTGAACACAATTTATATGAAGGCTATGTTTTCGATACGCATGAAAGGGTTAGTTTCTCTAAACTAAAATTGGAAGGAAGCTAAAAGCTACAAAATTGGAGTTGATTCATACGGATGAATTGAAACCTTTAGCCGTTACTTCCCTTGGAGGTTCCAATTATTATGTGATATTTATTGATGACTCAAGTAGGAAGGTATGGGTCTTCTAAAGAATAATTCAAATCTTTTTTGTGCCTTCAAGAGATGGAAAGCGATGGTTGAAAATGAGACGATTTGAAGGTGAAGTATTTGCAATCAAATAATGGGGGAAAGTATGTAGATGATGTTTTCAAGAAGTACTATGCTGATAATGGAATCAAGATGAAGAAGACCATTCCAAGAACACCTCAACAAAATGGTGTGGTTGAGAAGATGAATAGGACTTTAAATGAGCATTCTAAAAGGATGAGATTACATGCTCGGTTATCAAAGATGTTCTAGACTGAGAGTGTCACTAGTGCAACTTATGTGATCATTAGAGGTCCTTCAATACCATTGAATTGCAAAATACCAGAGGAGGTTTGGAGCGGTAAAGAGGTAAAACTTTCACACTTGAAAGTGTTTGATTGTGTTTCACACATTCACATTGTTTCTATTACAAAAAGCAAGCTTGATGCTAAATTAAAAAGGTGTTTCTTTATTATGTATTGTGATAACGAGTTTGGCTATCATTTCTGGGATGATCAAGCTTGAAAGGTTATTAGGAGCAACAGTGTGATCTTCAATGAAAGTGTCTTGTACAAGGACACATTGGGAATAGATCTTAAAGACTTAAGTTCTGAAGTTAAGAAACTTGAGGTGATCCCATTGAAAGATCTTCCACAATTGAGTTAGATAATAATGATGGTAAGAATCGAGAAATTATAGTCCTAGAAGTGTATCAGAATACCCCTGTGATTGAACCAAGAAGATCCAACAGAACTGCTAGACCTTCATAGAGATATTTTCATCATTGCATTATATTCTATTAACTGATAGAGGTGAACCATAAAGTTATAATAAAGCTGAATAGGATGAGTTAATCATGTGTGAGTTAGCCATGAAGGATGAGATGGACTTGTTATTATCCAATTAGACAAGGCGATTGACAGGGTTACCAAAAGAAAAGATACTTTAAAGAATAAATGATTTTAGCAGTTAAAAGAAGAACATAATTGAAGCACGCAATATAAAACAAGACTAGTTGTAAAGGGATTTCAACAGAAAGAAGGCATTAACTATACTAAGATTTTCCTTCATGTAGTGAAATTAACCACAATTAGAGCATCAATTAGATTAATGGTAAAGGAATGCAACCACAAGGTTTGGAAGTATAGGAAAATCAGAAAGTCGTGTGCAAACTTCAAAAGAGTTTATACGATCTTAAGTAAGCTCCAAGACACTGATATAAGAAGTTTGGTAGTTTTGTGAGTAGTAATGGTTTCAAAAGGTGCTAGTAACATCATTGCTTTATGAAAAGAACTTGGGTAACTCCTATATTATCTTGTTGCTATATGTTGATAACATGTTAATTGTAGGTTCTTGAAAATAAGAAATACATAAGTTGAAAAATGAGTTATCTAAGAAGTTTGTAAAGAAGGACTTGGGTATTGTAAAACAAATCCTTGGAATGAGAATTACTAAGGACAATTTCGTCTTGAAATTATCATAAGAAAAGTGTAAATAAGGTTCTAAGCGAGTACAACATGGATGATGCAAAATTAGTTAGTATTCCTTTGCCTAGTCACTTCAAGCTATCAAATGAGCAGTCACTATCTAGGGAACAGAGCCTACATTGCCAAGGTACCTTATGCCTCTCTATTGGTAGTCTTATGTATGTCATGGTATGTACAAGATCGGACATAGAATATGTCGTGAGAGTTATGAGTAGATATATGAGCAATCTAGGCAAACACCATTAGGAGGCAGTAAAGTAGATTTTCAAATACTTAAGATGCACTTCAAATTTAGCTTTATTTTTAAAATAATCAGGTTTGGAATTACAGGGCTATGTAGATTATGACATGGCAGTAGATACTTATGGTAGGAATAGTACTACTAGATATTTGTACACTTTGGGTAGTACAACAGTTAGTTAGGTCTCTAAATTGTAGAAGATAGTTTTTCTTTCCACTACTGAATCCGAGTATGTTGTTGTAATTGAAGCTAGCAAAAAGATGATAGGATTGTAGTCTTTTTTGGAAGAATTGGGTCACAAGTATGGGGAGAGTATATCATATTGTGATATTCAAAGCACTATTCACTTAGCAAAGAATTATGTTTATCATGCAAAGACAAAGCATATATAAGTTCGTTATCATTTCATTAGATTGACTTTAGAGGATGAAATCTTAACACTTGATACGATTTAGGAGAGTTGGAATCTGACTAACATGTTGACAAAAACTGTCCTAATTGAGAAATAAAAGTTGTGTATAACATTAGTTGGACTTATGTTTTGATGAATGAGGAGATGTTGCCATTGTAGAGAGTTGTGAATTATTCTCCAAGGGAGAGATTGTTAAGTTGTAGAGTCTAATTATTGTCAATTCTAATTTTTACCATTTCGTGGAACTGGTTTTGGACCAACCTCTGTGATGAGGTCACCATGGGGATTGACAGGGGGTAGGAAGCCCTCTTCCAAAGGGTGCGATAGGCAAAGCCATCCGGACCTAAATTTAATCTAAAAATTGTTTAGGAATTTGTATTCTTGTAAAATTCTATTAAAGAGTTGTTGTCATTGTATAATTCGGATTTGCCCTAAATTATCTTATAAATAGGGAGCCATTTTTAGGCTTTATGATTATCATTAAAAAGAGAGAGGTTAAACAAGATACGTGTGCAATTTTCTCTTGTAAATCTTTTATCGTAGTGAATTAGTAAAGCGGCACGAGAACCTCTATAAATCTTATATGTTCTTAAGTATTAATTTTTCTTTATTTGAATTGGTTGCTCTTTGTGAGATTGAATTAGAGTTTATAATTCTCGATATATGTATGATCTGTGTCAAAGGGATGATTCTCGAGCTCTCGACCTGTCCACTTTAGGCTTGGTTAGGATTTATTGCTTTTGTTTAATATTCTTATTATACTTGGTATCAATGATGGAACAATTCGAGAAGATGGTGCATGGTGGATGTGGAAGCCATGAAAATGAAGGTGTGATTTGGAAGCGATTCAGGCAACAACTCTAGGCATTTACTGAGCAAGTTGTCAACTTGGTGACTCAACAACAAGTTATGCCAATGCATGTCTATCGAGAAGAGTTCCATGGCCCAGAGGAATGGAGCAGTTATCAATGTAAGCAAGATGGAGATAGCGAATCTTTGGCTACCAAATGGGAGATTGTCAGCATTGTAGAGTTAGTAGTTCCATCAAATGCTGGGACCGGTGTAGACATGAACTTGCTCGTGCCTCTTGAGCCTGGGGATGTGAAAGGCAGAGGAAAGGGGTTTGAGATGATGTGGTTGCGTGTAGAGGCATCTCAGACCAGGTGCAGAATGTTTGTGGTGGTGGTGGTGCTTAAACTTTTCAATATTAGGGGCTGGTTTTTAGGTTGACATTCTAGAGTTTCAAGGAGCTTTGAAGATGGATGAGTTTCTGGCTTGTTATGTACGGTTGAGGAGATTCTTGAATTTAAAAAGGTGTTAAAGGCATAGTCATTGGAGGACAAAAATTTATACCGATACATTGGGTAAACAATTCCCAATCCCCTCCTCACTACAGGCATCATCCACCACTACATTGATGGATTTCATTATAGCTCATGTACGAGAATTGTATACATGATCGAAAATTACGCCTCGCTACTTTTTTGTTAGAAAAATGGGCATATGATTGGTGGTAGTCAATAGAGCACATATTAAGACTATTCTGTTATTACTTGGATGGGTTTCATGCGTATCTTTTATGATGTCTATTACCCTCCTTCATATAAAGATGCAAAGCAGGAGGAATTTTAGAAGTTAATACAAGATAAGATGACTGTTGCAGAATATCAAGTGAGATTCATTGAACTTTTAAAGTATGCTCAAATTGTGGTTAGTAATGAAATTGATAGGTGTAGATGGTTTGAAAATGTGTTAAGAGAAGAAATCAAATCAGTAGTGACAATTGTAGGTTGGAACGAATTTAGAAAATTGGTTGAATCAGCCTTAAGAGTAGAGAAGAGTATTTTTGATAGACCAAGCGGTAGTCAGATATTGGTGGGTACTTTTAGCTATAAACCACCACAGAGGGAAGACAGAGGATTTCGACCTAGAGTCTCCAATTCAAGTCATTTCAAGTCCAGATCACGAGGAAATCAAGGTTCCAGATTTAGTCACAGTGTTGTACAACAGCCAATGACCAACCGTCCTCATACTCAGGGTTCTTCTCATAGATTATTTATTCCAAGATAGGGTGAGAGTTCTAGCAACACTAGATTTCCTTATTGTCAGTTATGTGGAAGACCTCACCTTGGTGAGTGTTTAAAGTTCAAAGGGATTGGTAGCTATTATAATTGTGACTAAGGTGGACACATTAGAAGAAATAGTCCAATTTTATTACAAGAGGGTGACATGTCATAGAAAGTCCCTAATAGAGTGTTGGAAGTACGATTAAGAGTCCACCCATAGAAACACTTTAGCTACTAGAGCATGTACAAGTAGCGTGGTCTAGTCTAATATTGCAAGTGGTAGTAGTACTAAACCGAAAGGTCAAGCAGGACGATAGAAGACCATGGGAAAGGTTTTTGTTATAACTCAGCAAGCAAAAGAAGAGTCATCCGATGTTATCATGGGTATATTATCTATTTTTGAAAAAGATGCTCGTATTTTAATTGATCCTGGAGCTACACATTCCTTTATTTCATTTGCACTTGCTATACATGCGAATCAAAAGCTAGAACCTTTAGGCAGTTGTTATAGGTGAATCACTGTTAGCAGATAGTATATACCGAGATTGTGGAATTAAGGTAAATGAGCACGGGATGAAGGTAAATTTAGTACCTCTTGGCATCCATGATTTTGATATTATTTTGGTTATGAACTTTTTAGCTACAAATCGAGCATCAATTGATTGTTTTTTAAAGGAGGTCATGTTTAAACAACTAGGATAACATGAAGTTATATTCACTGGACAATGCGAATCTTACCAACTTGTGTGATATCTGCTATTGATGCTAGAAGATTACATAATAAGAGTTTTTGTACGTATTTGGCTCATGTGATTGACACAGATGCTAGCAAAATAAAACTCAAAGACATCACAGTGGTCAAAGACTTTCCTGATGTATTTTCGAAAGAACTACCGGTATATCGAGTTTACTATTGATCTAATTCCAGGGACTGCACCTCTTTTACATGCACCATATAAGATGGCTCCAACAGAATTGAAGAGTTAAAAGTTCAATCACAAGAATTGGTAGACAAGGATTTTATCAGACCTAGTGCATCTCTGTGGGGAGCACCATTTTTGTTTGTGAATAGAAAAGATGGCACCATGCGATTATGTGTAGATTACAAACAGTTGAACAAAGTGACAATTCACAATCAATATCCCTTGCCACATATTGATAATTTATTTGATCAACTTCGTGGTGCTACAATATTTTCAAAGATTGATTTGTGTTCTAGTTATCATCAACTTAAAATCGAGGATGGTGATGTATCGAAAACTACTTTCAGAACAAGCTATGGTCATTATGAGTTTCTTGTGATGTCATTTGGGTTGATCAATGCTCCAATAGCATTTATGGATCTAATGAACCAAGCATTTCATCCATACTTAGATTTGTGATTGTATTCATTTATGATATGTAAATGTATTCTCGAGATCGTGATGAGCACATAGAGCATCTCAAAATCATTTTGTAGACTTTATGAGACAAACAGTTATATGCGAAATTCACTAAAAAGTGAATTTTGGCTTGATAAAGTGGTATTTCTGTGACATGTTATATTAGTAGAGGAAATTTATGTCGAACCGCAAAAAATTAAAGCAGTGGTGAAATGGGAAAGGCCTACCAATGTAACACAAATATGAAGTTTTCTTGGCTTAGTAGGTTATTATCGTCGTTATAGAGCGATTTTCTAGAATTGCCCTTCCTTTGACCAGTTGGACCAAGAAGAATGCTAAATTTGTTTGGAATGAAGATTGTAAAAAGAGTTTCCAAGAATTAAAGAATCGACTAGTTTCAACTCCGGTTCTTACTCTCTCTGTGATATATAATGATGCTTTACGTTAGGGCATTGGTTGTGTTTTGATGTAGAATGGGAAAGTTATAGCATATGATTCCAGACAATTGAAAAACATGAGCTAAATTATCCTACACATGATTTAGAATTAGCTGCAGTTGTTCTAGTTTTGAAGATTTGAAGACATTACTTATACGGCGAGAGATGTCGATATATACAAATCATAAAAGCCTAAAGTATGTTTTCAATTAGAAATAGTTGAACTTGAGGCAAAGAATATGGTTAGAGTTGATAAAAGATTATGTTTGTAAAATCAATTATCATCGGAGAATGCCAATGTAGTTGTCGATGCTCTTAATAGGAAAACATCTAGTTCCATGACATAGACCTATGTTGCTCGAACTCGGGTGCGGGTGTCGGATATGGGTACATATCTAGGAGTCGGATCCTTCTCGTTCAAAAAATGAAGATATGGGGATACGGTTAAAAAGGATCCAAATTTTGGATAAGGGTACGGGGACACGTTTTACATTTATTATTATTATTATTATTATTTTTCTAAAAAATGATTTAATCAAAGCAAACAACTACAATATTAAAGCTAAACAACAAATTACTGAAATACATATGTTTCATTTAATGATAAAATCCAAATTCAAACAAAACATAATTCAAAATAAAGTTAAACATCCAAAATGTCAAAACATAAAAAGTAAGAAGTTTTCCACTTGATATCAAACTAAACAAGCATTCATAATCAAGCTTTACTCCTCTTCTTCATCAAACGTAATTGCTTCCAATTCTGGTTCATCAAGGGATAGTTCCACAATCTCAATGCTACCTTGTCCATCCAATTCAATCTGATCTCCGCCTACAAAAAATATAGATATATAAATATTAAAGTAAAAAAACTAGATATCTCAAGAAAACAAATATTATAAGAATATCGTATACGTACACAAATCCCAATATTTTGTTGGCCCATTTTTGTACTCATCTTCTTTTCGTGATAGGAGTTGAAGATTACAATGAACAAATACCAAGTCTTCTGCACTACTTGTCGCCAGTTTGTTCATCTTTATACTCTGGATTAGTGAATACGTGCTCCAATTTCGTTCACAACAAGAAGAGGATGCCGGTTGTGAGAGAAATTTAAATGCCAGAGATTGCAACAAAGGTACTGAAGAACCATGATTGGCCCACCAAGAGATTGGCTCTTCGTACATTCTTGCATCAATAACATGGGGTTGATTGAAATACTCTGATCCACTAGAAAATGACCCAAATTCAGCATATGCTTTCCTCAAATCAACTAGATTCTCAAACAACCATTTGAGGCATTTGTTTCTATTCAATGAAACTTCTTGATTTTCATGTGGTGCAATTCTCGGAACTCCGTTACTTCCATATTGAAGCCAATATTCATTATAATACTTAGGAACCAAAGAGTGTGCCATACAATGCAAAGGAGTGTTACTCTTATTCCATCTACTCTCCAAAACTTGATGAATAACATCAAAAAAATTTGAATGCCCAGAAGCTATATCTATCCCTTCACGCTTAAATACAATCTTTTTCACATTTTCAATCAATGTGTTGCACATATCATATATTAAATGTAAAACTGGAGAATCGGTATCAGCAACTCGTAATATATTATGAATAGGCTCAGTGAAAGATAAAAAATAATCTAAATTATCCCACCAAACATCATTGACTACACACGTTTTCACTTCTTGTGATTTGCGTTCATTATTTCTGTCCCTATAAATTCTCCAATCTGAATCCATCACCATTTTTTCAAGTTATGGCCTAACTTCTCTTAATCGTTTACTCATTACAATAGCAGATGCAAATCTTGTATCGGCCACCCTCAACAAACAAAACTTATAATATTTATTGTATATAGATAATTTCATTCCATGATTAACAATAAAATTACGAATAGTTTCCACATTACTCACCAAATCAGCAATCCACTTACAATATGCATATTGTGTGATTTTTCAGAAGGATCACATATACTTTTCAAAGCCAAATTTAGACTATGTACCACACAAGGAGTCCAAAAGATATGAAGATACCTTGTTTCAATGCTTAACCCAGCAGCTTTATAGTTAGGTGCATTGTCTGTTATGATTTGAACAACATTTGAGCTTCCAATTTGCTTGATCGCATCAATAAATGTTGCTGCCACGTACTCTCCATCTTTTATATTGCCACTTGCATCAATTGCTTTAATAAACATGTCTCCACCTGCAGATGCTCCCATTACATTTATTAGAGGTCTCCTTTGTTTATCCGACCAACCATCAGAAACAATAGACACTCCATTTTTCCTCCATGAGTCTCTAATAGGCTGAAGTTTTCTATTGATATGCTCCTTCTTTTGTGCAAGCAATGTTGTACGCAATCTATTATAAGTTGGAGGGGTATAACCAGCCAAGTTACTATTGGCCAAAGTTCTACAAAACTGTCTGAAGTAAGGAGATTTTGCAAAATTGAAGGACAATGCACTGGCGAAGAACATTCTGGCAGCCTCTTTATCAGACGTGTCCCTTTGCACCATGTTGAATGTCTTTTCTAGAGGTTTAAGTTCTCCTCTTTTTTTCTTTTCTGCTGCAATAAATCAGAACCACTTGGTAATGAAACATATTCAGCCCTTTCCTTTCATTTACCTCATCTTGAAATTTTTTCCTCTCGACTTGCTCGTGTTCCCGCTTGATTGATTGATGAATGTTGTCCGTTATAACTTTACAACACTCAACTCCGTGATTTGGAAGTTTTAGCAAATGAGCCTTCACTTTAGTGTAAGATCTAGTCACTTTTTTATTGTAATAGTTACAACTCCAAGTCCGATTTCCACCCCTGCTCACTGCTGTGGTAAGTACCTTCACATGGTTCCATAGTGGCTTATCATCGAATTGATTTACACGAAGATTTGATGGTCGTTGAGGTGTTTCTAGTGTAGAGTTAGATGGATTCATGTTTGAGAATTAGGAGAAAGAAAGATTCTGGGAATTGTTTACTGATGTTTGATCGAAGAGGAAGCAAGATTCTGGTATTTGGAAATTTGTTTTCTGGTGCAAATTTGAAGAGGAAGCAAGATTCTCGAAATTGTTTTTTGGTGCAAATTTGAAGAGGAAGCAAGATTCCGGCCTTTGTAAATTGTATTCTGGTGCAAATTTGAAGAGGAAGCAAGATTCTCAAAATTGTTTTCTGGTGCAATTTGAAGAGGAAGCAAGATTCTGGCCTCTGTAAATTGTATTCTGGTGCAAATTTGAAGAGGAAGCAAGGCTCGAGAAATTATTTTCTAGTGCAAATTTGAAGAGGAAGCAAGATTTTGGAACTTTGAAGAGGAAGATAATACGCCCACTTTCAATTCCAAGAGTTCCTCCATTAAAAAACATAAAACCTGGTGTAAAAATAGTTAAAAAGAAAGCAAAACGTCAAAATTAGACACGTTAAAGTGTCTGCTTGAATTTTGTACAATTTATTCAATTTTGATTTTGATTCCTAATTTCAGTTGTTAACCTTGATTAGTAAGTAAATATTATATAAATAATGTTTTGATTCCTAATTTCAATTGTTAACCTTGATTAGTAAGTAAATATTATATAAATAGTGTTTTGTTTCCCAATTGTAATTATTAATAACAGTTAAAAAGAAACTAAAACGTCAAAAATTAGTCACGTAAATTGGCGGATTGAATTATGTACCATTTATTCAATTTTAATTTTGATTCCCAATTTTAATTGTTAATCTTGATTACTAAGTGTTCCCTCTTGAGTTGTGTGATTGCACTCTAAAAAAAATAAGATCGACCATAGGTGACAAGTTGATCTGGTTGTACGTAGACGGAGATTTAACAATTCACCAATCTTTTACTTTACGTTTAAAGATTAGAATGAATTGGGGTTGATATAATTTAGGATATTTATGTTTAAGGAGTTTTAACATGAAGTTGTACGATCGCACTCCAAAAAGAATAAGATTGATTAACGCCGACGTAGGCGACAAATTGATCGAGTTATATGTAGACGGAGATTTGTCTGCTCACTAATCTTTTTACTTTACTTTTAGAAATTAGATGAATGGGGATCGATATGATTTAGTATTTTTATGGTTAAGGACGTTTAACGAGAAGCTATGTGACTGGATTCTAAAAAAATAAGATCGATCATAAGCAACAAGTTGATCGAGTTGTATGTAGACGGAGATTTGACTATTCACAAATCTTTTACTTTACTTTTAAGGATTAGAATGAGTTGTGGCCGATATGATTTAGGATATTTATGGTTTAACGACCTTTAACGTGAAGTTGTGTAATCACATGTTAAATTCTTTTCAAAAGTCTATCTTATTTGAATTCTTTTTGAATAGATTAATGATGTGTGTATAATGTGTTTGTAAAGATTTAAACATGAATATGAATTCAATTGATGCTTTACATTAAAAAAGTGACATTATATAACACCTTAGTTGTCATCACTTTTTGTTAAAAAAATCACAAACTATCTCATTTGATTTCGTTTTTAATCTATTAAAGATATACATATAAGAGGCGTGTTCGGTAGAGATTAAAATCGGAGTGGGACCTAATAACGACTATATTTTCAATTTTAATTGGCTTTTAAGCCATACCGAACAAGCCCAAAGTGTTTGAAAATTTAATTATGAATATGAATTCAAACTTTAATTTATATTAAAAAGTGACGTGATAATACATTGTATTTGTTTTGTATATGAATTAATATGTTGAAATTTGAATGTAAAATACTCTTATCACTTTGTTTAGAAAGTCTCACACAATTTTATTTGTATTTTTGTTTTGTAGATTTATAAAATTAATATTTTTATCTGTTATGGAAAAAAATATGAACATTTAAGAATGTCTATTTGATAATGATATGTCATGTCACTTTTTAATAATGTATATATGTTTATGGAGATAAATATAAAAATTAATATATTTATTTTATGTAAAGACAAATCCCATCTTATATAAAACGAATTTCAATATATTAAAATATATGTAAACACATTTTTTTTTTCATATATGTATAAAATAAATATAGGCTACATTTGTACATTTTACGTATTAAACAGTTTATATTGAGATATTCAATAATTTATATAAAGACGACTTTCAACATTTATATTTCGCCCGTAATATATTTATCGTGAATGCCTTTTAAACTTTCTAACATATTAAAATCACTAAAAATGGATAAGTTTAACTTGAATTATTGAATCAAACAAATTTAGAATTAAATATTAAATTAATCTTATCTTAAATAAAACAAGAACTCACATCGCTTACAATAAAGTATAAAATTTGGTAGAGACAATTCCCAAATTTTGACAATATAAATTGTTAACTTTTGAAACCACATAATTTTCTTAATAATTAACTTATTCATTTGGCCACACAAAAGCCCATTTAACACCCACTAAACCTACCTTATTCATTGGGCCCATTCCACACCCAACTAAACCTAGTCTTCTTCGTCTTCTGCAGAATCTATTCGTCTTCTCCGTCTTCTGCAAAATTTCTCCGTCTTCTGCAACATTTCTTCTTCGTCTTCTCCTTTATCCCCGTAACATTCTCCATCAATTTCTACAAAATACTACTACAAGACTCGAAATAAATGGGTCTTCTCCCGCCGTCCACCGTCTTCTCTGTTGCCGTGTGCGTTGCAGTGTCCGAGTGCACGACCAAGTATTCGACCCATATCCCGTGTCAGTATCCGGTCATGTCGTGTCGATACGGGTGCTTCTCCATTTTTGGAGAGTCCGAGCAACATAGACACGGACTAATGCAATATGTTCTTCTTTGTTTGGTGAATTCAAAATTTCACATGTTCAATTATTAGTTACCAAGTTAGGAACATTGTTTGCTAATTTCCAAGCGAGGCCTACTTTGGTTAACACAGTTAGAGAAGCTCAAACTCAAGATCCAGTGTTGAGCAAATTGAAAGAAGAAGCTAATAATGGTAAGCATACCGATTATACCATTCAAGATGACGGAGTGTTAGTTATAGGAAACAAATTATGTGTTCTAGATGATTCGAAATTGAAGAAAGAGATGCTAGAGGAGGCACATAGTTCAGCTTAGGCAAGCATCTAGGTAGTACTAAATGTATCATATACTTAAATAACACTATTGGTGCACAGAATGAAGAGAAAAATAGTTGAGTTTGTATCCAGGTTTCTCATTTGCGAGCAGGTCAAACTAGATTGTCAGAAAACAACTAGATTGTTACAGACATTAGCTATTCCTAAGTGGAAATGGGAGCACATTACTCTAGATTTCTTACTTGGACTTCTACGTACTCACAGTAGTCATGATGGCATATGGCATTGTAGACAGATTGACGAAAATTGCTAGATTTTTGCCTATGAAAGTCACTTATTCACTAGATAGATTGGTAAAAATGTATGTTGATGAAGTAGTTGGTTTATATGGGACGCCGGTATCTATTGTTTTAGATAGAGACTCTCGCTTCACTTCTGAATTTTGGCCTAGTCTACAGAAAGCTATGGGTACTAAACTTCATTTCAGTACATCTTTTCATCCACAAATAGATAGTGAGTCAGAAAGAACTATATAGACCTTAAAAGACATGTTACAATCTTGTGTACTACAATTTAAAGGGAATTGGGATACTCATCTTCCTTTAATGGAGTTTGATTATCATAACAGTTATCACTCGAGTATAGAAATGGCTCATTTTGAAGAATTATACGGTAGAAAATGCAGAACTCTAGTTTGTCGAGATGAAGTCAGCGAAAGAAATTTGTTGGGTCCTAAACATGTTACTGTGCACATAGACGTAGAAGAAATCTTGAATTTGAAGTTGGGTATAGAGTTTTTTTGCGATTATCGTCATGAAAGGTGTTACCAGATTTAATAAACGGGGTAAATTTTGTTCGAGGTATATTGACCCGTATGAGATTATTGAACGCATTGGTTTAGTTGCTTATAGATTGGCTTTACCAACATAGTTGTCTAGAATTCATGATATATTTCATGTTTCTATGCTTTGTAAGTATACTCCAAATCCGTCTCATGTATTGGAATCACAACTAGTAGAGTTGAAAGAGAATCTTACTTATGAAGAAAAACCAATTCATATATTGGATAGAAAGGAACAAGTTTTGCATAGTAAAAGTATTCCTTTAGTAAAAGTCTTGTGGATGAATCATGTAATAGAAGAAGCGACATGGGAAATTGAAGAACGGAGCGTTCTCAGTATCCGTGACTTTTCAGTATCCAAGATGTATTAAATTTGCCTTTTATCTCGCATTCATTTACCTTAATCCCACAATCTCGGTATATATTATCTGCTAACAATGATTCACCTACTGGCGTACCCAATACCAAACAATTAACTAAAGGTTTTGTCTTTTGATTCCCATGTATAAAAAATGCAAATGAAATAAAAGAATGTTAGCTCCAGGATCAATTAAAATATGAGCATCTTTATCAAAATTAGATAACATACCCATGATAACATCAGGTGACTCTTCTGCTCCCTGTTGAGTCATAGCAAAAACCTTTCCCTAGGTCTTGCAATATTAGACTAGACCGCGCTACTTGCACCTGCTCTAGTAGCCCAAGTGTCTCAATGGGTTTAACTCTGTCTCATACTTCCAATACTCTGTTGGGGAAATACTCTTTGTGACATGCCACCTTCCTGTAATAAAATTGGACAATTTCTTCTAATGTGTCCACCTTGGCGCAATTATAACAGCTACCAACCCTTTTGAACATTAAACACTTGTCAAGGTGAGGACTTCCACATTACTGGCAATAAGGAAATCTAGTGCTGCTAGACCTCTCACCCTATCTTGAAGTAAATAATCTCTGAGAAGATCTCTGAGTATAAAGTCGGTTGGTCATTGGCTACTGTACGACACTGTAACTAAATTTGGAACCTTGATTTCCCCATGATCTGGACTTGAAATAAATTGAACTGGACACACCAGGTCGAAATCCTCAGTTGTCTCTCTGTGGTGGTTTATAGCTAGAAGTACCTACCAATGTCTGACTACCGCTTATTCTGAACTTTGTCTGTTCTCTACCAATTGGTCTATCCTAAATACTATTCTCTACTCTTAAGGCCGATTCAACCAATTTGCCAAATTCATTCCAACCTGTAATTTTTACTACTGATCTGATTTCTTTTCACCCCCATCAAACCATCTACACCTATCAATTTCTTTGCTAACCAAAATTTGAGCATACTTTGAAAGTTCAATGAATTTCACCTGATATTCTGCAACAATCACCTGCCCTTATATTAACTTCAAAAATTCCTCCAATTTTGCATCTTTATATGAACGAGAGTAATAGGCATTATAAACGATACGCCTAAAATCCATCTAAGTAATAACAGAAGGGTATCTATATGTACTATGTACTAAATGCCACTAATCATATGCCCATTCTTCTAACAATAAAGCAGCGAGGCGTAATTTTCAATCATTTGGACAACCCATGACGTCAAATACCCTCTCTATATTGATCATCCATGCATGAGAAACTACATGATTAGTTGTGCCTATGAAAATTTAACCCTCAATTTTGTAGCCCTCTCAATACTGAAATCTTTGTTCGTATTGTGCATAGCTGAAACAACAATAGTAACATTTCTTTCAACAACAATAGGATCATTCCCAGCTACATTTACTTGTCCCCAAATGTTCTAATGGTTGATGAACGGACTCATCCACTCTTTCATGCTCTTGAAGGTCATCTCTATCCAGAGCAATGTAAGTTTGGGACAACATATAACGAACCTTCGATTTCGCTACCACAAAGCATGGCTCCTACAATCATGTATAATATGCTAAACATTTGAATGCATATACAATGCAAGTCTACTGACTACAAACCATGGTCTAATACAAAATTGACATACCCCACTCCTAGTAACACTAATGGACTTGGAGTGTGAAATGCGATGATGATAGATCCCAACTAAAAGTTAGACCCACCATCAATGTTACTACAATATGCAACTTTTATAAATTATTTTTAATAAAATTTTGGTATTATCTTCCATATAATTTGGACCAATCAACATGTAAACAAATATATACAACTCTCAACAATAATATCATATCCGTGTTAATTCATGATTCCCTTCAATAACCACAAAAACATAACAGAATAAATAGATAAGCCGAATTCTCAAACTTTTACTATGAAAATAACATTAATTGTACATATGGATACAAAATACGTAGTGAGTCCATCCAACTATCTACAAGTGATGTAGAATGACATCCAAAAATGAACATGTGTCCAAAAATATACATGCTCTATGAAATTAGTCATACTAGCTAATTCTGTCAGGTGACTTTGATTCCAAAATCAAGACTCAACTCCAAAAGATGCTCAAAAACTCAAATGCTATCTAATAAGGAAATTGTGTAAAACTATATGATTTGATAGCTCAGTGAGTAGAAGTTCAAAAATATTTATACTTTTTCATTTATACATTTTTTTATACATCAAAAATCAAGTTTACATAATCTAAGAGTCCACGATATAATAATAATAATAATAATAATAATAATAATAAGTCAAAAGTCGTCAATACTAAAAAATATCCATCTCATAATCATTATATAATTATCAACTGAAATCTATACCATCATCTCATCACATCAAATGTATCGAGAAATCTACCAAAAATGTACTATCTGAATGAAATATGTAATCTAATCATATGCACGTAGACTACCCCTTGAATTAAGCACTCCCGACAAGGCCTCAATCCCCCTCAGTGAACGGAACTGGGTGTCAAGGCCATTAGTAAACTATATGTACACGGCCAAAACCTCTCCGTCCACGGTAATATAGAACACAACTCATGCCCCTCAATGAACTAGAAGTATATAATCACGGGTAATTTTCTGGTCGATCTTAATGTCACATATGTCTAACATTCCAATTTTCAAGTAATCTATATACAATCTTTAAAATTCCATATATATCACAATGAAAGAATATTTCCACATTAATCATGTAATTGAACAAATAATTCATATAATTGTATAAAATATATAATAGTATAATTAATTTATCAATATTTGAAAAATAGTTAAGTTTTTCCACTCACAAGCTATTTATGTGGTGAATAGTTTGGCTGATAAATTGTCTTGATCTCTTCGTTACCTCTTAATATAATAATAAATTTATTCGGGTCAAAATTCAATTCACAATTTTAACAAGAATAATATAATAATCATTTCACTTCTCTTTAATTGTTTACCAACTAATCACCATACATATCAAATTCATTAATTACTCATACTTTCTTAAAATCACTACGTTATATATATACAACCCCTATACATAATTAATTCAATACCTAAACTTCAATATTTATCATTTAGCCCTTGTTTGGTACACATTAAAAATTTCATTCTTATTCTTCTACTCATTTTCAATCACACATTTTTCAATAAAATAATATTTTCCAACACATCAATAACTTTTCTTTCTTTTTCAACCACACATTCCTAGTCAATCTACTAATCTACTATTCCAAAATACATTCTTCCAAAATAATGTGGCTCAAACACACTCTTAGTTTCATTCAAAGAGAAAACAAAGGTTTGACAAAAAGGGCACTAAAATTTCAGAGTATTAAAGTCTGGCACCAATATCTGTATATTGAAATATCACCGAAACCATTGATAGAAATAGCACTTTCTGGAAATAATTTTAAAAATAGCATCTATGTAGGATTTTATCCGAAAATTGCTTATACTAATTGCTTAACAATGGAGGAATCAACATCAATTCCTTAAATTTAGTGTTAGACATCATACAATCACATGAAATCAAAGAATAGTATCTATTTCACAAATCCCTAAAATAAATAATTTCACATTCTTATACTTACCTCTCTAAAAGAAGAATGAGAAATTGAGAACTAAAATTGGAACCTACCTCTTCCTTCTTTTTCTTTTTCTCTTCTATTTTTTCCTTCTTTTTTCTTCTATGGTTTCGTTCTCTGCTTCTCCCTTGTGTTTGTCCCCGCAAAAATGAGAAAATGAATGGATATGTTTAAAGCTAACTATTGATTAATTGCAAGTCAAGTCACCCCTCTTCATATAAGATAACATTTAATCATTTCATTTCCAATAATATAAACTAAATCCCTACATTCTATTATATATTATTTCTAGCCCTTCAAGTATTAGCCATTATCAATTAGACCCCACGAAGATCATTTATTCAACTTAGTCCTTATTGGGTTTTGATTTTGACTATAAGTGAATGAGGTGTAACATTCTATGCTTCTTCAAAATACTATATATGTAGTGGTGGCAATCGAGCGGAGCGGCTCGTCGGCTCGACCGCTCGGCTCGTACTCTAGCGACCCACGAGCTGCTCGGGCTAGGGGTGTCCAAAAGTCTCGAATCGAAACGGAACCGAACCGAACGGTTCTTCATAAGTTAAATATTCGAACGGGTACCCAAATCGAGAACCGATGGGTATGAGTTTGGTCTCTGGGTCTAGACCAAGAACCGAAGAACCGAAACTAAATAAATTTTTTATTTTTTTATTGAATTAATTAAATTAAATTATTTTCTTTCTAAATAAATTAACAAATTAATTAATTAAATCAGATCATTTCATAATTTTAAGCCTTGTGCCTCAATTTGTTAATATGGATCACCGACATTTTAATATTAATATCTACTTTTTGGTATTTGTATGAATTGAATTAATATTATTCGACGCTAGTTATTTGTATATTTTTGAATTGAGTTATGTTAATTTGTAAAGGTTACGAATGAAATGTCATTAGTTATATTTATGTAGTGTTGCTATAAATATTAAAAAATTTAATTATGACATGGAACCGAAAAAAACCGAACCTGAACGGTTCCATAATTATATTTGGACCCGACAGGTCCATTTATTAAATACTCGAAAATTTTGGAACCAAGCAGAACCGAACCGAACCGAACCGACCCAACCCGACCCAGGACAGCCCTAGCTCGAGCTCGTCAAAAAATGAGCCCGAGCACAAGCTGAGCACGCCGATTTGGTGAGCAAGCCGAGCCTGCTCGGCTCGTTTTTTACGAGCGGCTCGTCTTTTTTTAGAGAGAAGGATAGTTAAAAAAAATTTAAAATTCAAAAAAGGCGAGCCACGAGCCAAGCTCGCTGAAGAGCAACGAGCCGAGCAGAAGCTCGGGTCGTTTTATAACGAGCCAGGAGCTCGAGCTCGTGGGTAACGGCTCGGCTCGACTCGTTTGCCACCCCTATATATATGCATAAAGTTTACCATTCCTCGAAATTAATGAAACCACCACATTGTAGCAGTGGCTATCGCAAGAGAAGGCTCCCAATTGGGCAAATTTAATAGAGAAATTCAGAGAGCAAAAACCAAAGCCTTAAATTTATTTCAATTTTTTTTGTATTTTCATTTGCATATTTTCTTTCCTGGAAAAGGAATTAGGGTTAGGGCTTTTGACGTGAGAAGCCAAAGGAAAAATGTTTTATTGGGATTTTGGATATTAGGTAAGAAATATGGCAAAAACTCGTGAAATATATCCTATTGATTAAATGGGATAATTCCATCCATAACCAAATGAGATAAAAGATCATAATTCAAATACGACGTACATCTTATTTGAAATTTTAATACCTTTCACTTTGTTGAAACATTAAACGCAAGCTACAGAAACTCAATTGTCATCGACATTTTTTTGTCTTTTGATATTCTACTGTTTCTTTTCCTTTTGCTGCTGACCTTTTCCTCTGCTGAAATCTCTTAATTGATGTTAGATTCAACAAGCTCTTTTTCGATGAGTGATCAAACTCACTCTGTCACACTACTAAATCTGACCAAACAATTTTCTTTCTCTGAATCAATCAACAATAACGCAACCATTGAAATTGACTAACTGATAAATCTATGCAACACATCAAGTACGATGTGCACGTCATGTGCAATTTTAATTTTAACACCAACGACTGATTCTTAAATAATAGACTGGTAAAAATTGTTGATTTATCATTCCTTTTAATTTTAAGATCTAAATGTCCTGTTTCTCGGTTCATATATTTTACTACGTGCAACTCATGTGCAATCTTCAAAAGTAAAAATGAAAGGCAGGTCACCAAGAAGCTTCATTTAATTGTCGAGGCCACTATTTTATCAAAAATACTGATAGCTGATTGATGAACAGAGGTAGAGTTCTGGTGCAAGTTTTGATCATTGAATTCAAGATTTTAAAGGGCTTTGGGTTCAGAAACAGAAACAAAAATACAGGATCTGATACTGACATTGATTGAGAACCTAGTTGATCGTTGCTTGTATTTCATTGTCACTCGTAATGACTCTTCGGATCTTTATGTTCAGCAATCTGTTGCCAACTAGATGCATGCGGTTGTCTAGTTATACAAAATAAAATTTGAAAAAGACCGGTGTCCAGTGTCATGTGAGAAATGATTATTAATCAATGAGTACCTTTAGGTGAGGAGGTTTGAGCGTTCACTTGATCTGAGGAAGTACTAGAAACATCACAATTGTCCAAGAATTGTTGAGTGGACAAGATATCAATGTTTGGCATAATCATACATTTGACTGAACACGGTATCATTTTCCCCTCCATTCTCAACACTATTAAGCACAGGTGGATTTTATCAGAAAACAAATTGGAAATCTGTTTTCCATCATCATCATCAAGTGACAAGTATAGATGACCAACTGATATCTTCATCCAAAGGACCAGAATAGTCATTGTTTCCACCTATAAAGTTGGTTAAATTACGAACAAGTTTGAACCCCGAACATGTCTCCTGAGGGGAGGGCTACAGAATCAGCAATCAGTCTAATATCTGAAACTCTGTAACCGGCATAATTGCTCGTGGGGTTGAATTTGTTCATTGAAAAAAAAAAAAAAAAAAATATGAAGTCCCTAGGATAATGGTTACCCTACCATTAACTACTTCATTTAAAAATTTCGTAGTAATAGAAATACCTGTCCATGTTTTCGTAGGGTGGAATTTTCCCATTATTAGGACCCCCCACGCAAAGTATGGAAACATCAAAAGACTTGGACTCATTTGCAAAGAAGGGTTCTTCTGATAGTTACTTTGTGGAATTCCCAGTTTGCATTGCCAGTGTTTTACATCAAAAGATTTCGTCCACTGAAAAGTAATTGAGATTCAGTTGTAAGGCAACACTTTGAATGGGTGCCCTAACACTTGGAAAATGTTCCACAAAACTCAGGTGCGACAACTGTCCAGGATTTTGGTGTTGGCTGAACCTTAAGCATTGGTATTGAAGGGTTTCAAGATAAAAATTGTAATCGATATTGAAGTTTGCTCAATGGACTGTTTTAACTAAATGTTGACTCAAACATCTCAGAAACTGACACTCCGATAGTAATTTTTGTTGATGCCGATCCACTTTTTTCATAAAATCCTGTTCTTCTTTCTGTACCGCATCAAGAGTAACATTATAATGGCAATTGCGGGGTGAACAAGATATTACGACCCTTTCATAAATAATCAAATTATGCGACAGTGAAGAATCACAATCAAGCTTACTCGTCTCTCTCTAAAGAGACCCTAGGAGAGCCAATGCATAGTTCTATGCTTCTTCAAAATACTATATATGCATCTAAAGGTTACCTGTCCTTGAAATTAATGAATCCACCATATTTTCAACATGTACAGCGTGCACGAGGATTACACAGATATTGCACCACACCCGAAACTGTAAATGAGGAAACCTCCATCAGTTCTGAAGAACATCAGAAATTGAAGCTACGGGGTAAAAGTAAGAGTGAAATGACATGGAAAATGTGGTTAAAATATATTAATTTTTCCAGCTATGTTAAGAAAGGGAAAAAATTTAAGAAATTCTGTATGATTAGGCCACTCAATGCATAAATTCAAATCGAAAGAGGCGAAAATTAAACATCAATTCCTAGAAACTAATCCACAAAAACTCAGTGTTTTCCTGCACACATTACATCAACTATGACCTAGATGATGAGGAAATCGAAGAACTAAAAGAGCATATATTTTAGTCACCCAGTAAATTGTGCAATATATGACTCTCCGCGTGAAGTACGGGATTCATTTTCAACAGGCCTAGATGCCCTGAGAGGGAAAAAAAATGGCTGAAATTCCAACATACACATATTATTGAATGATCATAGTCTTACTAAATTTAAGTGACAAACATTGGATTAACTTTCAGATTCTTGAACATGAAGCTGTTGATTTTTTATGCCAATTTTAGATATTGGCTGTACCACTCATCGTAATTTCTTCATATAGGGTCTCATAAATGACAAAATAAATAAAATGGTTTATGAACACGCACGAGAAGCTTGCAAACACAATCACCAAAGCTACTTCCTTGAAGGCTTAGACCAATGTGATGTTATGCCCGTTAAAAATAAGATGTGAAAAAAAAAAATTTATATTAAGGGTAGGGCATCCCCCCCCTCCCTCTAAATTGGCCTAAAAATCGCCGTTCAAGCGGGAATGGCTTTGCCAAAAACAAAGAAAAATGGATGTAAAAATGTAACTTTCCAAGAGCCTTAATATTAACTGCAATAGTAAATCAAAGATACAAAAATTTAATTTCATCAAATTATAATGGAGAGGCTTTTGTTCCAAGAGACTAGGAAAGTTGGGCAGAGTGTGCCCACTAGTATTCTGAGGCAACCAACTTTTCCTATGCTAAAAAATATAAATGATGAAGGAAGATCCCAATTTTACTAGCTAATTTGGATTTTAGCCAATTGTTATGAAACAAAGCATAAGACCGGGGTGCAATAGATAGAGTAACAGGGAAGAGATGACACATCAACAAGGTAAGCGTCATTCCGAGAAAATTTGGAATTGGATGTATGAATTTTTTTGACCTTCATGTTCGACTACCTCTACAATATAGTGAAAGGTCCATCAAATTTTTTATGCCATGACATTAAACCTTTTCGACCTTGCCTCTATCTCTTCTAACTTGTGCCACTAAGACTGAGTTAATATTTTCAGTAAGAGCTTCTTTAGGTCTATACTACAACTACCTAACCATGTATGTATTGTTTCTAGAGTATCTCCTTCAAAACAATCTGACAAAATTACCTTAATGAAATCTGCATAGGGTAACAATATGATTAAAAGAGTCAGAAAATTAATTTGAGCCCACCAACTTCACGATATTTCCTTAAAACGAATTTGCTGCCTTCAAAAGATGCTAAAGACGTCCATCAATCATTTCCCATGATAGAACGAATTTCGTTTCCTACGGAAGCATCACAGCAATCTACAGGAGTTCCAACGAACTCAATGAAGTATATTTACTTCGAAATGAATATCAGAACGAGAAAGAGGGATGATGGGATTCAATGCAGAGAATATTTGCAGTGAATAATGGTCTAATTATTTTGGCAACGGGACTGGCTATTTATAGAATCGTTCGTGGTCATTCGAACATCCTTCAAGCCACTTTAGAACAGTCGCTACTGTGCAGATAGGTCCCAAAAATCCGAACAGGCACCATGGTTCGGTTAACAGATCATCCAAAATAATTTTCTAAAAACAGGCCGATTAATTAAAATTAATTTTATTAAGTACCCAAGAATTTGATTAATTACTATTTGATCCAAATTAAATAAAATTTGTCCAAAAAGATAATATAGTACAAGGATGCACCCACACACGAGCTCGGGCTCGGGCACGTGCCGGCCGATCTAACGGACGACGGCGGCGTGCGCACGTGGGGTTTGGACTAAATCTCATAAGATATAGATCCCCACTTTTAAAGACTATTGGTACTCTTTGGGGCCCAAACCCAATTCCCAAACTTACACTATATAAGCCACATCAAAGTTTCATAACTTTCCTATATGGGACAAGTGTATGGGAATATTCCAGTAAATCAAATTCTTCACTATTTCATAGTTTCAAGTGGGTTACTTTGACATTAAATATTTCATTCAATACTAAATGGTTTTCGATAAATAAATATATCACATTAATCCTCTTGCGGGGTAGAACGTGAATATGCTAGGTTCCGCTAAAAATAAGGCACGGGTCCCACTGAAATTTGGGCTCAAAGTTGACCCATTTCATAAATATTAAACCATTTACCAACAATGCCCCACATGAATGAAATATGTTGGCCTTTTTCCAAACAACAACATCTGATATGTTTTTTCAAAGTAAAACTGAAGAAAACTAAATTGGGATAAGTAGCCAAAGATTTTGAACTTTCCCTAGTAATATCTATTGGATATACTTAGCCAATCAGTAGTAAGATGCTTTGAACAGTCAGCCATTTGTGTACACCTAGACAATAGAAGCACTACACCAAAAAACATATTTTGTAGCAGCTAAAAAACGCTACCAAAAGTCTTTTGCAGCGTTTTAGCGAGTGTTGCGGTGGTCAATGTTGTCGTTGAGGGAAGAGATACTGCAACCTTTTTCCAACATTGCGAAAGGGGTTTTGGCAACGTTGAAAAAACGTTGCGAAAGACCCCTTTAGTAACGTTTTTTCAACGTTGCCAAAAACCCCTTTCGCAACGTTGGAATAACATTGCTAAAAACCCCTTTAGCAACTTTGAAAAAATGTTGCGAAAGACTCCTTTCGCAACATTTTTGCAACGTTGCTAAAGGGGTATTTAGCAACATTTTTTCAACGTTGCGAAAGACCTTTAGCAACATTTTTTCAACATTGCGAAAGACCCCTTTCACAACATTTTTTCAACGTTGCTAAAGGGATTTTTAGCAACGTTGAAAAACGTTGCTAAAGGGGTCTTTCGCAACGTTTTTCCAACGTTGCTAAAGGGGTCTTTTTAATATTTTTTTTAAATTAATTCACATTTTTATATTCCTACGCTACTAGAATAAATAACCAATATAAACATCAAAATAAATATAAGAAATCAGGATTAAAATGGGAAAACAAATTGCATTGAAATTAAACCATGCTAACATAATACATTGTGCAATATTCACTCCATTATACATGAGAAAGTATATCAACCCAGCATCAATAACATATTTTCCATCATTCATCGGACCATTCACAAAATGTATAATAATTCATAACATATTTTTGGTACATTCCTCTGTTTGGCAATAAAAAAAGAAGTTGTTGCAAAAAAAATGAAATGAAGCCCCATGTTTGAGCCCCATGGGTAGAGATGTCAAATGGGCTGAGCGGCTCATCGGCTCGGTCGCTTGGCTCGTTAAAATACGAGCAACGAACCACTCGCAAGATTGATAAGCCGAGCCTTGCTCGGCTCGTGGGCTCGTGAAAATTTTTTAAAAAAGTGAAAAAGTAAAAAAAATTCAAAAAAGCTCGTGGGCTCGCGGCTCGGCTCGTGAGCTTACGAGCTCATGGGCCGAACCGAGCTGGCCCACAAGCTCATGAACCACGAGCCTGCTCGGCTCGTAAGCCGTGGCTTAAAGGGCCGAGCTGGCCCATAGGAACCAGGTACCTCGCACATCCTTGCACCATCCAAATCATCCCTGGCTAAAGCATCATTACAGCATACCACATAATTCTCCTGGAAACCACTTGAAGCTCTAACAAAAGTTCGCTACCATTGCAAAATAAGATATACTCTTGGTTTCAAACACACACGCACAAACCATGAGTTTCTTTTAAGCAAAATTAATAATAGAAGTCATAATAGTTAATCTAGGCCAAATTTCAAAATCACTAGGATATAATTCACAAGTTGACACACTGGTTTCTCATAAATGCTTGCTATGTGACAACAGGATGGCTTGCCTTAGCCCTTGTTCCAACAACAATTGCATTCTTTCTGCTAGCTTTATCAGGAAGCAAGATAGAACTAATTGTTGCCACAACGGCCTAAGTTCAGAGAGAGAGAGAGAGAGGGCAACCAATTTGACTCTTGCTCACCAGCTAGAAATGAAACTCCATTTGCTACACAAATTTCTCCCATGACTTGCAGTGTATCAATGGATAAATGCCAACAAGAGAAACAAGAGTATAATATATTGATTGGAGGAAGGAAAATCTCTTCAACAAGAGTATATAATATATCGATCTTCATGGCTAGATACACAGAAAAAAAAGTGGCAAGTTGACAACTTTAGTTGGAAGTCTATAATCTGCATAAACCAAAGCCACATTAGTAAGGTTGCCAATGCACATTACTGTTTTCCCCATTTCATTTGAGTGTTGGGGAGGGAGGGTAGTAAATAGTTTATAATTTATAATTTTTTTTTATCTTCTCCAGCTCTTCATCGGACCAAATTTTTAGGACAAAGTGATGTCTTGCTCATTACCTACTAAACTAGAGGTTGCATGAGTGTGTTTATTTGTATCCACTAAACACATGTTGTGACCAGATACCAACTGTTTTTGCATGAAAAGAACGTTGGAAGCATAGTAGATAACTAGTGTAGGCTTGTGGCAGGCCCAGGTAACTGTCTAGTCTATAACATTTAGGAGAAACAACAATAGCATCAACGTTCCAAATTGATTGGAGCACGATGGAGTTAGTAATAAAAAATGAAATTGGAGCATGAAGTACCTATTATTTGAGTAAAGAAATCAGAGATTGAAAATGGCAATAAGATGTACTTCTATTTACAAACACACACGCCCAAACCATTATGAGTTTCTGACCTTGTTTTCACACCTTAGTCAGGACATTTTGGAAGAGCTCAATGAATTCTTAACCAATCATCGCAACACAACATGTCACCCAACCTCCAGCCACACGCCACCCCCCTAACAAAACTGAAATTCAATAAATAAAGTGTACTAAGTAATGGACAGTTAGCTTCAAGTATCATAAACCATCAACATGATATGTTGACAGATTTACAGAATTACTAATTAGGAATACAATCAATGATTTATACCTCGAAGAGAGACCTCAGTTCAGAGTCCACATTACTAATGATATTCCGAACAAATAATGTCCTCGAAGGATGATCTCTATATGGGTGTTCGCTACTAACAGCCCCAACACTATTTGTAACCCCAAAATGAGCTATATTGCTTCCACTAACACCATCAGACGTGCTTAACCTCAACACACCATCCCCAAAAATAATTTACATTTCAGACGATACTCCTTGAGCAAGAGATGAGTTTATTTGATAGTTTTAGAGAAAGATCCCAAGCAAATATCTATTATTAATTTTCTTACACTGAAAAGTGAAGAACAGAGAAATATAGAATTCCAGCTTCAAATAATTCTTTGTTGTCAAGGTTTGAAGATATATAAAGGATAAGAATCAAGATAACTAAGATATTTACTCATTTAAATAAGAATATAGTATTAAAAAGACAAACATGTCAATTTATGCCTATTTACTCATAAAATTAATCATGTCTCTATTCAACAAAGTATATATCCAAATCACATTATACTAACAGCCCCTATAGGAGTCTAATACTGCTCTTTGGCCAGGCAACAGTACTTCCCATGGCTTTACTAAGAGTTCGGAATTCATCTATAGGTCTGTATAAAGTCAAATTGCCCATATACACTTCCTCAACTCAAACTTTCCAACAGTCTCGATCGAGTGGCAAGTGATGCATCTTTGCACTTGGGTTTGTTGTTACAATCTTCCTTTCTACTACGACTTTTTCCTCTTCAAACATGTACCGATGCAACAGTTGACATCTTGCATTTGTCATAGGTACGGTACTTCCTTGGTGTGACTACAAATTCATAGTAGACAGAACATATTTTTTTTAATAATTAGAATGCTACAAAATGAATATTTGCTGAATAAACATTTAAAAATGTATCTTCTATATATATAAAGTGCCTATGAAACGGAAATTCTTGTTTTAACGGAAAATTTAACGGAATTTGTTGTTTTAACGGAAAATCTATTTTCACCGTTAATTTTAGTTTAAAATTTTTTAACTACATTATTGGGCTTCAAAATTTACAATTCTAAGGCCCATGGAGAAGTATTGGATGTCATGCTCATTTTATAGATACAATTCTCTCCAAAGGTTTCGTAAACTTCCAATGTGGGATTGTGCATTTTATATCTGCTCTTAACTCTAATAGTTTTATAAACTTCCAATATGGGATAGTGACCAAAAAAAATGTTAAAATGCTCATCAAAATCATTGTCAAATGTATGTCTAATTGACTAATTTGATTTTGAATTACAACTAATTAAATTGTAATATTCACTTTCATTCTTTCATTTATTTAATTTTCAAATTTAACTTAAATTGCACTTGGTTATTAATATATTAATGTTAGATATTATTTTCTATAAGTTTAAACAAAGTAAACTATTTTAATATATTTATTTTTAATTTTTAGTGTTGGGACTAATTGTAGGATAATGAATCTAATTAGTAAAGATATATTTAATTTGAATTATTTTTATGTATTTATTGCACTCGGTTCGATCCCAATTGAATTTTCACGGACTTCACGTCGGAATCATTCTCAATTGTGAAATATCGGAATTATCAAATCCGTAAACTTTTCATATAAATCCTATGATTAATGCTCATATTTAGTTCCTTAATTAATTAAAAAAATTAAAATTCTTCTAACACTAATTAGCAATATTATAGTATTATATTAAATGTTTAGTAAGTATTATTTTTAAATATTAAATGATTTTATGATATAGTAAAAAATCTATTTTTTTATAATATAGAAAAAACTATTTTTTAAAATAAAAATATATTTAATGTCTTAAAAATAATTAAAATAATATTAAAAATACGAAACGCATTATGACGCTTATTCTTCGCATTGACACGCCTAAACTTGTGATTCTTGATTCTCAATATCGACGTCTCGCAACGCATTACGCCTTTTAGAACATTATTAATAAATGAATGGAAAATGCAAAAGGCTTTGTACTACTACATTTTAGTCACTAGGAAAAAATGAAACTAAAAAAACAAAATGGATGTGGAGATTATCAATTTAAAAATGCTAATAATTTATTTGATAAGGTACATTGAACTCAATGAAGAAAAAATATTTATTTATTTTGTTTTGTATTATAATGTTATCTATTATTTTAGGGTTAATTTCACAAATGGTCATTGAAGTTACCTGAAAATTTCAAAACGGTCACTGAAGTTTCAAAGTTTCAGAAACGGTCACTGAAGTTTGAAATTTCTTTCAAAACGGTCACTGAATTTTCAGATTTTTTGGCCAAGTTTGAGGCAATTTTTCGGCAACTTCCGACCACCAAAACCGCCGATTTCGGATACCGTTGGAAAGCCCACGATGTCCTCTTGAATTACCACCAAAAATCTCCCCAAAATTCCAAGTGAATCGGCCGGAATAAACCCACGAAGTCGGCAATCGAAAATTGTGAAAATTTGCCCAGATTTTCAGATTTTTTGGGCAAGTTTGAGGCAATTTTTCGGCAACTTCCGACCACTAAAACTGTCGATTTCGGATACCGTTGGAAAGCCCACAATGTCCTCTTTAATTACCACCAAAAATCTCCTCAAAACTCTAAGTGATTTGGCCGGAATAAACCCACGAAGTCAGCTACCCAAACTGGGCAAAAAAGTCCGAAAGTCTGCCCAATTTGGGTAGCTGACTTCGTGAGTTTATTCCGGTCGAATCACTTGGAGTTTTGGGAAGATTTTTTGTGATAATTGAAGAGGACATCGTGGGCTTTCCAACGGTATCCTAAATCGATAGTTTTGGTGGTCGGAAGTTGTCGAAACATTGCCTCAAACTTGCCCAAAAAATCTGAAAATCTGGGCAGATTTTTATAATTTTCGGTTGCCGACTTTGTGGGTTTATTCCGGCCAAATCACTTGGAGTTTTGGGGAGATTTTTGATGGTAATTGAAGAGGACATCGTGGGCTTTCCAACGGTATCCGAAATCGATATTATAGCCCTATAAAATGGTTATCGTTTTTGAAAATTTATAATGAAAAATTTTTTATTAAATACAATTTTAATCTTTATTCTTCACACACTGAATTTCGAATCCTAAGAAAACAATTTAATTTTTGAATTTCGTTTCGATGAAGCGAAACCAATACAAATTGTTTTTTTTGATAAATTTTCGGATTTTATTCCTACAAAATCGCATCCCATTCCAATGGCCAAAACTCATTTGTACAGGGGAAGCATAATTTCCTGATTTGAGATCTGGATCTAAATTTGATCATTAAGGGAAAGTTTGGTTCTGCCTTAGAGTTACTTTGCTTTAGACTGGTTGTAATGGCAAAATTCTAGGTCTGATTTATTTCTTCGGTGCCGGAGAGTAAAATCATTGGCGAAAAAATCTATTTATTTTTGTGAGGTTTAATGTGATTTTTTGACGAATAATCAACCAATGTATTGGAGATCAACTAAATTAAAAATACGAAACGCATTATGACGCTTATTATCTTCGCATTGACACGCCTAAACTTGTGATTCTTGATTCTCAATTCGACGCATTATGCCTTTTAGAACATTACTTTAAATGAGTATAATATGTATGTTAAAAATCAACTTTGTACTACTACATACATTTTAGCTCAGCTCACATAGTAAAAAATGAAACTAAAAAAAACAAAATGGATGTGGAGATTAGCTCAATAATTTAAAAATGCTAATAAAAAAAAAATTTATATTAAGGGTAGGGCATCCCCCCCCTCCCTCTAAATTGGCCTAAAAATCGCCGTTCAAGCGGGAATGGCTTTGCCAAAAACAAAGAAAAATGGATGTAAAAATGTAACTTTCCAAGAGCCTTAATATTAACTGCAATAGTAAATCAAAGATACAAAAATTTAATTTCATCAAATTATAATGGAGAGGCTTTTGTTCCAAGAGACTAGGAAAGTTGGGCAGAGTGTGCCCACTAGTATTCTGAGGCAACCAACTTTTCCTATGCTAAAAAATATAAATGATGAAGGAAGATCCCAATTTTACTAGCTAATTTGGATTTTAGCCAATTGTTATGAAACAAAGCATAAGACCGGGGTGCAATAGATAGAGTAACAGGGAAGAGATGACACATCAACAAGGTAAGCGTCATTCCGAGAAAATTTGGAATTGGATGTATGAATTTTTTTGACCTTCATGTTCGACTACCTCTACAATATAGTGAAAGGTCCATCAAATTTTTTATGCCATGACATTAAACCTTTTCGACCTTGCCTCTATCTCTTCTAACTTGTGCCACTAAGACTGCGTTAATATTTTCAGTAAGAGCTTCTTTAGGTCTATACTACAACTACCTAACCATGTATGTATTGTTTCTAGAGTATCTCCTTCAAAACAATCTGACAAAATTACCTTAATGAAATCTGCATAGGGTAACAATATGATTAAAAGAGTCAGAAAATTAATTTGAGCCCACCAACTTCACGATATTTCCTTAAAACGAATTTGCTGCCTTCAAAAGATGCTAAAGACGTCCATCAATCATTTCCCATGATAGAACGAATTTCGTTTCCTACGGAAGCATCACAGCAATCTACAGGAGTTCCAACGAACTCAATGAAGTATATTTACTTCGAAATGAATATCAGAACGAGAAAGAGGGATGATGGGATTCAATGCAGAGAATATTTGCAGTGAATAATGGTCTAATTATTTTGGCAACGGGACTGGCTATTTATAGAATCGATCGTGGTCATTCGAACATCCTTCAAGCCACTTTAGAACAGTCGCTACTGTGCAGATAGGTCCCAAAAATCCGAACAGGCACCATGGTTCGGTTAACAGATCATCCAAAATAATTTTCTAAAAACAGGCCGATTAATTAAAATTAATTTTATTAAGTACCCAAGAATTTGATTAATTACTATTTGATCCAAATTAAATAAAATTTGTCCAAAAAGATAATATAGTACAAGGATGCACCCACACACGAGCTCGGGCTCGGGCACGTGCTGGCCGATCTAACGGACGACGGCGGCGTGCGCACGTGGGGTTTGGACTAAATCTCATAAGATATAGATCCCCACTTTTAAAGACTATTGGTACTCTTTGGGGCCCAAACCCAATTCCCAAACTTACACTATATAAGCCACATCAAAGTTTCATAACTTTCCTATATGGGACAAGTGTATGGGAATATTCCAATAAATCAAATTCTTCACTATTTCATAGTTTCAAGTGGGTTACTTTGACATTAAATATTTCATTCAATACTAAATGGTTTTCGATAAATAAATATATCACATTAATCCTCTTGCGGGGTAGAACGTGAATATGCTAGGTTCCGCTAAAAATAAGGCACGGGTCCCACTGAAATTTGGGCTCAAAGTTGACCCATTTCATAAATATTAAACCATTTACCAACAATGCCCCACATGAATGAAATATGTTGGCCTTTTTCCAAACAACAACATCTGATATGTTTTTTCAAAGTAAAACTGAAGAAAACTAAATTGGGATAAGTAGCCAAAGATTTTGAACTTTCCCTAGTAATATCTATCGGATATACTTAGCCAATCAGTAGTAAGATGCTTTGAACAGTCAGTCATTTGTGTACACCTAGACAATAGAAGCACTACACCAAAAAACATATTTTGTAGCAGCTAAAAAACGCTACCAAAAGTCTTTTGCAGCGTTTTAGCGAGTGTTGCGGTGGTCAATGTTGTCGTTGAGGGAAGAGATACTGCAACCTTTTTCCAACGTTGCGAAAGGGGTTTTGGCAACGTTGAAAAAACGTTGCGAAAGACCCCTTTAGTAACGTTTTTTCAACGTTGCCAAAAACCCCTTTCGCAACGTTGGAATAACATTGCTAAAAACCCCTTTAGCAACTTTGAAAAAATGTTGCGAAAGACTCCTTTCGCAACATTTTTGCAACGTTGCTAAAGGGGTATTTAGCAACATTTTTTCAACGTTGCGAAAGACCTTTAGCAACATTTTTTCAACATTGCGAAAGACCCCTTTCACAACATTTTTTCAACGTTGCTAAAGGGATTTTTAGCAACGTTGAAAAACGTTGCTAAAGGGGTCTTTCGCAACGTTTTTCCAACGTTGCTAAAGGGGTCTTTTTAATATTTTTTTTAAATTAATTCACATTTTTATATTCCTACGCTACTAGAATAAATAACCAATATAAACATCAAAATAAATATAAGAAATCAGGATTAAAATGGGAAAACAAATTGCATTGAAATTAAACCATGCTAACATAATACATTGTGCAATATTCACTCCATTATACATGAGAAAGTATATCAACCCAGCATCAATAACATATTTTCCATCATTCATCGGACCATTCACAAAATGTATAATAATTCATAACATATTTTTGGTACATTCCTCTGTTTGGCAATAAAAAAAGAAGTTGTTGCAAAAAAAATGAAATGAAGCCCCATGTTTGAGCCCCATGGGTAGAGATGTCAAATGGGCTGAGCGGCTCATCGGCTCGGTCGCTTGGCTCGTTAAAATACGAGCAACGAACCACTCGCAAGATTGATAAGCCGAGCCTTGCTCGGCTCGTGGGCTCGTGAAAATTTTTTAAAAAAGTGAAAAAGTAAAAAAAATTCAAAAAAGCTCGTGGGCTCGCGGCTCGGCTCGTGAGCTTACGAGCTCATGGGCCGAACCGAGCTGGCCCACGAGCTCATGAACCACGAGCCTGCTCGGCTCGTAAGCCGTGGCTTAAAGGGCCGAGCTGGCCCATAGGAACCAGGTACCTCGCACATCCTTGCACCATCCAAATCATCCCTGGCTAAAGCATCATTACAGCATACCACATAATTCTCCTGGAAACCACTTGAAGCTCTAACAAAAGTTCGCTACCATTGCAAAATAAGATATACTCTTGGTTTCAAACACACACGCACAAACCATGAGTTTCTTTTAAGCAAAATTAATAATAGAAGTCATAATAGTTAATCTAGGCCAAATTTCAGAATCACTAGGACATAATTCACAAGTTGACACACTGGTTTCTCATAAATGCTTGCTATGTGACAACAGGATGGCTTGCCTTAGCCCTTGTTCCAACAACAATTGCATTCTTTCTGCTAGCTTTATCAGGAAGCAAGATAGAACTAATTGTTGCCACAACGGCCTAAGTTCAGAGAGAGAGAGAGAGAGGGCAACCAATTTGACTCTTGCTCACCAGCTAGAAATGAAACTCCATTTGCTACACAAATTTCTCCCATGACTTGCAGTGTATCAATGGATAAATGCCAACAAGAGAAACAAGAGTATAATATATTGATTGGAGGAAGGAAAATCTCTTCAACAAGAGTATATAATATATCGATCTTCATGGCTAGATACACAGAAAAAAAAGTGGCAAGTTGACAACTTTAGTTGGAAGTCTATAATCTGCATAAACCAAAGCCACATTAGTAAGGTTGCCAATGCACATTACTGTTTTCCCCATTTCATTTGAGTGTTGGGGAGGGAGGGTAGTAAATAGTTTATAATTTATAATTTTTTTTTATCTTCTCCAGCTCTTCATCGGACCAAATTTTTAGGACAAAGTGATGTCTTGCTCATTACCTACTAAACTAGAGGTTGCATGAGTGTGTTTATTTGTATCCACTAAACACATGTTGTGACCAGATACCAACTGTTTTTGCATGAAAAGAACGTTGGAAGCATAGTAGATAACTAGTGTAGGCTTGTGGCAGGCCCAGGTAACTGTCTAGTCTATAACATTTAGGAGAAACAACAATAGCATCAACGTTCCAAATTGATTGGAGCACGATGGAGTTAGTAATAAAAAATGAAATTGGAGCATGAAGTACCTATTATTTGAGTAAAGAAATCAGAGATTGAAAATGGCAATAAGATGTACTTCTATTTACAAACACACACGCCCAAACCATTATGAGTTTCTGACCTTGTTTTCACACCTTAGTCAGGACATTTTGGAAGAGCTCAATGAATTCTTAACCAATCATCGCAACACAACATGTCACCCAACCTCCAGCCACACGCCACCCCCCTAACAAAACTGAAATTCAATAAATAAAGTGTACTAAGTAATGGACAGTTAGCTTCAAGTATCATAAACCATCAACATGATATGTTGACAGATTTACAGAATTACTAATTAGGAATACAATCAATGATTTATACCTCGAAGAGAGACCTCAGTTCAGAGTCCACATTACTAATGATATTCCGAACAAATAATGTCCTCGAAGGATGATCTCTATATGGGTGTTCGCTACTAACAGCCCCAACACTATTTGTAACCCCAAAATGAGCTATATTGCTTCCACTAACACCATCAGACGTGCTTAACCTCAACACACCATCCCCAAAAATAATTTACATTTCAGACGATACTCCTTGAGCAAGAGATGAGTTTATTTGATAGTTTTAGAGAAAGATCCCAAGCAAATATCTATTATTAATTTTCTTACACTGAAAAGTGAAGAACAGAGAAATATAGAATTCCAGCTTCAAATAATTCTTTGTTGTCAAGGTTTGAAGATATATAAAGGATAAGAATCAAGATAACTAAGATATTTACTCATTTAAATAAGAATATAGTATTAAAAAGACAAACATGTCAATTTATGCCTATTTACTCATAAAATTAATCATGTCTCTATTCAACAAAGTATATATCCAAATCACATTATACTAACAGCCCCTATAGGAGTCTAATACTGCTCTTTGGCCAGGCAACAGTACTTCCCATGGCTTTACTAAGAGTTCGGAATTCATCTATAGGTCTGTATAAAGTCAAATTGCCCATATACACTTCCTCAACTCAAACTTTCCAACAGTCTCGATCGAGTGGCAAGTGATGCATCTTTGCACTTGGGTTTGTTGTTACAATCTTCCTTTCTACTACGACTTTTTCCTCTTCAAACATGTACCGATGCAACAGTTGACATCTTGCATTTGTCATAGGTACGGTACTTCCTTGGTGTGACTACAAATTCATAGTAGACAGAACATATTTTTTTAATAATTAGAATGCTACAAAATGAATATTTGCTGAATAAACATTTAAAAATGTATCTTCTATATATATAAAGTGCCTATGAAACGGAAATTCTTGTTTTAACGGAAAATTTAACGGAATTTGTTGTTTTAACGGAAAATCTATTTTCACCGTTAATTTTAGTTTAAAATTTTTTAACTACATTATTGGGCTTCAAAATTTACAATTCTAAAGCCCATGGAGAAGTATTGGATGTCATGCTCATTTTATAGATACAATTCTCTCCAAAAGTTTCGTAAACTTCCAATATGGGATTGTGCATTTTATATCTGCTCTTAACTCTAATAGTTTTATAAACTTCCAATATGGGATAGTGACCAAAAAAAATGTTAAAATGCCCATTAAAATCATTGTCAAATGTATGTCTAATTGACTAATTTGATTTTGAATTACAACTAATTAAATTGTAATATTCACTTTCATTCTTTCATTTATTTAATTTTCAAATTTAACTTAAATTGCACTTGGTTATTAATATATTAATGTTAGATATTATTTTCTATAAGTTTAAACAAAGTAAACTATTTTAATATATTTATTTTTAATTTTTAGTGTTGGGACTAATTGTAGGATAATGAATCTAATTAGTAAAGATATATTTAATTTGAATTATTTTTATGTATTTATTGCACTCGGTTCGATCCCAATTGAATTTTCACGGACTTCACGTCGGAATCATTCTCAATTGTGAAATATCGGAATTATCAAATCCGTAAACTTTTCATATAAATCCTATGATTAATGCTCATATTTAGTTCCTTAATTAATTAAAAAAATTAAAATTCTTCTAACACTAATTAGCAATATTATAGTATTATATTAAATGTTTAGTAAGTATTATTTTTAAATATTAAATGATTTTATGATATAGTAAAAAATCTATTTTTTTATAATATAGAAAAAACTATTTTTTAAAATAAAAATATATTTAATGTCTTAAAAATAATTAAAATAATATTTAAAATACGAAACGCTTTATGACGCTTATTCTTCGCATTGACATGCCTAAACTTGTGATTTTTGATTCTCAATATCGACGTCTCACAACGCATTATGCCTTTTAGAACATTATTAATAAATGAATGGAAAATGCAAAAGGCTTTGTACTACTACATTTTAGTCACTAGGAAAAAATGAAACTAAAAAAACAAAATGGATGTGGAGATTATCAATTTAAAAATGCTAATAATTTATTTGGTAAGGTACATTGAACTCAATGAAGAAAAAATATTTATTTATTTTGTTTTGTATTATAATGTTATCTATTATTTTATTATGTACAAAATGTTCACGATTAAGTGCAAAATTTAATATAATATAATAGTACGAAACACAAACTTATACATTTTAATTTAGAATTTAACACTATTCAAATTAAAATTAATTTATCACAATGTGTAATTATTTAAACATTACATCATTAATTATTTAATGAACCAAAAAAAATTATATATAAGCTAAGCAAACGTGCATTGCACGTTGCTTATACCTAGTGATACAAAAACCTGAGGAGTAATGACATTTGAATTTATGTCGTCTACACTCTATAAATGATACAAAAATTACGCAAGTTATTCTATATGTAATTAGATATGAACCTATATTATTATAGTATATATGTAAAATGTAACTTCGTACAACCTACTGAAATAACCTGAGAAGTGCTTCCACTTTTTTTCTTTTAGTGCCCCCATCCTTTGTTCTTGAGTCTGTAATTGGGTTTCAAGTTCTCGAACTCTCCTACTACTCTATATTTGTCCATCCACCTTTGATGGTACAACTTCGAATCTGAGTCCCCTAACTTTCCCATGACATTCAGGGTGTTTAAAACTTGATGCCCTAAAGTCATCTGATTTGAGAGTCTCGGCCTAAAGTCTGCTACATGGGTCATTTAGAAATCTTAAGGGAGATAACATAAAAAAAAGAGAAAAAAATACATTTAAAAATTAGAAAAAAAAAGGTGCATGAAAAAAAAAAGCACTGAATGTCTTGATTTGAGCTCCAAACACTTGTTTAAGAGAATTTGACTTTTGATGAAGAATAATTATCCTAATTAAATCTTGGATGTCGAAATAATAAAAAAATTGGAGAATTCTTGTTTATTAATGTGTTGACTTGCAATTAGTAGAGTCTACCTAAGCTAGAGATGGTGAGGATAATAATAAAAAATTCAACCTTAGATTACACATTGGGAAAAGAGTGAAAAAAGAACAAATTTGGGGGTGTGTAAATCATACGAGAGGTGAAAGGATATATTTGACCACAGAAGGTCGGAAATTGAAGCAGCTTATAAATTCATGATAGTCTACTAAATTATTCACACAAACACACATCGATTTTGCATTGGAAGAGTGGATATTGGTTTGGTATTGTGACTTTGAAATAGTTTATAGATTTAGTAGTAATTTCAAATACTAAGATAAAAAGTTAGATTATGTAACCAAATATTTTTGCATGCTTGTGTGTTTGTTGTTATTTATGTTATAATTTTGTTTGAGGGCAAATAAATGTTTAAGTTTGAAGGTATTTGATAAGTGTATTTTATACACTTATTCGGGACCTAAAATAACATTTGATACTTCTTTTGACAAAAATATATTCTAAATTGTTGTATTTTATGTTTAATAGGTAAAACTCTTTGAATGGAAAATGAATTGAAGAAAGAAGCGAAAAATGGCAAAATTCAAAGTCAGATGACCAAATTGCAAATACTCAATAGTTGATTCGGACCAAAAAATGATACTTGAAATATTTTTATGAGACAATTGGATGGAATTAGAACTCAAAAAGAAATAGAATATGATCAAAATCAATTTTCAATCACACAAGTTATATTCCAGATTTCTAGTCGAAGATTGAAACTGATTTTTGGCATAGTCGACGTAGGAATTGGAAAAATCATATTTCCAAAAACATTATATCCATTTGAGTTATCTTTACAACACACTTTGAATTGCATCAATCGGATATCAGAAGAGAAAGTTATGACCAGAATAGTGACTACTATGCAGAGACAAAAAATTCACGCTTGAAGACAACTTTCCTTATTCGATTAGAACTCTTTTGGAAACTAATTTGGACGTGATTTTCAACCAATTCTCGACTCCTACAAATAGAGAACAACAGAATACATAGGAAGAGCTCTCATGTACATATTATACTTCAATATTCATCAATTAATATCATCAAAAGAGGAGAATTCATAATTCTTGTGAGAGAATTGAAGTGAATTTGTAAGAATCTAATCAAGTGAAAATTCAAATCTAATTTTTGGGCAAAGAAGAGAAGGAGCAGTGGAGATTCATCAAGAAACCATTGAAGAGATTCAAGATTTCAAGATTCATCTTCATCTTCTCAATTTATCAAAATCGGGTTATATATTTTCACTTATATATAATTTCTTGTAATTTCAATATGTTAGGCTAAATTTATACGTTGCTAGGATAAGATGAACCCTTGTTATGATATTTTCAGTTCTTAATTAATTATTTTGACTTTAATTTGATTTGATTTGTGGATGTTTATTATCATTTTTATTGTTCTTTTCAATTGCTTGATCACCAATTGAATTCTTAGTGAATTTTATTGTTATCGAGAGAGAGACAATATGGTTTAAGCACATTATAATAAATATTGTAAGGTTCGATAGAGGATAGAGATATACCTCTATGATTTATATGGTTTCAATATATATTCTAGTACTTGTTAATGCATTTATCATGTTTGCATTTTTCATCGAGAGATAGAAGGATCACATGAGGGGAATTGATTTGATCACTCTCGAGAGATGCTTTCAATTAAATTAGGACATTGACCAATATGAATGATTTCAAATTTGTCAATTTAATTGTTACACTAAAAATGAAATAATAAGGGGGATTTGACATCTTAGCAATGCATCTCACGATTTGAAAAACACATTTACTTATTTTCTTTAGTTTGATTGATAATTTAGGTATTAATATAGAACAAATTACAAAATATATTTGCTATTCGATTAAAGTTGCAATTAATATTAACTAGATCAAATACGTAGTCCTTGTGGATTCGACACTCTATTAATCAATTTATTACTTGTTCACGATCCCGTTCACTTGCGGGAAATCAAACGATCAGCCAACAACTGTATTTCGAGTTAAGATTTTTGAAAGGATTAAATACATCAGTAGCAAAGCCTAATCTAATATTTCGAGGATCAGATGTAAAATGTGGCCACCTTTTGTTAATCATTTCCCAACTCAATGAATCAACCTGATGCCTAATCTTACTGTCTGAACTTATATTACTTGAGTGCCATCTAAGTTGTGTTGACATCTCATATATTCCAAATATCCTCTTAAGTTTTGGTATTATAGGAAAATAACGCAAGACTTTTGCTGTGATATGTTTTTGAATTTTTTTAGTCCGTTGGTTGATTTTTCATCTCGAGCAACCACATTTTGGACATAATTCAGCATGCCCAAGCTCCTTTCTATATAGACAACAATCGTTGAGGCAAGCATGTATGTTTTCATAGCCAAGATCAAATGTATTGACAAGTTTTTTCATCTCATAAAATGAGTTTGGAAGTGTATTATTCTCCGGCAGTATGTCTCGAACAAGATTTATAAGTTCATCGAAACCATTGTCTGATAAACAATGTGAAGCTTTATGCTTAAACATAGCAACCGAAGCTGACATCTTTGTAAATGCCTTGCAACCAGGATATAAAGGAATTTCAACATCATTAACTAAATTTTCAATCTCAATGTCTCTTCTGAGAGGATGATTTTCAGGATCTACATCATGTTGTGCATAGAAATCCTTAAACATCCTACTCGACTCAGGTATTTCTATATCGACCAAATTTGATTCACTTGGTTGCTCTCCATGAAAAACCCAAACCGTATATGTAGGATCCATACCTTTAATAATCAAATGTTCATAGACTATATCATAATGATGATGCATTAGATTCCTACATTTAACACAAAGGCATGCTATCATTTCTGAATTGCGAATCTCACGAGCTCCTCAACAAAATTCTATGTTCCATCTCTATATTGTTCTAAAAATCTACAAATTAAACTTTATGGTCATTATACGTTATTTTTTTATGGATAACTAGATTTATAAGATTAGTATCAGATGATAACCTTGATAAGTGCAGCCACTCTTTGTCCATTATCTACATTGGCTGATCCAAGAATTTAAGTGAGTTAGGGCAACCGTTGATCGTTGTCCTTCAATGTCTAAATAATGAGATTATTTATGAATATTGTAACTAATTGATTAATGTCAACATAACTCTTAAAACTTGAATGTGTCAACAGAATTCTTAATACTTGAATGTGTCAATAGAACTCTTAAGGCTTGATTGAAGTCTTCACAACTCCTACTCTACTGCTAAATCCCATAAATATTAATAAACAACCCAATTCAGGATGATAATATATAAGCATATCAATTGAAAGTAGATAAGGAAAACTATCTAAAATAAGGTAGACAGGTCAACAATGCATTTATATAATTACATAAAAAAGTGATGGTTCAAAGTAAATTCTAAAAACCATTCTGTGAAAGCTCACCTAATGTAATAATCCCTTGGCAAATAGATATCCTTTAAAGGGTCTCCTTAGGTCTTCTGGCCTTCATAGAGCAAATCAAACAGTTAGTACTATACCGTGTAGAAGTTGTAGTAAATGGACAAGCAGAATGCCTTGATTTAACAAGAAATAAAAAATAAAACCGCACAAAGGTTACATTACAACCTTCCTTATTGCATTTTTTTGTTCTTATTTTGACATTTACAGATACAAATGAGGGGAAGTGGAAGGATAATGCACTACTGTAAGCAAAGGATTAGGAGAAATAATGTAAAGACATAATGTAGAGACACAATGCTGCTAGATAACCAGCTGATCCAAATGATATTTTCTTGATAGATGGTGCAAGCCTAGCTGTAAACATGTTACCTTTCTAGTTCTTGACACAAGATATTCCAAAAAAAAAAATAGAGGAAAATATTTACGGTTGCTGACTAACTAAATGGCCTTTTAAGGTTCATATTCTTTGCAATTATTGATAAGGTCAGAGAAGGATGGTATTCTCTGTCCCATTACTCAGTGCCCTATTTATTCTGGTTCAATTGCCCTACATGGAGGGCGTTGTATATATTGTATAGGTACAATTTTGAAATGAGAAATTAGCATAAAATATTGAATTGACTCGTACAGCAAACACCTATCTTTGAATGCATGTGTGGTGGTCCAGTTCACTGTGTGAACCGTAAATTGAGGTACCAAACTGATGTATCTAGGACTTTTATTACCTTCACTGTATTTTTTACAGACCAATTTTGTCTTTCTTAATTTTTTTTATTCAAGATTACACTGCAACATCTGAGTGTGCACATTCCTAATTAATATAGTTTAAAATGTATGCAACAACTTCATATCTTGGAAAAGGAAAACCACAGCAATACTACTAATGGAAATGTCATAATTAAATCTTAAGTTTCAATTCACTATATCAGGAAGGTCTTTTGTTGGAGATGGTACACCAAGATGCACTGCACAAACTTTTCAGTAATTAGTATTCCATAAAATGCAAATCCACAATTCCAGATAGACAAATGGAGAGGGGCAATATTTCTAATTGATAGTATTTGAAAAGATGATAAAGGGTGGACTCGAAGCGGAGAGTAACAGAAATCCTTGTTTGTAATAGGAAACCAATCAGAAAAAGCATCAATTTTTTTTTTCCAAAAAAGGTACCAGAAAACTACAAATAGTGAAAAAGTGAAACAAACATATAATCACAAAAAACTATTAAGAAAGATACGTGATTAGTCTTCTTCATATAGCAACAAGAAATTTATGTTAAAGTCTGTATAGACTTAACTAACCTAAAGTCTGTGTAAACATATAATCTCCTACTGCATTGTTGAGATGAAGTGGACACTTATGGAGCCAAACTCGTACTCGATAATTCATAAATGATATCATCAATTTTACAGTCTCATTTATATAAAAACTCCAGAAAACATACATGCAGAATAATAGCATACAGTAACTTACATGATCATACCACTGAGAATCTATTTTAACGATGTCCTCATTTTCCACCTGAATATGAAAAGTCCCTGGGTTCCCATTGATAGTTTTGCTTTTAAATATAATAGAACTTCTGGAAAGTGTCACTATGGATTCCACATAATGTACATCAATATAATTAATGTAATCAGTATACAAAACAATTATTATTTCGGAGTAACTACTCAGAAAGAAAATAGATTAATGATATTTAGGAGTAACTACTTCTAAGTTAAGTCAAACAAGAAGAACCTGGTATTTAGAACCATTTATCAGTAACCAAGTATACCTGACATCAAAATTCCACAGGGGCCTTGACTGATAGAAATATGCTTACCCACACACCGCACTTTTAAACTTAGAAATCTTAAAAAATAAATAAATAAATTCAAGTATCAAATGAGCTCGCAAGGCTGCAACAGGGAACTATATTCAACTGAAGAAACAGAATATAAAAAATGTGGGCATAGAATATTTCACCATCCATTGTTCTCAAAGATAGAACACACGCACATGGAATTAACAGAAATCAAAACTTTCTAGCTCAACTATTTTCAATTGAAGAAATTGAGAAATTGTATGCTAACATACAAGGTAAAGTACACAATCTTTTCTTATGGAATCGATATTCTCACTGGAAGTCTTCACCATTGATTCATAAACATTTACTCAAGTGCCAGTACTTCCACAATCAAAGACAACAGTAAAATATGAACTCCTACTGAATCGCACAATGCTAGGTTGTTGAAAACTAAAATATCCACCAACAAATTGCCTCGTAAAACATAGTAAAAAAGTAAAATACGTAATCAAATACACATAGCAAAATGAAAAAAATCCAATAATGAAATACACACATAAACAAACCTTAATTCTATTGCAGATTAATGAGAGCTGGAGTGGCGCACTTTAGCTTCTAATTGGAAATGAAAAAATGGGAAAATGGTTCACTTTTTTGGAGTCGGAGTCGCGCGCTTCAGCTTGTAATTGTAAATGACGAACTGGGAAAAGACTTCACTTTGTTGGAGTCAGAGACAAAGTTGCGCGTTTTTTTCGGAGATGAAGAATGAGTCGCGCGTTTTAGGAAGGAAATGACATTTGGGAGAAGGGTTTCACTTTGTTTCCGGTTTCTTTGGAATTGGACCTTTCCTACTAGGCCTAATTTCTTTAAATGCATTCAGTCCAAGCTCTAGCCTTAGTGCCCAATCCAACCCTCCTAACTTTTAGAAACGTTTTTTAGACATTGCTAAAAGACTTTTTGCAACGAAAAAGTAACATTTTGCAACATTTTTCAAACGTTGCTAAAGATAGACATTTTTTGCAATGTTTATTAAACGTTGTAAAAACTTGATCTTTGCAAAAAATGTCTATCTTTAGCAACGTTTGAAAAACGTTGCGAAATGTGACATTAGCAACATACATTTATTAAATGTTGCCAAAACTCAATTATATTAACCTAATAGCAACATTTACTTATTAAAAATATTGTGATAGACCCATTTAGTAATATTTAACTACTGAATGTTGCCGTTTATGTGTTGCAAAATCTTATTGTTGGAGTAGCAAAGTCACACGTTTCCTTTGAACACAATTGGTTCTCATGTTTGTGTCCATTTTGGCCTTGGACGCCTCCTAGTTCATGAGTAGTTTTTAGAGAATTAATATTAACATAACTCTCTTAGAAGTGGCCCATTCTCGCCCACATAGGTGATTTCCATAAAGAGTATTCTACTATACTTCACTTGAACGAATCAAGATATAGAAATCATTAAAAGCGTAACTTATCCTATTTCGTGACAGTTAGGCACTGTTATACATAACATTCTGTGCCTTACCCATTGTTGTCTAACAGGTTTTGTCCAACACAGGAATATCTTCTAGAAAATTTCATAACCATTCGGCTTCTTCCCCAGCTTTATCTAACGCAATGAATTTTGATTCCATCATTGATCTAGCTATACATGTCTGTTTTGAAGAATTTCATGACACTGCAGGACCTCTAAGTGTAAATACATATCCACTTGTCGACTTGGAGTCTTTAGTATCTGATATCCAATTTGCATCACAGTATCCTTCAAGTACTACTGGATATCTCGAATAGTGCAATCCCAAGTTTTTGATGTGTTTCAAATACCCTGAAAACTCTAACAATTTTCTTCCAATGCTCAGTGCTTGGATTACTTGTATATCGACTTAGCCTACTAATAGAGTAAGCAATATAAGGTCGAGTGCAGTTCATGACATACATTAAACTGCCAATAATACGAGACTATTCCAATTGAGACTTACCTTCACCAGTATTGGAAACGAGATGTATACTTGAATCTATAGGTGTTTTCATAGGGATAATGTTATATTTCTTGAATTTATCAAGAATTTTATCAATATAGTGTAATTGAGATAAAATAAGACCATCAGATATTATAGAAATTTTAATTCCTAATATAACATCAACCACACCTAAATCCTTCATTTCAAACTTGTTAACAATCGTTTAGTGGATTGAATTATGGTATCATTGTTACCCATAATCAGCATGTCATATACGTATAAATATACCATGACATATCCATTTTGAGTGCTGTTGACATACACACATTTGTCACACTCGTTAATTTTGAAACCATTTGACATAATTACTGTGTCAAACTTTTCATGTCATTTTTTAGGAGCCTGCTTTAATCCATAAAGTGATTTAACAAGTTGACACACTTTCGTTTCTTGTCATGGGGCCACAAACTCTTCAGGTTGCTCCATATAAATTTCTTCATCTAAGTCACCATTCAGAAAGCTCATTTTCACATCCATTTGATATATATTCAAACCATTCAATGCTGCTATCGCAATAAGCATACGCATTGAAATATTTTTTGTTACTGGTGAATACATATCAAAATAATCAAGACCTTATTTTTGCTTGTAGCCTTTAGTGACAAGTCTAGCTTTATACTTGTCAATAGATCCATCTACTTTTATTTTCCTTTTGAAAATTCATTTACACCCCAATGGTTTATTATCAGGAGGAAGGTCTACTAATTCCAATGTATAATTTTGTAGTATGGATTCTATTTCTCCAAAATGAAGCTTCAGTTGATGACATAGCCTCTTTAAAAGTTTGAGGTTCATTTTCTAACAAATATGTTAGAAAATTGGGCCCAAATGAGGTTGTCGTCCTAGCCCTCTTACTTCGTCTAGGTTCTTCTTCATTTATAGATTCTTGATCTACAGCTTCGTTATTATCACGAGATCTTTTTAGTGAATTTGATTCACTTTGCAAGTTATAAGGAAAAACATTTTCGAAAAATGTAGCATCCCTTGATTTAATAATCGTATTAACATGAACGTCGGGTGTTTCAGACTTATGTACCATAAATCTGTATGTGCTACTATGATAGGCATAACCAATAAATACACAATCAACTGTTTTAGGTCCTATCTTAACCTTGTTAGGTTTAGGAACCGCTACCTTAGCCAAAGATACCCATACCCTTAAATATTTATAGTTAGATTTGTGACCTTTTCATAATTCATAAGGTATCTTGTGCATTTCTCGATGTAACAATTTGTTGAGAATATAATTGGCAGAAAGCAAAGCTTCCCCCCCACAAGTTCTTCGGTAATCCAGAACCTATCAACATAGTATTCATTATTTCTTTAATGTTCGATTCTTGCGTTCAGCAATGCCATTAGATTGAGGAAAATAAGGCGCAGTAGTTTGATGAATAATTTCATGTTCCGAACAGAATTGTTCAAACGGAGAATCATATTCACCACATCTACCACTTCTTATTGCCTTAACCTTTTTGCTAAGTTTATTTTCAACCTCTAATTTATAGTGTTTAAACACTTCAATTACTTCATCTTTGCTTTTGAGTAAATACACATAGCAATATCGAGTGCAATTATCGATGAAAGTGATAAAGTAATTATTACCGCCTCTAGTTTGAACAAATTTTAAATCACAAATATCGGTGTGAATTAAATCTAGTGGTTCTGTACTTCTTTCCATAGAACGAAAGGGTAAACGAACCATTTTTGCTTCTATACAAATATCACATTTGTGATTAGGATCTAAATCGCACTTTGGTAATAAATCTAATTTGATTAGTCTACGCAAAGTATTATAATTTACATGTCCTAATCGTTCATGCCAAATATTAAATGACTCAAGCAAGTAAGAAGAAAATGTAATGTTATTCATAGGAGGTACAATAGTCATTACATTCAACTTAAAGAGCCCATCATTTAGGTAGCCATTTCCTACAAACATGTCATTCTTTATAAGTACAAATTTGTCCGAGATAAATACTAACTTAAACCTGTTTTTGCTTAACAAGGAACCAGATACTAAATTTTTTCGAATATCGAGCACATGAAAAACTTCGTTCAAAGTAAGCTCCTTTCCACTTGTCATTTTTAGCACTATCTTTTCATGTCCTTCAACTTTGGAAGATGAAGACTTTCCCATGTAGAGTTGTTCTTCATTATCCGTTGATTTGTATGTAGAGAACATCTCGCGGTTTGAGCATATGTGTCGAGTGGCTCCAATATTCACCCACCATTCCTTAGTGCTACCAACTAAGTTGCATTCAGAAACGACCGCTGAAAGATTCATGTCTTGTACTTTATCAGAAAGGTTGTCATGTTTTGTCAAGTTGGCTTAATGAGTTTTTTCCTTGGCATTCTTAGACTTTCGACAATCCTTGGACCGATGTTTTGCCTTGTCGCAATTGTAACAATTGCCTTTGAACTTTTTAGCAGTTTTTGAAGGACTAGTTTGCCCTTCGTCATTGCGCTTTCTCTTCTTGTTGGTCTTTAAGTCTCCTTCCACGATGTTGGCATTTGATTCCAACGAATTAGATGCACCATTCCTCTTTTCAGATTTGCGATTGTTTTCTTCTATTCTCAACCGGATAATGATATCTTCAAGTTTCATTTCCTTCCACTTATGTTTAAGGCAATTCTTGAAGTCCTTTCAGGAAGGCGGTAACTTCTCAATCGGTACAGCAACTTGGAATGATTCACTAAGTTTCATTCCTTTAGCATAAATGTCACTGAGTATAATTAATCACAAATATTTTATTTCACAAATATTAAACCATTTACCAATAGTATGTTGGCATTTCCTTAATTTGACCTTAATAAAATCCTGAGACCCCAAAAGGTTGAAACTTCACACCTTCTGCAACATCATTTATTAAAACAACTAAATCAATAACTTAGAATCCTGAGAAACCTACTTTGCCAATATGGCTTGTTCTTAAGCTAGAAAGGGGGAAGAAAAGAAGAAACAATGATAGTATTGATCATGAAGCCTAGATGTGACACCGTTATTCTCGTTTTCCATTTCCTTTCATGGAAAATGCAAAATAGTGGTAGCGTTGCGTCGTGTATGGTCCTTTTGTAGGTAAACCAAGATGGATCTTTAACAAAATATAGTTAGTGTATCCAAAGTCAAGCAGAAAACAACATTAGTCCAAAACAATCAATGTTAATGCCTTCAATTTTCAAGAGCACATATTTACTGTTTCCTAAAATAAGCCCAAGAAAAAGAAACAAAAAATATGTTCACTCGTAAAGGTCTAGTAAGTATATATAACATGAACCATTTCAACTTGTTGTAGTTGACTTATATAAAACCACCAAAAGACAGTAAAATTCATAAATAATGAGAACAGAGAATCAAACGGATGTTGAATTCATCTCTGGTAATAAAAAGATACAGGAAAGATAACTGGAACTTTAAGATTACCACATGATGCCCTCTAGATCGATGGAAAATCAGAAATTATGAAACGGTTACAAGAATATGAAGAAGCCTTTTTCACTATGATACAATACTCGCAGGTCTATGGGACATGGTAAAATCGGCCGACTCTCTGAGCCTCGAATCGGGACTATTTTTTACGTCTATGCGGCAGTAGTAGTCTCACTTTGTTCAAATACCTTCTGCCATTCTTCATCACAAGTTTAGACATAACAATTTAGACATAACCTATTGTATATTTCACCCATAACACATACTTGTGTATAGATAGTCGAACACATCCCTATGTTGAACTTTGTACCCAGGCACTCGTCTATTCGCAATACACGTCTTCTAGCTTAATTGCATGTTTATGAACAAACATATGGTCCTCTCTAAGAATACTCACAGGGAATGAGCTCTCCTAGCTTCATCCGAAGCTTTGAAGGTCATTTGCATGCCCCATAACCCAATCCTTAACAAAATTAAGTTTTAAGGAAAACTATATATTTTTATTATATCAATCAGTCAAATAAGAGACCGCTATTTATAAGTTTACAAGGGCTAATATATCCTAAACTAAAGGAAATTAAAATGAAGATCTTAACTAATTCCTTGTTTAAAGGGATTACAAGTCACCTAAATACAAAAATAATATCTCTTAGCTACTCAAATCTAAATGGGTAATTGGCGCAATACATCTCTACCTATGACGGGTTTTGTGAAAAACGTCCTTACGTTTGATTTTTTGGTGCAAAACGTCCTTACCTTTGCATTTTCTTGTGTAAAACGTCTTTTTTACCAATTTTTAACATAAAATGACCATTATACCCTCCTATATAAATAAAACAAAAAAGAAAAGAAAAGAAAAATAAAGAATAAATTGCAATCTTACTCCTACTTTTTTTAAAAAGTACAAATGAGTCCAAATAAATTATTAAAATATAAAAAAATAACCAAACATCCTCATTTTGAACTAAATAGTCTTCCATAAATCCATCAACAACATAGAGTAACATGGGGGCAGAGATTTAATTCCTCCTAAACTAATATTAGAAAATACACATAATATAAGGTTAAACATTGTTTGAATCTATCAAGAATCCCATCTCATTTTGGTAAGTCTTCCCCATATCCCATTCTTCTATAATCCCTCAAGAAAATACCGAATTTCATTCTTACATTATTTCTTTTTCCCCCTTGAAACGAATCCAGAAATCTTGATTTACAACTGCATACTCGCTACCCAGTTCGGGTTTTTAGCAAGAAACCCATTATGCTAGATCGAGTCCTCAGTCCTCGTCGTGCTCGGCAATTCCAGAGATCCGGGAAACGTTTTCTTACATCCGCCGGCGGTCGGAGCTCCGTCGAGTGCTGGAAGAGGCAGAGACTGATAAAATGGGAGTAATAATTATGCAGAATTTTATATAAGAAAGATCTTGAAGGATGAAGATGATGGGGTTGAAGAATTCAAGTGGGATCCTTCACCCATGGTGATGGCGTCCAGCGGCTTGGGATAGGGGATATGTGTGGAGGAGGGTAGGGAAGATGGTGTCTCGCTGTCGCCCATGGGTGGCGACCGACGGTTAGGGATCAGGCTGCGATTTGGGGTTTATTCCAGGAGGGAAAATTGGGATGAGTTTTGGGAAGGAGGTGAAATTTAGTGGATTATTTGCAATTTTTAAAACGTTTTGGCATGTAGTTACAAATTTTTTTTATTTATATAGGAGAGTATAAATGTCATTTTAGGTTAAAAATTGGTGAAAATGACGTTCTGCGCAAGAAAATGCAAAGGTAGAGACATTATGTACCAAAAAATCAAATGTATGGACATTTTCCATAAAATTCGTCATAGGTAGGGACGTTTTGAGTCAATTACCCAATCTGAATTAATATAATCTTAACACTCCTCCCTCAAATATTAACATGTATAACCAGGATGTTCAACTAATAGGTTCTTAGATTCTTAAACACATTTCCTCCAAGAGCTTTCGTCAAGATGTCTGCTAGCTGCAAATGAGATGGATAAATTTGATGATAATCTAACAATCCTTTATAATTTCTCTTACAACGTAAGAGTCAAAGTTTTATGTACTTGGTACGCTCGTGATATACCTTGTTGGTCCCGTAGAAACTTGTATATCATTAAGTACAAATTTGAGCCAAGTTAGCTCACAGGTTTCCGTAGCCATTGACCAATACTATATATGCATAAAGTTTACTATCTTAGCATTGGTAGCTCACAGGTTTCCGCTGCCTGATGCTATAGCTTTCGGCCCCTAAATGGTAGGTACGTGTTTGAGATGATTTTGGAGGAATTGAACATAAAAATGAATGAATTGTGTAGCATTATTTGTCAATTGTTTTGTGTGACTTTACTATCTTAGCATTGGTACATGTTTAAAATTATTCCATAATTCACAATATGGCTTCATAGATTACTTCTATCTTTTTTATTGTCATTGTCAATTCACTATCTTGGCAAACAATCTTGTTCAACAAATTTCACACAGAGTACTACTTTTCTAGTACATTTATATTGATTTATTTTAAACGTTGTTTTGCAGTTTTTTTTTTTTTTTTTTTTTAATTCAAAACACAAATAATGCAATAAGAAAACACATCATAGTCATTGGAAATTTGTAAATTTTATTTTTAGATCAAAAGGACAATTTAAATTAGGGAATAACCAATTTTTCATTTGAGAATATTCCCATCTTCTTCTTTTTTTTTTTTTGGGTGAAGTGGTAGTCGGTGGTTGTAAAGTGACAAAATGAGATGATGAATTAAACCAATAGAACCACACAGAGTGACACACACTTCCTTTGGAAATCTCAGCCCAACCCACAAAGTGCTGCAGCCTGCAGCATATTTCTTCATCTGGTGATGCCAGCTCTAGTTTCTCTTCAGCTTCTCTCTAATTTTGTACCCAAAACTCACCCGCTTTGCAGAATACCCTTTTGCAGAAAGGATATTTCTAGTATTGCTCGTACTTTTTCTCCTCGGAATTCTATCTCGTCAAGGTACATTGTCTCTTTACTTTCTGGGTTTTGTTCAAGAACTATTCTTGATCCCCTAACTCAGAGCTATAGGCTCATCTTGATTGTTCTTGCCTCTTGGGTGTAAATTTGATTCATTTTTGTTAGATCCACGCTAGAAATTAATGTTGTGTGAAGTGGTTTTGATTTTTGACAATGCTTTCATTGTAATCGTATGTGTTGTTTTCATACTAGTTTGTGCTCAATTTACACTTGACCAATCAACTATTCGTCAACCATTTACTGTCAATTACTAATGTTTTAAGGTTATGTAAGGACTCTATTGAGGTTTGTGGGCTGTTTAGCTTTCTGGGCACCCTTTCCTCCCAAACTGGTTTTAGGGTTGAGTTCTGCTCGACATGCTTCTAACAATTATGCTATAAACCTGCTTGGAGAAATTCTGATGCAGAATTCTTTTTCTCCAGTAATTATCTGGATCAAAGTTAATATATCGGGTAGATTGATTGGAAGAAAGACTTGATAACTGTTGGGAGGAGATCACAAGTTAGCTCATAAATCAACAAACAAATATGTGCGAAATTCAGAAACAAAGAACTGAAAGTATAAGTCAAGAATCCGAAATATAAAGAATAAGAAAACTGAACTTAAAACACAAAAGGAAACTGCAAAATGAAAGAGGAAACATATCTTTTATTATCAAAGATCCACATGCCAAAGTTCATACAATCAGTGCCTCAATCTTGAATAATAACCACAGTTATAATTCGAATCAAGTCCCAAGGTAAGGATTACAAAGGAGAGCACTCAGACTAGACCGATTATTACACAAAATAAGAGGCCTCTCTTGACAACACACGGTTCACACAAGAACCAACCCTCAAACAAGTAAATCACTAAAGATTATACACTATTGAGAGAAAACTAGAAATCAAATTGAGAGTATTTGATTTCAACAGTGATGAAGAAGAAGAGCTCGAAAGGAACGGCGCAGCAAAGAAAAACATTTGGAAGAGTCTCGAAGCCAAGAGAAAAAGTGAGAGTCTCAAACCCTAAGGACCCTTTTAAGTGAGTCACTCAACAATCGCTAGTCCAACAGTGTTGGAGGTGACACGTGGTGACATCACAGGCATCCAAAATATTAGGTGGCCAACACATTTTCTTGCACCAAGTAAACCAACAGAAAATAAGCTGGGCCAACATTTTCAGCTCAATGGTCTTTTGCATCATTGTGCCACATTTTCCCTTCAATAACAATTGGAAATAGTGAGAAATAAGAAAACAGAGAATGTGGCATTCTTTCTGTTCTTGAGCATATAAATTTTTCTGACTAAATTCGGTAGAGTCCCAATTTAATGTTTGCTTTGAGGAATAATACATAAAATGAATCCGATGCTTTTGTACCATTTCTTGTTAAATTTTTTGTCGAGATTCTCAACTCTAAATTTCATAAGCAAAAGCTTAATTTTACTTCAATACCAACGAGCATTAATCCCCTTTTAGTTGGTCAATACCAGGAACATATGGAAAAAGACTGATGTTTAAAATAATGTTAAGGTATAAGTGAGCTTATTCTTTAGTCGTAGTAAGTCATTCTATGGCTTCATCTTTAACATTATCATCTGGATGTATGGTTGAGTTACAGAACATCATACTTGATTGCCATATGAGAAATAATTGGAGAAGAAAAAAAAAAAAAAAAATGAGAGAGAGAGATAGAAAGAAAGATTTGCAATAGCCAATAGATGCACATTCCTGATTCAGAAGCTGTGCAGAGTTTGCTTTTACATTTGAAGTGCTTTCAAGACAAATGCATTTGTTTTTTCCCTTTTTCACTTCCAAGATATTTTTTTACATTGAAACTACCATATATTTTAAATTTGCAAATGCCATATGCCACTCTTTGAAGTTATGTCTCCTAGCCACAACTTCTTGACGTGTTCGTTGTTTATTTTCTAAATTAAGTACAAAATAGAAATTGGGGTTATATATTAAACCAACAAACAGCTTATCTCCTCTAACTGCCAAATATAGTTGAAAAATATCCTCTTATGTGTAATTGTTGCACGCCACAAGTTCTCTACAGTGGCTATTAGCTGATTTTTGTTCATCACTGCAACTACTAAATGATTGAAACTGCAGCTGCCTTATCTGAATGTTTTTCTATGATTATTGACATCCCTGAACTTTCTTCATTCTAACTAATCTTTAATATTTACTTAGAAAATCTTCACTTTCTACTGTTGCTCCTCTGGAGGCAATACTATTTGATATTGATGGAACACTGTGTGATTCAGATCCTATTCACTACAACGCTTTCAGAGAAATGCTGCAAGAGGTTAAAACTTTTTTTTTCTTTCACTCGATTTATGTTTATGTGCTATTTCCTGCCCAAATCTTTATCTATTGCATCAAAGAGTTCAATAATATAGGCACATCTAACAGGTAGGTTTCAACGAGGGAGAACCAATAAGCAAGGAATTCTTCATAAAAAACATTAGTGGCAAGCATAATGAAGAATTATGTCGTGTTCTGTTCCCGGAATGGAATCTCGAAAAAGCCCGGAAATTTATGGATGATAAGGAAGAATTTTTTCGAAGGTAACCCTAGGCCTGCTCTGTTTTATTATGAGGGTCCTGAACTTGGGATCTAATCAACAGACTATTAAAAAATAAAAATTATTATACAATCTTATAGTTGTCCAGAGCTAGAGTATAATGATTATCCTAAAGTTCTCTCTCCCACCTTTTCTTATGCGGGTGAGCCCACCAAGTTCAAGTAAGAACACCAGCTGATATTTTTTTTTTTCAGGTCTTGGAAAAAGTTATCGACGAGGTTGTAGAGTTGCCCATCATACACTTCTTTAGTTGTTCAGTTGATCTATTGATTACAATAATTACATCTTTATACTGTCAAGAAACGCACATTTCATTGTAATTGATTGAATGTCCCTGCCTCGATTCTGACTTTAGGTTCAATAAATTTGTGAAACCTTTCTCGTTCAATGTACTTAAACCTTATTCATGTCAAAAACTCTTGACTGTTAAATTGAGTGAAGATTGCACACAATTAACAGTCTTTTCAGATCCCTCATTCCTACTATTTTACTGAATACACAGGTTGGCATCAGAACAATTAAAACCAATAGCCGGCCTTGACAAGTTGTGTAACTGGATTGAAGATCGTGGTTTGAAACGAGCTGCTGTTACTAATGCTCCAAGACCAAATGTTGAACTGATGATCCCACAACTTGGCCTTGGGGATTTTTTTGAAATACTTATCATTGGAAGTGAATGTGAGCGAGCAAAACCTTTTCCCGATCCTTACTTGGAGGGTCTTCGGGCACTTGAAGTATCCCCCGAGCATGCATTTGTGTTCGAGGTTTACCTTGCTCTTGAAATTCTGATATCACTACCTATATATTGTTGTATTTTATGTATTTCTAAAATAAGTTGTAACTGTTTGTCATTTCTGTTTGCATAAAAAGGATTCCGTTTCAGGAATAAAAGCGGGGAGGGCGGCTGGGATGCCAGTAGTTGGTTTAGCTGTGAGGAACCCGGAGAAATTACTGACTGAAGCTGGCGCAACTTTTGTCATCAAAGATTTTACAGATTCAAAGTTGTGGACAGCTTTAGAAGATTTTGAGATCAAGACAGAGGCAATGGAAGTCGCTGCATGAGCTGGTAATAGCTTGTAACTTCACTGAATTGACATGTAGACATTCTTCTTTTATTTTTATTTTTATTTTTTTTCCATTATTATTTAAGGCTCAAAAGTCCAAAGGGATCTTAGCCACAATGGAATACAATGAAAGAGATAACGAGTAATAATTCTTCTTTTTTCGGAGATAATGGTACATCAAAATCAACCATATTCCTTTTTTTGGTGCTGAATATCTCATTCGTACGTATCATCTCAGAAATTTATCTATCAAAGTCTTTTCCTTTTTTTCGTTGATAAATAACTTGTTCTACACATTCTCTTTCTTAACTAAAGGATGCCTCTAGTGAGTTCGAATGTCAGACCATAAAATAGGAATAGACTTCCTCGGAGATGCATGTTCTGATCGAAAATTTGTAAACGTGGGTTTCTCTGTAATAGTTAGATACTTCCATAGCTCTTTAATTTACTCAAAATAAAAATGGAAGGGACGTTCTATTGATTTAATAAAGAGAAAATTACTTAAAACCCTACAGTTAAACTGTTGGGAGGAGTTCACAACATTAGCTCACAAGAAATCAACAAATATAAGTGCGGAACAAAAAACGAATGAAAGAACTGAAGAGATACAAAATATAAAATGAAAATAACACGTATCTTTATTCATAAGACCCACATGCCAAAGTTCATCCAATTGTGTTTCAATCACTCAAGTATAACCAATGTTATTATACAAATCAAAGCCACATGAAGATTACAAAAGAGATTAGCACTCAGACAAGCCCTTTGATATCACAAATGAGAACTCTCTTCACCGACAATCCGATTCACACAAGAATCAACACCCAATACAAGTAAATCACTCAAAATTACAGCTATTGAGAGAAAAAATAGAAATCAAATGAGATTATTTGATTTCTCAAGTGAAGAAGAGAGAAACTCGAGAGAACGGCATAGTAACGAGAGAAAATGGAAGACTCTCGAAGCAAGAAGTGTAAATCTTGAACCCTAGGAGCCCATTTAAAGGAGTCACTCTACAGTCACCAATCCAACTGTTCTGGAGGCGACACGTGGTGACATCATTGGCGTCCATTTCACCAGGTGAGTGAAGAACACGATTTCAGCTTCACAGAATACGTTTTTCTTGTACCAAAGAACCAAACAGATTTAATAAGCTGGGCTTCAATTAATTCTAGCTGGGCCAACTCAAACAAGGGCCCAATGGGCATAACATCATTGTGCCAACATTTTCCCTTCATACTCCACCTTGATACAATGATTCATACATCAGTGATTATAACACAGATATCATCAGCACAGATTTGCAGCATCCACAGATCAACAAGGTACAACACTCATCAAGGTCAAACAGTCCACAAATTTGTTTTAAGGCAGTACTTTAGTACCTACATCAGCAGGGTTATAATTAGCAGATATCTTTTCAAGTTTCACAACACATTGTGAAATAATATCTCTAATAAAATGAAATCTAACATCAACATACTTAGATCTATTATGCAAAACATGATTTCTACTTAAATGAATTGCAGATTGGATATCAGAATAAAGAACAACTTCTTTAACAAAACCAAATTTATTAAGTAACCATTTTAACCAAATTTCTTCTTTGATTGCATCGGTGGCTGCAATGTACTTAGCCTCAGTTGAAGACAAAGCCACAATTTTTTGAAGTTGGGATTTTCAGCTTATGCAAGAATTACACAAGGTATACATGTATGATGAAGTAAATTTTCTGTTATCTCTATCACCTACATAATCAGAGTCAGTAAACCCTTTTAAAATAATACTTTCAGCTTGTTTTCTAAACTGAATCCCCAAGTTTGAGGTCCCCTTAATGTACCTAAGAAGTCATTTCATGGCTTCCCAATGTGTTTCACCGGAATTTGACATATATCTACTCAAAACACTTATAGAATATGCCAAATCTGGTCTAGAACACACCGTGAGATACATTACAGACTCAACTGCATTAGGATAAGGCACTTGTGCCATTCTTTCAAACTCTTTTTTTATTTTAGGACATAAATAATTTGATAGTTTAAAATGATTAACCAAGGGGACACTAACACTTTTGGATTCAGCCATAAAAAACTGGCTAAGCAATTTCAAAATATATGATTTTTGGCTAAGATTTAGTGTGCCTTCTCTTCTATCTCTCTTAGCTTCCATACTTAAAATCTTTCTAACTGGACCTAAGTCCTTCATTTCAAATTCAGATTTTAGTTTGTTTTTAATTTCCTCAATCTCTTTTATGTCATGACTTGCTAATAGCATGTCATCCACATAAAGGATTAGGTAAAGTGAATTAGCTCCACCATTTCCCTTGCAATAAAGACAAGTATTGAAGTTATTTCTCTAACCCAAATCCAAGAACAAAATTGTCAAATCTTTTATACCATTGTCTTGGAGCTTGTTTTAAGTCATATATGGATTTCTTAAGAAGACATACTAAGTCATCTTTCTCGTTCACTTCAAATCATCTAGGTTGTTTCATGTAAATGGTTTCATCTAAATTTCCATTTAGAAAATCAGTTTTTACATCTAATTGATCCAACTCTCAATTAAATTGAGTGGACAAAGCAAGAATGACTCTAACTGCAATAAATTTTACTACATGTGAAAAAATTTCATTGAAATTAACTCATTCTCTTTGAGTAAAACCTTTAGCTACCAAACGAGCTTTGTATCTTACGTCATTCTCACTTTGTTCATCTCTTTTAATTTTAAAAATCCATTTACAACACACAACCCTCTTACCCTCAAGTCTTTTTACCAAAATCCATATCTTATTTTTGTTAAGAGACTTCATTTCATCTTTCATGGCTGCAAGCCATTGTTTGGAATCTTTGCTACTCAAATCTTCTTCATATGATTTAGGTTCTTCCTCAATCATATCATGATAGGACAGCAAGGAAACATCATCTTCAAACGTAGCTGGAGGTCTAATGGTCCTTCTTTCCCTATCCATAACAAGTTGGTAATCAACAAGAGGCTGTACAGGTTCTAAATCAGCCTCAGAAATCTCAACATATTTATTTTCAGCTTCAGGTTCCTCATTATTTTTTAGGGCAGATTGGTCAGAACCATCCCCAAATTGCTCTACCTCAATCTGAACCCTTTTACTCACATTTTCAGATTGATCAGATGTTTCTATAAGGCCTGCAGGTTGCTGTTTAAACTTAAAACATGGCAGGTCATCCTCATTAAATACCACATTTCTACTTATAATGACCTTATCCCATAGTCCAAAAAAACACACTTAAAGACTCTAGGTTCCAATTTACCTTCAGTTTGGTGTGCAAATGCTGCACACCCAAAAACCCTCAAGTTACTGAAGTCAACATGTTTTCCTCTCCATTTTTTTCAGGGATCTTAAAGTCTATAACACTATATAAGGGCATCTATTGATCAGAAAACTAGCAGTCTTAACTGCTTCACCCCAAAAAAATTTAGGCAGGCCAGAACACAATAACATGTATCTAACTTTATCAAGAATAATTCTATTCATTCTTTCAGCCAAACCATTTTGTTGTGGAGTGTGTGTAACTGTTCTATGTCTTAACATACCAAATAATTTGCATAATTCATCAGACTCATAATTGCAGAATTACAAACCATTATCGATCCTTAAAACTTTAATTTTCTTATCTATTTGGTTCTCAATTAAAAGTTTCAATTCTTTAAAAACATTAAATGTATCAAATTTTTATTTTAGTAAAAAAGTCCAACTTTTTCTTGAAAAATCATCAATGACAAGCAAATAATATTTAAAACCAGAATGAGTACACACAGTTGCTGGTCCCCAAAGATCAGTATGCAAATATTCAAGTATGGAGACATATTTATGCATTCCAGGTAGAAAAGGTAATCTATTATGCTTTTCTAAAATGTCATAGTCACAAAAACTCAATTTTTCAATGTTATCTTTACCAAGAGCACCCTGTTTTTTTCAAAATCTAAAGACCTTTATCACTAATATGGTCCAATCTTTTGTGCCATATTTGTGATTTATCATTTAGAACTAAGATTACTGCTGAAGTGGAATCCAAAAAATTTTTAGTTTGTAAAATGTAAAGGTCATGTATCTTGGGAACTTCTACAATCAGTTGAGAGTCCTTCAAGATTTTAATGTATCCCATGTCAAAGTTAAGGTCATTTAACACCCCTAAAGAGATTAGATTTCTTTGCAAGTCAGGAACATATCTAATCTTTTCAAGAATCAACTTATTTTCCCTTTTAAGTTCAAAGTAATAGTTCCTACACCTTTTACTTGACATGTCATGTGATTACCCGTTAAAACCTTACCATCAGTTACATTTTCAAAATCAGTGAACCATTCCTTATTAGAACACATATGGTAGGTCCAACCGAGTCAAGTATCCTCTCTTGACAAGGTGGACAGCTGACAGCCACATAAACTTCATCAATATTAAAGTCATTATAAGCCAAAGCAGCCTCACCGTCATTTTTAGACTTATTTTTAGAGTCATAAAGTCTTTTAGGACACTCTTTAATAAAATGACCTTCTTACATACAATAGAAACACTTTTTCCCTTTTATCTTCATTTTACTTTTATCCTTAAAGTTGCTATTTTTCTTATGTCCAGGTTTTTTGTTGAAATTATCATTTTTGGTATTAAACTTGGATTTCATCATCAAATTAATGCCACTATCAGATTCTTTCCTATCAGATTTTAACTCTAACTCTTTAGACCTTAAAACATTAATGATCACCTCAGTGGTTAGAGTGTCCCTCTCATATTCAATTGCACTTTTAACATCTTTATATTTATCACCAATTGAATTCAATAAGACCACATCCAACTGTCCATCTGAGAGTTTCTCATCACAGTTGGTTAGGTCACGGGTTAATCTATTGAATATATCAATATTTGTGACAAGGTCAAGTGATGGATCAAGTTTAAAACCAAAAAACTGTTTTAGGATATAAACATTATTTGGCACAACTTTATTCAAATAAGTTTTCTCCAATTTCTTCCACAATTCAGCAGTGGTCTTAGTCTCACCAATTTCTCTAAGCACATTGTTAGATAAATGCAAGAAAATAGTACTCCATGCAGTTTCATCTTGTTCGGTCACTTTACTAGATTCAAGATCAATAGTTCATGATTCATCAATATCCTTAGCACATTTTTGTTGAAGTAAAAGAGCTCTCATTTTCTGACACCAGAGACTAAAGTCTCATTTGCCATTAAAAACTTCCATTTCAAATTTTGAAGTAGTCATTTTAAGAAATTTGAATGAAATGGATGTATGCATATCAATTAGACACTAAACAATAACTTGCAATGTAAATACAAGTATCAACACTCAAGAAACACAACAGAGAACACAGATTGCAAGTATAGAGAGCGGCACTTCAGAATTATATCACACTGTACACAATTTAATCAAACCAATACAAACCAAATTGGTCAGAGGCAAAATCATATACAGATATCAGTCAAGCTTAAGTAATACTGCATGAATGATTTTCAGAACTCAAGATTATCAGAAATCTTGACTGTGATCCAAGTAACCCTCAGATTCCAGACAACTCACAGCTTCTGGACAAAGGAATTACAAGGAGCCAATAATCAGGTTTTTCAAAAAAAAAAAACACTACACATAATAAACTACACAAGGCAAATTATCCCAACAAAGCAGTAAACTCAACCTAGCATAAAAAATTCAACCAAACATGGCATATCAACAAACATGGCATTATCTACGCAAAGCAGTAAACCCAGTCAAGTCAGAATAAACAAACACATATTTACAGCTTGATAGAATCGTGATAACTAAAACTGTAAAGATCTCATCAAAGCCCCTTAGTAAGGGTTTCAAGAAATCACGCAGTCCATCTCAAGAAAAAATCTCAGTGTCAAGATTGAACACCTAACCCATCAAGAACTCCCTTCAGATGTTCTGATACCACTATTGGGAGGAGTTTACAACATTAGCTCACAAGAAATCAACAAATATAAGTGCAGAACAAAAAACGAATGAAAGAACTGAAGAGATACAAAATATAAAATGAAAATAACACGTATCTTTATTCATAATACCGACATGCCAAAGTTCATCCAACTGTGCTTCAATCACATAAGTATAACCACTGTTATTGTACAAATCAAACTCATAGAAAGATTACAAAAGAGATTAGCAGTCAGACAAGCCCTTTGATATCACAAATGAGAACTCTCTTCACTAACAATCCGGTTCACACAAGAACCAACACCCAATACAAGTAAATCACTTAAGATTATAGCTATTGAGAGAGAAAAACAGAAATCAAATGAGATTATTTGATTTCTCAAGTGAAGAAGAGAGAAACTCGAGAGAATGGTGCAGTGATGAACGAAAATGGAAGACTCTCGAATCAAGAAGTGTAAATCTCGAACCCTAGGAGCCCATTTAAAGGAGTCACTCTATAGTCACCAATCCAACCGTTTTGGAGGCGACACGTGGTGACATCCTTGGCGTCCATTTCATCAGGTAAGTGAAGAACACGATTTTAGCTTCACGGAATATGTTTTTCTTGCACCAAAGAACCAAACAGATTTAATAAATCGGGCTTCAATTAATTCGAGCTGGGCCAGCTCAAACAAGGGCACAATGGGCATAGTATCATTGTGTCAACATTTTCCCTTCATAAACTTTTAACTTCAAAAAATAGGTATAATTTTTCATTTCATTCATCACCATCGCCACGTCTATGTGCGTCATGGCTAGAACGCGGTACCTATTCGTGGTGGCAGCAACAGATGAATGTGGGAACTGGATCTTCGTTGGAGATCCAATAGTGGTGGCACTCACACGATAAACACTTTTACAACAGCCAGTTTTGAGTCTTTCTGGATTTTGTAGTCCAAATTTGAAGGTAGGAAATGGGTTGTTGCCGGAGATCTTGTTCTAGTGAAGATCATTCCATAGATTTTTCGGCAAAATATCATTCTCATTTATAGATCAGTGGCCTTGTGGAGCAGAGCCGCGTAGTGGCCCGACATCACAGCGACGACATCTTCCTCCGATCTATTTAGTCGAAGTTTTGGGATGGTTTTTGTTGACGGTTGTTGGTGGTTTGTAAATGATGGTGGTAGTGCAAGATAGTGATGGTGATGCAAGTGGTAGTTAGGGGTGGGCAAAAAAATCGAAAAATCGACCAAACTGACAAAACCAAATCGAGTCGAGTTGATTTGGGTCGGTTTGATAAAAAAACGGTTTGGTTCGATTAATTTTAACTATTAAAAAGTCGGGTAATTCGCAACCAACGTGTCAATTAACCGACACAACCCGGTGATACATTTTTTTATTTTTCTCATTTTAAATTCATATTTTTAAACATAAATAATAAAATAATAAAAGCATAAATATAATTCTTTCTCAAATAATTTTTTTATTGTCTACGTTTGTTTCTACCAAAACTTCAAATTCTAAAAGAAAAGCAATGTAGTTTTAAACGATTAATATTAATCACATCTTTTATGGGTCCCACAATTTTTCAACCACGCATTTCAAAAACTTTTATCACAATCTACTTAAAATCTAATTTTAATCTTCACCAAACACCCTCTTAATCTGTTCAATCAGTCATCTTAATTTGTGATATAATCTATACTTTATTGATATTACTTTTATGTATAGCAATTAAATAAGAAAATTAAAAAATCCAGCCGTATATATAAGCCTTTAAACTAAAGGGCTTTTATTCTATTGTATACATCACAATTGCATACTTTCAAAGAAACTAGATGATGGACTTGGTTTGGTCTTTATCATAAATAGACAAAGGAAAACGATATGAAACTACATTCACTTGGGGATAAAATGGAGAGAGGCTATCTCAAGACCAAGTCACTTTCCATTAATCAATTAAAAATTAATATACTTTTACTCGTACTACAACTAGTCAAGTCTAATCCAATATAAAATGAACACTAAAATCAATTGAATCATTTTATTTTTCTACTAATGATTCTAAGCCACGATATGATAGATATCTATATAAATATGAAATAAAGATAGGCTGGAAATAAGATTCTTACAAATTTTACATAAATTTCAAGATAGCCCCTTTATTCTGAATTCATTAATTCGAAATTTTTCAATTTATTATTATTATTATTATTATGCCAATGTAATTTTGAAAATGAACATTCTTTCATTTTGTGTTACAACTTCTAATTATATCGTGGAAATTCTTCAAAATAAAGGGGATTGTCCCGCTAGCTACACACATGCACACTTGGACGATCATTGTTGGTATGTTGTTAGATGTTTGATATCTTGCTATGTATGTGCACGCGCTTACACGTTTTCACACTTGGATAATTATTTTGATTATAATAGTAAATGTCTAATATCGTGTCATGTACTTGCAAGCGCGTGTGCTATTTAACAAATTTTAGTAAATAACATTTTTAAAATGTCAGTTTTGGTACAAATATATCAAGTTTGACATTTTTGTGAGGTGACAAATTTTTATGCATGGATTTTTATTGTAGAGGGGGGCCTCGGCTCGACAGTGAGTGACATGTAAGGCCCCGGTAAAATTCAGCCCTGTACTTGTGGCGTAACCCTTGATTTTAATAATATTTTAAATAATCAATGACACAGATTTTGATACATCATGAAATGTCAAACTTACTGTACACGAAGACTATACAAGTAGTTTAATTCTTAAAATGTATATGGTGAAATATATTCATGTTTTCTAAAAAAAAATTATGGCTTTATGTAAAAAAATCTCCCATATCTTCTTTGTAAAATACCTTTTTTCCTTTATGAATTAGCCATAAACCAACCCCAATTTATCACACAATCTACGATTAAGTAAAGATGGGAATAAGATGAAGGCAAAGACATATGTTTGGTGGAAATTAAAATTATATTTTTTAGTAAATTTTGATAAAAACTGATGAAATGTGTGATTGAAATTTTGTGAATCCCATGAATATGTGGTAAACTTAATTATTGACTTTAACTTTGATACAAAATTAAATTTTAGTTCCAACGAAATAGGGACTTACATTATACACGAGGATAGGCGACCTATTATATATAATTTTTAGAAAGAAATGCTCGTTTCAATTTTTCTCTCCAATGTGGTCGTTGATAATCGATTTCCTCTAAATGTGAGTATTTCATAATGTGCGTTCTGTATAGGCCTTTTTTAAGTAAAATATTCCATGCATACGTCTAACGACATGTTTGATATAATAGATCTAACATATCAAATATGTTAAAAGATTTCTTAATAAGAGTTATCGACTTGGTTAAAGGTTTTTTTTTTTTTTTTTTTCAAATTTACAATCTATCGTGTTGCCACTTAGAGCATGTTTGGTACGGTTTAAAATTCAATTAAAATTGAAAATATGGCCGTTATTGGATCTCACCCGTCTAATAAAAGTCAACAATAACGGCTATATTTTCAATTTTAATCTCTACCAAACACCCTCTTATTCTTACCATACGACGAATATAGCACTTGATGGCGTGGATGTGATTGCTAGACAATCTCAAAATAGTTAATTTATTATTTGATAATGGTAAATTTATTTTTAGTTTTTATTGACTCGTTTAGAAAGATAGATTGTATTGCACTGATAGCAGTATCTAATAACAAAAAAAAATTAATATATTGTTGATTGTACTGTCACATTCTCACAATAAAATATTCTACACGCAAATTCAAAACTTTTTTTTTCTCGTTTTTAATCATACAGTCTTCGAAAAACCACTATTTACAAAGCTCATTTTCAACAAAAAAATAATAATAATAATAATAATAATAATAATAAATGGGGTCAAACACATCTCGAAAATAACTTAACAGAGAATTAAGAAAACGAAAATACGAATAACACGCCATAAAGCTTCAACTTGATGTGATTGTGAGGATTTGAAAGACTTGAAATCATTACAATAAGAAACAAATAGGTTAGTTTATTGGATGAGCCATCTTAAGGAAGTACAAGTAGCAAAGAAACAAAAGATGAGCCTTCTGGTTCAATGAACAAAATTCAAAATTAGAGGACTTTGACAAAATCCCTAAACGTGGGCCTTCTCCAAATAAACCACCCAAAAACAAACAGAACGAATTAGTGGCGGCATTTTATAGAGAAGTCACGGATAGAAAAAAAAAGTGTAAAAACGTTCGCTCTTCGATGTGACATTCATTTGTTGACGTATTTTATATTATCGTTTAATATTGTTGACGTGTAATTTCAAGAATAGAACTATTTGTATCGGATTTTCTTTACTGAAAATGTTACACCCTCTCACATGCGCGTGGGGCCCGCGTGAATAAAAAAAAAACTCCCAAAAATGTGGTCCCCACACCGCATTGTGAGTGTAGGTAAAAAAATTATGTACATGTAATATTGTCATAATTTCAATTTTATTTACATTTTAGTTTAACCGGTTCATTTTAATTGTTATTCTTTACCTTTCGTTTTTATATATTTTGCTTGGTACCAAAATATGGCATGGAGTCACACACACTTAATTAAATTATTCTAACTTGCATGTTTCATTAATAAGGAAAATAAAAAGAAGACAAGGCAAGAATGTGAAGTACGCCAGCGAAATTTACACTCCAATTGAATATAAAATCGACCAACGCGTAGCTAATTAGCTATGTCAATTAGCCGAGCCGAGCCTAAGCCTAAAAAGAAAAAGCTCGAACCGAGCCCGAGCTTTTTGGGGGCCGAGCCGAGCGCAGTCAAAAAAACGAGGCTCGGCCCAAGCTTTCGACCCGAGCCTTAGCGGGCCGGGCCGAATGTTGGATAACATGTTAGATTTATAAATGAGTAAATATCCATTATAACAAAGTAAGAAATCTTTTTAATGATCGATTTGAATTTTCATACAAATTTTAATAACCATTAGTGAAACTAGCTCAATTTTTAAATGTAAACAAGCAATATATATCAATGTTAATTTCACTTAATATAGACTAATAAACGTTTGTGTAAATGAGAAATGAAACAGTAATAAACTAATAATGCAATAAATATTAAACAAACAAATATCACCCATTTTCCAAAATAATATATGTGATAAATTATGAGATAAAATTGTCACTTATAATTAGATTATTGGTTTCATGATGAGAATAATAAGTTGGGCAATTTCTAGTGATTTTTTTTACGGGCCGATTCTGGCTGACTCCTCAAAATGAGACTCGGTGGAACCGAGCCCGAGCCAACTGAGCTTTTTGTCATCCCTACCAACGCAGGACGACTTATTTTAAATATCTCTCTCACTAACATATACAAATTTCTACTTACCGTTTCATAAAGAAATGTAAGCCCGAGCCGACCGAGCTTTTTTGCCATCCCTACCAACGCGGGACGACTTATTTTAAATATATCTCTCACTAACATATACAAATTTCTACTTACCATTTCATGAAGAGATGTTGGGGTCTACCTTTTAAAAATGCCTTGTGTTTTAATGGAGCAAACAAACTATCCCATCAAGTTCTGCTTCCAAAAGCATACCATTCACTTAATTTTAAAAACGCGCCCCCGTATATAAGTAAATAAGAAAATAACAATGTTATTCATAATCATCGACTGCAACAGCTATCGTATATGACAGCTCACTATTTGAGGTATTAATTTTCTATAATTCTATAACGAGCTAATACCTCAAATAACAAATAGTCACATAGGATGGCTACTGTAGTTGATGACTATGAATAACATTATTCTTTCCTATTTACATATATATAAGTGCACACTTTTAAAATTAAGTGAATGGTATGATTTTGGAAGCGAAACTTGGCAGAAGTCACTGACTATGAATAACATTACTCATAAAAAAAATTAAGGCATTTTAACCATGTAATATTTGTTGCGAAAGAAAATACTACATACGACGTGGCAATTCTTTAACAATTTTGTTTGCTAGTCATGCATGCAAAGATTTACCTATGCGGAAATAGAGTGGTCGAATCTTGTTTTCGCCATTTTTTTGGAGTAAAGTTCATGAAATCATCATAATTATTAAATTCTCACACACCATACATATGTTTTCTATTTTCTATTTTAATTAAAAAAATAAGAGTAAAATCTTTCTTTCAATAAAATTTGACTTGTTAATCTCTAAATCTGTGAAAATTAGGAACAAGAGGTAACTTTGGAGTTTTAAATACAAAATTCGTATAAGTCGAGGACCTCGGATGTAATTTCTCTCAAAAACTTTTACATTTGATCTTAAGAAAATTCACAGAGCGTTGACCGTTGACAAACATAACATTAGTAATGATTTAAAAAGGTAACATGATTAATGGTAGTAAACACAAAGTCTACAGCAATAAACAAATAATTAATCCAGAGAGAGAATGATATGAAACAATAAAGAAGCAAAAAACTTCAAACCAATCAGATAAACCCAGCTAATAATTAACATTTTAATTAAAGCTTCAAATTCGAAATTATAAAAAAATAAAAATAAATACTTTGGAAACTTAGCTGTCAATTTGTCGTTTTCTTGTTCAAATTAAATTTAAAAATCTGCGTGGCAAAATTTTAGCCCACAAAATCTTATTCAGTAGAACGGGTGCACGTACACCATGTCGCCATGGTGATGAGAAGACGAACTTGATGCTACAAGCATTTTGTTTGGCTAGTTCATACTCGATTTAAATTAATAGAAGGATTATTTTCGTTCGACGGTCATCCTAAAATGGACAAAAAGTTTTTATTGTTAATTTGATAATTGCAACTGTTCCTATTTCATCTTGAATGGAAGATAAGAAATAGGATAGGAAAATTGTTGAGCCCAAGTCCTATTAACTAAAAGGAGATGTATCGATGACCACTTTAACTTCATTTCTACTTCACATCGTTTCTCTACCTTACTCAAGTGGCAAAACACTCAATGCCCTAGCAGTTACACTATTGCAGTAGAGCAAACAACCATTTAGGATCCGTTTGAATGCAAATGTGGAAAATGGATGGAAAGAAAATGTTTTATTGGAAATTGAATTACTTAAAATTTGTTTTACTGAGAATTGTAATTAATTGTGTTTGATTGGTATAATTTTCTAGCTGGAAAATGTTGAAAGTTTGGTATCCGTTTGACTTCGTTTTTTATGAAAATTGTCCATTAAAGTGATAATGTTTTTTACCAATGCGTCTAAAATTTGTTCCAATTACCAAAAAGTAAAAAATAAAAATAAAAATTGAAACAATTAGAAAAAATTACCATATTCGTTTAATTTTGTTTTGCGTAGAAATTATCAACAAAAATGAAAATTCTTTTTACAATGATTGATAAAATTGGTTGTCATTGCTAAAAAAACCAAAAAAAAAATAAAAATGTGGAAATTATTTTTCCACCTAATAAGTAAGAAAACAAAATCAAGCAAATGTGTATTAAATAATTGTACCTAGAAAATAGGTGGAAAATGGATTCTCTAGAAAAAAAAAGAGATTCATCAAACACATGAAAAGTGAAAAAATGGAAAATATTTTTCATTTTCCATGGAATTTGGACCCGTAGTGAATTGCCTTATGTTAATGCCTTTCATAACTTAAATTGAATCCTTGGTGTCTTGTTGTAGGTGCAATTGACACGTCCATAATACACAGAAATTGCACTTGACGTGCACGTGCTAATAAAAAAAAATCGAGAAACTTCAACAGAGAACCAACACCACTTTTACTTAACATCGATTCTCTCACATACTACCTCATATGATAGGACACGCAATGCCCTAGTAGTTACATGATAATTTAATTCTTCTGTGCTAGAGCCAACAATTGCTCAATGAATTGTCTTGTATTGTTGCCTTTCAAAAAATTCACTAAACACTTCATGGTTTTTTATAGCAAGTGTATTTAACTCATCCATAAATAAAATATGACAAGAGTAATCCATTTTTGTCCCCACTGTGGAAATTGTGATAGCAAGATGAAGAAGAAAGCAATGGAAGCAAGGGTTCCAAACCGAAAATAAGTTCGATTGATACTGTGAGAAAATGATTACAAAGGAATAAATATCAAAATGGCAAAAAGACTAAACTGCCCTAATCAAGTAAATAAAACTACCATTCTAACTTTTAACTCCCCCCTTCAAACTCACGATGTGAAAGTAAGAAGCATCGAGAGTTTGTTAATCAAAAAGCGAAAACGCTGAATAGGATGTGATTTCGTGAAAAAATCAGCTAGTTGCATCGAAGAATAAACAAAAGGTAGAGTTAGAGTGCCATGCAGAAGATGGTGACGAATAAGATGGCAATCAATTTCAATGTTCTTTGTCCACTCATGAAATATGGAGTTGTGAGATATTTGAATAACGCTCTTATTATCACAGTACATAGGAGTCAGAGTGGAAAGAATAACACCCATATCTGCAAGTAGTCAACATAGCTAAATAATTTCAGTAGTAGTGGATGCCATAGCATAATATTCAGCCTCGGTAGAAGATCGAGAAACAACAATATGCTTCTTATTTTTCCAAGAGATAAGAGAATCACCTAAAAATACACAAAAACCAGTGGTGGATTTACGATCAGTTGGATCACTAGCCCAATCATCATCAGGGTACGCATGTAGCTCTAAAGACGATGTTGACGGAAATAAGAGATTATGAAAACAAGTGCCACAAAGATAAAGCAAAATACGAACAACAGCAACCCAATAAACTATAGTAGAACATGCTTGTCTACCATCAGAGGGAGATATCGAACGTTAGTCTCAATAAGAGTATCAATAGTTCAAGTATCAGTAAGACGATCATGTTCAATGACATTAGATGTATACTTAGATTGAGATAAAAGATAACCCTTAGGAGAATAAGCAACCTCAATACCGAAGAAATAGCGTAGAGAACCCAAGTCCTTCATTTCAAATTGACGAGCTAATTCTGACTTCAAGATAACAATGCCGTCAATATCATCACCGGTAATAATCATGTCATCAACATATAAAGAAATGATAATACGATCTGCTAGTGTGCACCGAACAAAAAGAGTAGAATCATGATGACTAGATGAAAAACCAAGGGAGGCAATAATAGTAGAAAACTTTTCAAACCAAGCATGAGGTGTTTATTTTAGACCATAAAGTGTCTTCTTGAGTTTACAAACGTCTCCAGGGTTATGAGAAACACCAAGAGGAGGCACCATATAAACGTCCTAGTGAAGAGTTCCATTCAAGAATGCATTTTTAACATCCATCTTAAAGATACTCCATCGACGAACAAATGCAACAACAATCAGTATACGAACAGTAATCATCTTTTCAACAGGAGCAAAGGTCTCCTCATAATCCATACCATACTGTTGATTGAATCCCTTAGCAACTAATCTAGTTTTATATCGCTCAACTGAGCCATTAGCTTTTGTTTTGATCTTATAGACCCAACGAGAACCAACGGCACTTTTACGAGGTGGCAATGGAACCAAATCTTAAGTATTAGTCTTATGTAGTGCAGAGAGTTCCTTAGTCATAGATTCGTGCCAAAGTGGATCAAGAATAGTCTCTTTATAGGAAGAGAGCTCAGATAGTTTGTGAATAGAGGTTAAAAGATAAATAAAGGGATCTGAATAGCAAGAACAACTAAAATCTGGTAACTGGGTAGACTTACGAAAACGTTGAGGATATCGAGGAGGTGGAGGAAAATCTACAATCTCATAAGGTGCTTGGGAAGCCATAGATGGAGTAGGAACATCAAGGACTTTTTGATCCATTACATTTGTACCTGTAGTGCATTAAGTATCTATAAAGCATGGGGTATGAGAGAGTGGACTATCTGTACTATTAGAAAATGGATCAACGTAAATGAGTTCAGACTTAGTCATGTTATGAGAGTGATCGGGAATAGAAAAGAATGGAATATACTCAAGGAACACAATATGACGAGAGACATACAATTTTTTACTAATAGGATCAAAACAACGATAACCTTTTTGTCCCTCGTCATAACCTAAAAACACACAAATAGTAGAGCGTGAAGTTAACTTGGTACGCTCTACTTTAGGATGAAGAACAAAACATGTACAACCAAATACTTTCAAAAAAGAATAATCAGGAGGATGTCTATATAATGTTTCAAAGGATGACAAACCGGGAGTTTGAAACAATAGAACTCTATTGATTAAATAGACAACAATAAGGATGGCTTCACCCATAATTCTCTAGGAACTTTAGCAGATAACAGGAGAGAATGAGTAGTTTCAACTAGATGCCTATGTTTCCTTTCAGCGACACCATTTTGTTGTGGGGTATCAGTACAAGAGGTTTGATACAGAGTACCCTCAGAGGCAAGTAATTCAGAGAATTTAGTAGAAGTATACTCTTCGCATGAGTCACATCTGAAACAATTAACTACGGTTGAATGTTGAGTTTTGACAAGTGATCTAAAGGATTTATAGATGGAAAAAAAATCAGAGCGACGTTTCATAAGATAAACCCAACAATAACGACTATAATCATCAATAGAAGAAACATAATATCTTGACCCTCCATTTGTAGCAATAGGAGAAGGTCCCCACACATCAAAATGTATAATATCAAATGACACAACAGAAGATCAAGTATTTCGATTGAAATGTAAAGCAAAAAATATGGCAAGTTTACAACCACCACAATCAGAAATATCACGAGTCTGTAAGTTTCCCAAAACTCCTTTGGAAACTAAATATCTCAAACGACTACTACAAACATGACCAAGGCGAGAATGCCATAAATAAAGCCTAGAAGAAGCATGACTTAAACAAAATGATGATAAATCAACACTAGTAGCTGCCACATATGGTCCTTTTAGATTGTCCAAAACATATAATCTCTCGTGTCTACGGCCTATCCCAATCAACTTCTGAGAGCGAGGATCCTGTACATGACAAGCAGTAGAAGAAAACTGAACTAACTATCTAGCATCACATAATTGGCCAACGGAGACAAGATTCATAGAAAGGGCAGGAATGCAGTAAACATTTGAAAGTAATAAATTTTGTGTGCTAATAGAACTGACACCTACCAAGGGCATTGAAGTGCCATCAACGGTCATGACAAATACAGATGACTTAGAAGGACACAAAGAAACAAAGGATGTTGAGTTAGGTGACATATGATTAGACGCACCCGAGTCTAAAACCTATATAGAGGAAGTTGTACCTAAAGGATTTTGGGACAACAAACCTACATGTGAAGATGCAGACAAAGAATGTGGCTGTGTGGCAAGGAACTTCTGAAGCTACTAAGTGAGATCAGATAAAGTAGGACTAGAAGGTTGCGAAGTATTAGCACCAGATGAGTCAAAAAGAGGTACAACTGCTGTTGTATTTGTATTGGGCCTATAAGATAGATGTGGTGATTGACCTCCCAAATTTCCAGAAGACTGATATTACCATTGTTGTGAGGACCGTTGTTGACTCTTTGGAGGTTGTTGTTTATTAAATAACTTAGGATACTGAGCATTCCAATGTCCCTTTTGCTTGCAAAAGCTGCACTCATCACTATCAACTCTTAAATAAGATCTCGTCTGATTTTGTGTAAGTGGTCTAGAAGGGATTGCCAAAACTGAAGTAGTGAATGTAGATAGAGATATTTTTCCTTTATAAGACTTCAAACGTATTTCTTCTGCTAAAAGTTCACTAACAATAGAATCAACAAAAGGAAGTGGATTACGATGCAAAATTGACTCACGAAGTACTTCAAAATCATCACGGAGAGCCATCAAAAATTGAACCAAACGTCGTCGCTCTCTGCTCTTAATATATGGTTTATAAGCTCGAAATTCATCATCCTCTATAAGAGTCAACTGATCCCAAAGGTTGGTCATTGCAGAATAAAATTCTTGAACACTCATATTTTTCTGGTATATTGCTCGAATATCTGCTTCCAATTAGTATTCCATTGCAAAATTAGACTGTGTGAATAGCCTTGCTAAATGGTCCCAAATTTCCTTAGTTGTCTCATATTTTTCTAATTGTATACCAATAGAGTGTTTAACAGAATTAAATATCCAAGTCATAATTTTAGCATTATTCATGTCCCAAGTATGAAACATTTCTACAAACTTGTCATTTTCATTTTCATCGAGCTGAGGTTTGGTCTGAATACCAGTTACATAATCCCACAATGATTTTCCTTTCAAAAAAAATTTCATCACAACACTCCAATATGAATAATTGTTTCCATCTAGTCTCAGAGTAACCAACCGAAGAGAATCATCCCTTACACCCGCCATCACAAAGGATTCAACCAACAAACAACACAACGATATCAAAAATGCCAAGCTTTAACCAGTGTTTTACCAGGAACCTCCACCTCCAAAAAGTTCAATCAGACAACAAAACAAGGTTGAGGACATTAAGAACTTCCACAAATTTAAGGCACACCTCAAGATTATAGCCAACCGAAAACCATTACAAATTAAAATATACCATTGAAAACAAGGAACATAAAATTATCACCTCATCACAGGTGGCACAACCCCAAAAAAGCTAGGAGCTCAAGAACTCCAAATGGAAGATGAGAGCTCCGAGTGCCGAATTCGAGTCCGTAGAAATCACCCATGAACAGGAGTCCGACAACGAGGAAGAAAAATATGGTACGCCCTCATCGTATTCCTCTGAGACTCGAGGCTCTGATACCATGTGGAAATTGTAATAGCAAGATGAAGAAGAAAGAAATGGAAGCAAGGGTTCCAAACCGAAAATGAGTTCGATTGATACTGTGAGAAAATCAGATTACAAAGGAATAAATATCAAAATGGCAAAAAGATTAAACTACCCCAATCAAGTAAATAAAACTACCACTCTACCCTTTAACCCCCACAAGATGTAAAAAAGACGTAAAATCAGAATTCCATAAGTACTAAATTGAAGTTGCAAGAGCAACTTAAGAGTTCCAATTCCTTGACTTCGTTTTTATTTATCAGCATTCTTCTACTTCAACATATCTTCGCTAGTTAAATAAGTTGTTGATTCTCACTCATGCAGCACCGTATGCACACGAATGTATGACCGTGTGCATGTCATGACGGGGAAGTAGGCACATCTCAAGATTTTCTCATGCACGACATGGCACACGAAAGAAAACACCATCTTTGGTACACAAGAATCGTACAGGACATGCACGTGGTGATAAAAATGCGCGAACCTATATTAGAGCCAGCAATCGACAACCAATAACTACTCCAACAAGTAACGGCCAATCGAATATGATTAAATTCTCCTTGTCACATACATGGACTATCTCTAGGTTACAAGAGCATGACAAAAGAATGATTTCAATCAAGCTAAGAAGTACTTCATGCCAACATGGCCATTGCCCCGGCTATAAAAGGACTCATTGTGATAATCTAAAAACACATTGATATATTTGTACTAGGATATTATATTTATTTTCAACTTTTCCATTATGAGTTGAGGGTCGAAGAGTTATTGACAAACACCACTTTCCCGTTTTGCCTTATAGATAAATTGAAGTATCCCAAACTAGAAATTTGACGTAGTTCTTACAATCATCGAATGTAAATAGGCAAAAAATAAATAGATGGTAATTTTGATTTATATAGAAAAGTCATAACCTAGTCCAAGACAAAATTTTCCATCTCTTTTAGTTCGGTAATCTTCAATTCCTACCAAAATGAATAGCTTTGTAAGACAACCATGTACTGATTTTGCAAAGGCAGCCACAACCAGTTCCTTTTCACGCTACACATACCTCTTGACTCCATAATTTTCCATCCCACATTCCACGGCTATGTCCACATTTAATTTTAGGCGACTTAGTGGTGATGGTGTTCAATTTTCATGAATGGTTGATTGACTCTAACTGTCATCCTTGTCAAAATCTACATTGATTCAAATTCCTTATGGTGAGTTAAAATTTCAAATAGTGTGATATCGAATGACACAAAATATTTGGAAAAATCCACACGTTTTAAATTTCCGGCAACTCCGAAGGAAATTCCTCCATATCTAAGGGGAAAATACATGGTTTACAACACAGTTTTGCCCCCCGGGGCACAGCCGAGTGGTAAAGGAAGGAGCGTTACTGGGCTTACAACCTGGGCGTGGGGAGTTCGAATCCTGCCAGGAGCAGCTGGAGTAGCCAATTTATTGGTGATGTAAGCGGCATGGAGAAGGGTCCCTCTGGGAGCTGGAGTATAAGGCGCGCTGCCACCCTGACCAACTTGGGCATATCCCGCGGTTTACATCCACCAGTCACTGAGGGGCCGGGGGCTGGTGGTCCAGATATAGTCCGGCGAAGCTGGGATACTGGGTTATCAAAAAAAAGAAAAAAAAAAAAATACATGGTAGTAATATTGACACATGTAGCGTAGTCACGTAGAATTTGGAGGAATTCGCTTATTTCATTGGCTCGATGTAGGTAGACCAAATGTACAGAAGTATTCCTTAATTTTATTTTTCTTGCTTGGAAGGGATTTCCTCTCTTAAATTGAAGTAAAAAAGAATAAATTTTCTGTACAAAATCCTTCCATAAAAGCCCAGTCCCATCCAACCTGCTCTCTCAATTCTCTTCACCCTCTCTCTAAAAAGTGTGAAGAAGAGGACGACAGAGTCTCTCCTTTGTAATCTTCATCAGATCACGACACACACAGAAAAACATACGCCACAGAAAATGCTTCATGCCGTCACCCCATTTCCATGAAATTCTTGCATATATACTCATATATATAGAATCTATACACCGATAGATAGATACAGGGAAGTATTTACACTTTTACGACAGTAAATGGGGTGCAAGAAGCATCCGGTGGACCTGAGTAGCAGCGTCGGCGTCTGCGCCTCCTGTCTCCGGGAACGGCTCTTCTCCGTTATAGCAGCACAGGAGCAAGCCCTGGTTCAGAGACAGACCCAGGCCCGAGGTCGAGAAGATTGCTTGAAATTTGATGCACAACAACCCCCTCTTGCTTTTCCTCGGTCAGTATCGCCGTATATATCTCACCGGAAATCCGACACCGCCGCCGCCACGTGGCAAATCCACGGCCACGACCAACGGTTCTTCAGTACTCCCCAGGTGGGTCCTACTGGATCTCTAACAGTTGATAGTACCATCAGCAAGAAGAAACGTGCAAGTGGAAGATTTTCTTCTCTTTTTACGGGTCTATTTAGATCGAAATCAGGAAAACCCGACTTGAATTCGAGCCAGATTTCAGATCCTGCGGCTTCGGGTCAATTGAATTCTCGAGATTCTTGTAATGCTTCACCTTCGTGGTTTTCTAACATTATTCCTGGTCGGAGGAAAAAGCAGATTCGGACGTTATCGCTTGATGAAAATGGGATATGTGCTCAACGGAGGACCTGCCGGAATAGAGATCGGGGGATGTCGCCTGTGAGGTATTCCGACGAGGACGAGCATTGCCATGGAGGATCAAGCGGCTACTCGTCGGAGTCTTCGCAAGGGTGGAAGCAAACGCCGAGGAAGACGCCGGCTATGCGGCGCGGCGGAGGAAGACAAGGGCATAGCAGAAATGTGTCGCACTTGTCGTTTTGCTTGAGTCCATTGGTCCGAGCCAGCCCAAACCGGCACTGGAATCAGATGGGAGTGCCGCCGGAGATGGTTGTCGCTAGTGCAAGCGGAGAGATAAGGGTTCCAGCAAAGCCATATCTGTCCACTGCGGCGTCGTTTGGTAAGAATCGGTCTCGTAAACTCGCCGATTTCGGAAGGTACAATTCTAACAATTAATCGACATGACCGTTGACATTAGACCAAACTCATCGCCGATTAAGACATGCTGCAATACTGAAAAGACGATTTTGCCCACAGTTTACGGTTCTATTACATCACTCTGTTCTTTTGTATTATCAATTTATATTTAAATAAAAAGCATTAAAAACAATAATTATATAATATATTTTTTAATTTATAGATCATACTAATGTGACGTTTTGAGTGATTTGAAATTACATAAATGCCCTTGTATTTAGTGGGGGGTGGCGTGGTGCACTTGGTGGATGATCCATTTGTCCCCCATTTAAAGTTATTGGTTTGTGAATTATGAGGGGCGATTGTGGGTGGGACTATAATTATCATGTGCATATTAGGTTGACCATTTGATGTGATCAAAATTGAAATTGTTGTCCTTCAATTTTAGTTATGAATTCATTACATTACATTACATGGTCGTTTGTTTTGCCGACTTTGTTTCTCATTATTGATTCGGATGACTAATATCGAACGATAGTTCTCCACATTTTTCGACGGTAATTCCTTTGAGACATTATGGCACAAAAGTCAGTCGTGTATAGATTCATCTTAATAGAATCTGGGTTGAATTGTTTTTTTTTTTTTTTTTTTTATGTTAATAATCCTAAGGATGCAAGAGACCACGACAATGTGAAAATATAAGATATACATACAATAGATATGTCACATACACACGCACCCACAAAAAAAAAAAAAAAAAATGGGAATTGGAAAATGAGAAATCTGTCCCCATCTGGTTTGAGCCTTTAATTTTGGGAGACTGTTGAGGTAATTTCAAGGTGAGATGGTGTATTCATTACATGACTCTGACTTGTAAATTGCTTGTGGGAGGGTCAGTACAATTACTATATGCAGGTAGGTAATGTCTTAAATCTTGCCATTAATTTTGGTGGGGGCAAAGAAGAGAGACGGTGTCGTATTAACATGGCCCTTATAACTGACCATTAGAGGTTCTTTAGTATTGGTCAGAATCAGTGTTCTAAAAAGCGTAAAGTGTGGTTAGGCGTGAAAGTCAAGGCTCAAGCTTTACGAGCCTAGGCTTGAAAAAACGTTTTTTTATTTTAAATTCTTAATTGTAAAAAAATTCAATAATTCAAATAATACATACCAAACATCTAAAATTATAAAATACTATATTTACTTAATGATCCATATATAATATATAAAGATAAGTCTCAAAATCATAATTACATAGTTTATAACTTGTAACTTAAATCTTATCTAATCTAACTCTTTATCCAACTTCAATTCAATATATTCTTCTTTATCTAATTCGTCCTTCGTATCGTTCGATACAAAATCATCATTATCAGACTCCCTTATTTTATTTTGATGTTTGGAATAGTAAAATTTACAGTACAATATATTTATTATCCAAATTTCAAAACATTTGATTGATTGAGGGAAACCACAAAGAAAAATAAGAATTGTAAGCAAAATTTATTGAAAATTCACAAAATACCGAGAATCACATGTCCTAAAATTATAAATACAGTGTAAAGTATAATAATTTCATAATGTTATAGATACCTAATATACAAATCAGTGCGGTGTGTAGAGAAATTAAGAGATCTTGCGCCGTTCTTTCGTCTTTTTTTTTTTCCATCTTATCAGTTATTTGAAGTCTGGAGCTTTTGAAGTTAGAAGGGATAGTTGGCTGTCGAGTCTGAGTTGTAGGTTTTATTTTTTTTATTTTTAAAAAGGAAAAAACTGGACTCCCTTAAAATCTGGGTATGAGGCGGAGGCACGCCTAGACGTCCCTTATAACTAGGTGCACCTAGGAACATCTAAGCAAACATTAAGCGGTCAACATTGCCGTTGACCGCTGCGTTTTCATCACGCTTCTTGCTTAGGCGCCTAAACGCGCTTTTTAGAACACTGGTTAGAAGTAAGCTTACGGAATCTAGGAACAAGAATGGATGTCTTGTGTCATATGGTCACAAATTTACCAACAAACAATTTCTATTAAACTCATTTGCTGTCAAAACGAGGAATACAATCAATCCAACGAATAGACAAAGCGGCAAGAGAATGGGCCACGGAGTTCAACTATTGGGGCGTATCCCTTACACCGCACACCCTTTTCCGGCCATTCCGACCCTTGATCACTTCCACCGTTACCGACTAAAAGGATGACAAAATTGTAGTTGTTGAATCTGTAATTACCTCTGCACCTATCACCTCCCCACCGTGAGTCAACCAGTTTCTATCGCCTCCTATGCTCTATAACAAAATGCTGGTTTTGACCAGCCTTTCAGTTAGAACAATTACGAAAAATTCCCAATACCGAACAATATCCGACGAACTAGCTTTTTTCCTGACAAATTTGGTCACATAATAACAGTTGAAAAAGAGGGAGAATTGTACTTCATTTGTCCACATTTGCTACGCCCCCATATCTACATAGAGATCACACCCACCAAAAAAATATGCGCACTTTTGACGGAATGTCGAGTATTCATAATGAATAGTGTTATTCATGATCAGCGACTGTATTAATTATTATACTTGACATAAAATTACTTATTCATTTTCTAAATTATAAAAAATATGTCATGTGAGATGTCACGAAGAATGACTACTCTAATCGTTAACTATGAATAAAATTATTGATTCAGAATACTTTCCACCAATTAGATGTGTAGTTTGTACTAGACTTGATATATTATCCGACTAGGAGAAGTGCTACAAGTACATAATGTTTCACATAATGGTATTCATAATTACACGTGGTACTGAATCCAATCTTTAATTCAAATTTCACACTTTCACATCAACAACAGGATTTTGTCTACATCACATTATGGACATTATTATGTACTCCAATTATGTACACAGAGAATTTTCCATCCGACTAGAGTAGAATATAATCACTTATGTTTACGGTTACAACTCACATTAAAGACTTTTTTCACTTTCTTTGTTTTTCATTTTTTTTCTCCCTTTCATTTGTTAATTGTGAGATTGTGAAAAAGAAAAGGAGCCATTGAGTTACCATATTTGGAGCCTAATTCAAAATTTGTAACAAAGATTATGATATCTTAATGCGATGTTGATGTTGAAAATAAAATTTTAATCAATAAATTTATGTATTTTGTAATAGTATCAACTTTTCAATGAGGCGATGCAATAAGATATTTAAAGGGTTAGGTCTAACTTTTACTTATTCTTGAAAGTGAAAGAGGCAAATATATAATAAAATTTCAAGTTAGAGAACTTCAAATTTTATTGTTCAAATTGAACTTTCTTATTTCCTCTCTTATTTAACTTATCTAGATAATCTAATTAATTTAATAAAAAATAATTAAAATTGGATTCTTTTAGAGATTGAATGTTTTGATGTAAAGATATGAACGAGATTGTGAGGTTGTACTCTGTGGTGGTTTTCAGTGACGACGATGAATTCTGGTGGTGGTTCCAAGAAAGCGTGTAACTGAAATTGTCATTAATTACTAGTATAATATTCGACTTTTCGAACGAGAGCGGTCATTAAATACTAGTATAATATCTGACTAGAATTCAATTTCAAGTTCATGCTGAACATTCTTTGTGGAAAAAAATGGTTGGACAATACTATTTTTTTGAAAATTTGACGAGGCAGATCCAATTAGTTTTGTTAACGTTAAAAAGTAACGTGGTACTTCAGATGTAACTTTATGCTGTGTTCGAGCTCAAAAAGTGAAATGCAAGTATAAGGTGTATTAATTGAGAAAAAATTCATTCTGACACAGAGAATTTTTTTTGTCCTTGAATCAATGTTGCTCGATCAGAGTTACTTACCCTACTTAACCGTTTAATTAGTTGAACTCGTCAGTCAAGTTTGGCTCGAAGCAACGATCTGAACTCGTTAGTTGAAGTCACCCCCACAATTTGGTTGCCGATCGGTCTCTTTTGATTTCCGAGTTGAACACGTGGCGATTGATGCCGTAGGTGGGCCATGGTCAAGTGGGGCCTTCTATCCGACATTAGTGCTCGGAGGCCAACAACTTCGTAAACAAGACGATGATAATGATAAATGAATAGGATCTACTATTTTGTAGCGGTTTAACATTTTAAATGAAAATCGCTCACATGGTTATCAGAGGAGTGAAAAGTCAAGGGTGAATTGGTCTAAGATTTAAAATAAATGGTTATTAATATTAATTTGTATTAGAAATGGGTATTATTTTTGCATGAAATAATAGAACTACAAACTAATTATGAAGAAGTTTCTAAAAACAAGGGAGGTAATTAGCAAAAATTATTAAACTAAAAAATCGAATTGAATTTGTAACCGTCAGTTTGATGTCCCGCCGACCCGTTAAAGAAACGATTTTGAAATAAGTCAAAACATTCTAAGACGATTTGATTTTGGTTTCGAAATTTTAACAACAATTTGAAATCAAATTGGACCGCTTAAAAATAAAAATAAAAAATTATAAAAATGCATAATTTGATGAATTCTCCATTATCAAATACCAATAATTATTTAACTACCATTATTTCATAACCCATCGTTGAGACTTTTCTTTGATTTTGTTGATATTTAAATCGATCAAGTCGGACTATTTACGCTCCTACTAGAAGCAACGAGAACGAAAATCTACATAAAATGGAGAAACTTATCCACCGTTTGGAAAGAGTTGAACTCGAAACTTTTGTTAAAGACTCAATTCATATTGTTCAAAATAATTCGTCATCGTTCCAATTATTTACTTATCCAAAAAAAAATTAATTAATTTAATTAAAAAATTAAAATTAAAAATTAAATTCTTCTAGAGTTTGGGATTTTTATGTTGAATTTGAACTTTCCATAAAGGGGATCCACTTGACCCAACTCATACTTCTTTTTCTTCTGGATCATTAATTGGCATTCTTGGCATCAGAGGGTTCACACTCAAAAATGCACAAAAGTTTGACTATATTGCTGGAAGAAGATTGATAAGGATGTAAATGTTTTTTTTTTTTTTTTTTTTTTTTTCTCTTTTCTAGATCAATATGGCGTGTGGAAATTTTACGTGATCATTTATTATGATATAGATTGTGTGTTCTCTTTGTTATGACTTGCTGTAAATTATGTAATACATATACTCAAGAGGTACGAATGTGAGTCAAATCGTCTTAAATGCTAATGGTTTGAATAGTCCGTCGTTCCATTTCGACAGGTGGGTCGTATTGAGTGAGTTGTGCTGATCTATGGTTGACTTTAACTTTATAATTTTGATCGTAAAAAACAAGTTAATTTTATTTCTAACGATTGAATTTTGAGCGATCATGATTTTCGAAGCCTTCAAAAATAAATCGATGGATCGTTTTCAATAAAGATCAAAATCAACGTCTAGCATTTAAAATAGATCCTTCAAGACAAGTGCTCAAAAGTCAAATTTCAAAGAAAATTTAATATGAGAACCTAAGAGCTAAACTTCAATTAAATACGCCAAAAACTAGGCTTTCTAGACTAAATATAAATGTACTAAAACATTGATCTTAACAATGAATGAAAAGCTCAAAAACTATTTTATGGACCAAAAAGCTATTTTGACTTTCACTTGCATGATTTATTATTTTTTTATTTTTTTATCAAATGTAAGATTGATTTTCAAGTTGATATTTGAACTTAGATCATATCTTTAAAATATAATTTACCTTGAAAACTAGTTAAAAACACTTTCCAAACGTTCATAGATTTCAAAATATTCGAATTGGATCAAATGGGACCGAACGACAAAAATCGATCGGTGACAGTTGACCAGCTACTACAACGGTCAATTTTTTTAAGCATTTTGAATTCTGATTTTTCTGTTCCAACAATTGCATTTTGATCATCCGGACATGAGGCGATCGACTGACTACTCATCCAAACTCCCAAAATTTTTTGCACCTTGTTCTCTATAAAGAGGTTTTTTTTTTTTTTTTTTTGGCATGCAATGTAAGATTGTTCTAGCGCATTAAAGAAGAAATATTTGAACAAAAGCTTTTGAACTTATATTGCATTTATTTTATCTACTCCTTCATATAAAAAAAATCTTTAATTGATTGAATCAAATTTTGAAATCGTTATGTTCATCAAGATTTTCTCGTATAACACTTGAGAGCTATTTTTCATTGATATTCATCAAAGTATTAGTCTTTCTTGATACTTAATTCATTTGTATCATTTATTAAGAGAGAAGTTTCATTATAAACCGTTTCTTTAATCTTGTAAGTCATATTGAGGTCTCTTGAAATCTCAATATTGTATAAGAATCAGTACTCCTCATTTGTAAGTCATCGAAAGCTTTCTAAGGATTTTGATTGCACCATAAATTAGTCAATATAGTGAAAATGTCTGAGCTTGGTAATGAATGACGTAGATCATTTGTTTGGATCAACCCTTTATAAATATATCGTTTGTATTCTCTCTACCCTTTTATTTATTGTTATTTTGTTTATGATTATTATTTGATTGATCCAATTGTTCTTCACTTGTTTGGTATAAGTTTATTTTTGATATTTTTTTTTAAAATCTATTTACTCCCTTCTTGATTAGTTATTCTTGGACCATCAAGTTTGACTTGACATAATTGAGAAAAAAACGTGTGATATGTTTGTTCCTTTTTTTTTTTTATATGTTCACTTCAACATACAAATCATGCCCTTTAGCTTGATGATCAGAATCGTGTCAATGCAAAAGGATGATTTGAGAATAATTACAGCACTGATCAAATGACCATTTTTATTTAATTAATCATGCTTAATTGGATGATGTAATAGGATAGTTTTTTTTCTCAAATATTGAAGAAATAAGTTTCTTGTTTTAATTTTAATTAAAAGTCGAGCTTATGAGGTGTTTTGTTTAAATTAATCTATAACTCAGTCAGAGATGGTTTATTCTGATGGTTTTTCTAATTTCCACTATTGTTATGCAGAATATTGTTAAATATTGTTATGAAATATTATCTGATTAAATATAATTTAATATAATAATGGGATTAGGGTTTAACCCGTGAAAATAAGTTTTGAATAGGGATGTACTCGTATTATATATACATCATACAGGTGTTTGGTGGAGCAGGTGAATGCGGAGACCGAATGTCACGAGTTCGAATCTCCTGCTAACACTTCCTCGGTCGAACACGTCGCAGTGGGCTTGCCTAGTGCAATTTATCTCTCATGTGTGGTTTGCGGGTTACTGCACATGGAGCGAGATTTACCCAGTGCGTACTAATGGGTAGCGACTACGGGTTCCTAAGGTTAAAAAAAAAAGGATTTAAAGTGAAAAATGACCAATACTGTCACATGCTATTTTTTCTAATTCAATGTCGCTTGGGCCGTTTTGACTTATTTGGTAAAGTCGGTGACATTATTATGAAAAAAATAAAGTCAATATTCATTATAATGTCATTCAATATTATCTATCGACGTGCTTTTATGTCTAGTGTACAAAGTAAACTCACTTACAGGAACCTATAGTTACATAATCATAATAGCTAGACTCCTATAATTTTGGAAATCCTTAATATCTATTTACACAATTCATCTACGACAGTACTATAAAATAATAACACCCTAACCCTCCATTTAAGTTCACAGTTAATTGAATTAATTGATTATAAATGTCACATACTATTATTTCGAACTGCACGAGTTTATTTATGTTCAAATTTCATGACCTATTACATTGATTAGACTTTAATGGTTGAGAAATGGGTTTTGATCGGTGTTCGATTACCAAGATACAATCGATTGTCGGTTCATACTGCACAATGTTAGCCGCCTACGAACTAGCTGTGTCTATCTCTCAAAGAACTTTAGCAAAGGAAGAAAATGAATAAAAATCGAAAGAAGAAGTTTGATGTTGGAATGATAGCTTGTATCTCTCTCTCTCTTTTTTCTTTTTTCTTTTTTGTGTTTTCAATAAACCGAGAGCTCTTCTATTTATACCTATAGATGAGGAGCGTGGTCATTAATTGACATTGAAGACTGTGTAGACATTAAAAAAATAAATAAATAATGGGTTAGGTTAATTTAAATAATTAGCCCAATTAAATTTATCAAATCAAAGTTTAGACTCGTAAAATTCTAAAAGTCCACCATACTTTTTAATAAATCCATAATTATTTAATTATAATCAATTTAATTGAATTAATTGGGTGATTACCAAAATTGGTCATCGATTCCTCCTATAAATAGGGTCAATGGTTCATTTCAAAGGGGAGCAAAAAAAAGTGCAGAGAAAACCACGAAATGATGAAGGGATTCTCTCAACTCCAAGTCCGGCAAACACGAAGAAGATCAAAACCTTCTTCAAATCAAGCAAATCCAATAAGATCAAAGTCTTCCTCAAATCAAATTAAGACCAAGTCCAAGTTTTCGAAGTACAAATCCAAGCTCCAAAATCCAAGCGTCAAACAAGTGAAGTTCTCGACAAATCAAATTCTCAACAAATTCCGAAATCTAGGATTCAAGTCACGTGGCTCCTCGTCTTTAAACACTCAGATTATTAATCAGATGATTAATTGCAACTTTGCAATCACAAGAAGATTTATATCCATTTGTATTGTATTTTCTTTAAAATACAATTTGTAACGATTTGTATTTTAATATACGCAAAATCCGTCGTACAAATTTCTTGGCACGCCCAGTGGGACCTTTTTGTCCTCTCATATTTTGATCTCAGAATCTTCAACTTTCAACAATTACATCAACAATGGCAAACGAACAAGCGAGGCAAACCATGACTCATCTCGAAGAGACACTTGCTAAGTTGTTCCGGGCGACCAGAGCCCGAACAAAAAGTGGGAGAACTCAACTAGTTCCACCACTAAAGAAGTTCTCCGACAAAGGTAGAATGAAAATTGCTTTCACAAAGCCAAACTCTCGTTCAATAGAAAAGACCAAGAGTTCGGCGAAAAATTCTCGTTCGAGGTCCGTCACCAGTGGCAGATCCTTGTCTGGGTCCCCTCATACTGCTTCTCTGCAAAAGTGGGGATACTATAGTTCGTCTGAAGAGTCATTTGAGCCAGTGATGGTCACAGAAGCAACATCGGGCTCAGATGATCGAATCCAACGAATGGCTTTAGCCATTGAAAAACTAACGAAGTCACTAGAAGAGAAAGATGCATAGGTCGCTGCACTCATGCACAAGGTAGAGCTGCAAAATCTGGCGAAAGAAGATCAAGAAATCCAAGATCTTCCAAAGCTAAAGATCTGCAAGTCCAAGAACGCCAGCAGAAGCAAGACATACATGATCGAACATTTGTTCAAAATGTTTTGCGTGATACTACTCAACTCTCTGTTGGCTCTCTATCTGTCCACCAAGTACAACATATGATTGCAAACACCATTCGTGCCCAGTATGGTGGTTCAATGCAATCTGCATTGGTATATGCCAAGCCTTATAGCCGTCGAATCGACGAGATAAAGATGCCACTCGGCTACCAACCTCCAAAATTACAGTGTTTTGATGGGAAGGGCAACCCGAAGCAACATGTTGCTCATTTCATTAAGACGTGTAATGATACAGGTACTTACAATGACACTATGGTAAATGCTCCCTCAAGGGTGCTGCATTCGAATGGTATACCGACTTACAGGCTTTGTCAATTGATAGTTGGGATCAACTTGAAAGAGAATTCCTAACACGTTTCTACAGCACCAGGCGGACTATCAGCCTTCCAGAACTTGCTCAAACAAAGCAGAGCAAAGAAGAACCCGTGGTAGAGTACATTGAACGCTGGATGAACCTTGTTCTCAATTGCAAGCAAAGAATAAGTGAATCATCTTCCATTGATATGTGTGTGCAAGGCATGCATTGGGGGATTACTCTACAATCTCCAAGCAAATATACCTCACTCCTTTGAAGAGTTAGCGGCACGTGTCCATGACCTGGAGCTCCAAATTGCAAGGCATGGGAGTTACTTACCAAGTGACCCGCGTGGCAAGTGGGACCCTAAGAAAGAGGTAAAGAATGATGTCAAGATAGGTAAGCCCAAGAAGGTAATGGCAATTTCTACTATCCCTGCAAAGATAGCCTTCCAAGGGTCGAAATCAAACACAAGACCAAAACCAAAGCCAGAGTTCAAACCTACCAAGGGACTGGTCCAAGGAAGAGGTCAGGTAACTCTAAAAGAACTTGAAGAGAAGGAACACCCATTTTTAGATTCTAAAGTTCCTGGAATTCTGGATCAACTCCTTGAACAGAAGATAATCGAACTACCAGTCACCCTGTCGAAAAATGTTTTGTGTTGAAAGATCTTATTGTTCACCTGGATAAAGAAAATAAGATTAAACTTGAAATGGGAGAATGCCCAACTGCTGACTGTTCAATGGTTTCGTTTGGATCGTTTGATCCAATCCCCATTGCAAAAAGGGAACATACACTTCCCCGTACATGCGATGCCAGTAAATCTTCGGTTGAAGAGTTTGGACCACAACTTCCAGAAGGAGCCATTCAGTGAAGTCTGAAGTAGACGGGGAAATTACTATCAGTTATGTCTACCCAGGAATGGATGGACCGCATGTACCTAATCGTCCAACCTTCTACGAAATCATGACAGATGACTTGGATTTTTGGGATTCTGATTCGGAGTCCGAAGACGAGATCGGTGATGGTTGGTCCACCTTCATAAGTAAGAAGGAGAAGTACCAAGTTTCAAACAAAACAGGTAAAATACCACATTCTACATCTCTTGCAGGACCAAAACTGGGGGCATTGGGCGTGAAAGTTCAACCCAATAAAAAAACATCACTAGAAGAAAATCCGGAAGTATGGACCCTTGTGAAAAGGCACCGTCAAACAATTTCGCAATTTCGAAGTCCTAATGACGAAAAACAGAAGCCAAGAAACAACCAAAGAGGAAGGCCTAAAGTTAGACCAGAAGTCTCTACTAAATCAACGAGAGTAGAAGTTGCTTCACGTACTCCTCCTAGGTTACCAACCCTAGGTGATTATTTTCCCAATGGGTTCCTCAACAATGAATGATTTACCTCCAATGTTATCAATGTGGAGGGGAAAGGCGAAGCAAGGAAAATGTCGAAAGAGAGTTCAAAACAGAAGAGAACTATCTCGCGACTCAATAATATTCCTTCCAATACAAGTTTAACAGAGTCTCTTAAGCTTCCTTTCGATGATCGAATGGCTTTGATCGCAACGTTGATAGATTCAGAAGAATACGAAGGCAAACTCTTAGAGTATATTGGATCCACAACCCGACAAGACTGTATGGCCACCATCACATTTGACGATGAAGATTTGCAACTGGGCTCTCGTTTGCATAACAGATCACTCTACGTTAGTGGTCATATTCAAGAATGCAAGATCAATCGCATAATGATTGATTGTGGATCTGCTGTGAACATCATGACAGTCAAAACGATGAAGGAGATTGGGATTAATGTTGGTGATCTGTCCAAAAGCAAGATCGTGATTCAAGGATTCAACCATAAAGGTCAGCGACCCATCAGCATGATTCGTTTGAAGCTGCAAATAGGGGAGTTAATTTCCTCGGCTCTCTTCCATGTCATCGACGCTAAAACATCATACGAGTTACTCCTTGGACGTGTTTGGCTGCATGAAACTGGAGTAGTACCTTCGACTTGGCACCAATGCTTCAAGTATAGTCGAGACGGAGAAGTCAAGTGCGTAGTAGTTGAGTCCAAACCCTTTCTCGAAGAAGAATCCCATTTTGCTGATGCAAAATTTTATGAGGGAGACGAAGAAAGTAATTCTGCAGGATTGACCATGTCCGGATTTAAGATTAAAAGAAATGCAAACGATAATGATACAGTAAGTTCTGCTCAGTCTCATCAGCTCGTCAAAGGTAAATCAAAATTTACGTTTGAAGAATTCTCTAAAGGTAAGAAACCTCAAACAGAATCAACTGACGTTGAGATATTGAGAAAAGAGTTAACTCTTCCAATACCTAACATTCCGAAATTATTCCTACCTCATCAATTCATGGGAGTCCTGAGGGAACGCAAATCATCGTCGGAAACCTCGACATCTGTTCCTGACATATCAAAGCTTAGTATTGCTAGCTCATCTAAACAGGACAAAACTGGAGCCAATGAACCAAAATAGACTTTCAAAGGATGTTATAATCCTCAAGCCAAAAAGTTATTTGAGAATACCGGATTTGGGAAAGGAGAGCCTCGCAAATTGGGTGATCTCGATGTTGTTCTTTCAGGTGGGCATATCCCTTCTCATTTTGACGGAACCACTGTATCACAACCCAGGTATGGCTTGGGATACGATCCAAATCCACCGAGAAAGATTAAGGTCAAAAAAGTTTCATCGAACCCAATCATGATTCAAATTTATGAAGTTGTAGAAGAGAAACCTGAACAGTCGAAACTTTCGGTGTTCGATCGAATTGAAAGTGAGAATGCCAGAGTTTCAATTTTTAAAAGGTTAAAACAGGAATCTTCCCAAATGGTTGATGTAAAAGTTAAAGCTTCCGTCTTCCAAAGGTTAAGTGAAGTTCATTCTTCTTCTTCTACCCATATTGGCGATGACATACAAGCTCTTGAGAAATCATTTCAAAGATAATCTGCTTTTTCTCGGCTTGGAACTAAAACTTCTGAGCCAAGTCCAAAGCCTCAATGATCAAGGAGAAGACGAAAATACCAAAAAGTCTATCCTTCTCTAAGCAATAATAAGGATGAAGTAGAAGTCTCTGTTAACTACATAGCTTTTGAAGAAGCTCCCAAACATGAGTCTGAAAACTCTACCACAACAGACGAACCTAAGTTGGCCCCACCTACATTTGAAGAAGGAGGACAAGCTACGGTAGATGACTTGAAGCAATTGAACTTGGGAACTGAAGAAGACCCAAGACCAGTGTTTGTAAGTGCTCTTCTCAATCAAAAAGAGGAATCAGAATACGTTCGCTTGCTTCAAGAATATAAAGACGTATTTGCATGGTCTTACAAAGAAATGCCGGGGTTAGATCCGAGGGTTGCAGTACATCACCTTGCAGTGAGGCATGGAGTTCGACCAATCAAGCAACTTCAAAGGAGATTTCAACCAAAATTGGCTTCTCAAATTGAAACGGAAGTCAACAAACTGATTGAAGATGGATTCATACGTGAAGTCAAATACCCAACTTGGATCGCGAATATTGTCCCCGTCAAAAAGAAAAATGGACAATTACGAGTCTATGTTGACTTTCATGATCTGAATCAGGCATGTCCCAAAGATGACTTTCCGCTTCCAATAATAGAGTTGATAGTAGATGCAACTACCGGGTATGAAATCTTATCTTTCATGGACGGATTTTTTGGATACAACCAAATACGCATGAATCCGAAAGATGAGGAACTCACAGCATTCCGTACCCCTAAGGGCATTTATTGTTATAGAGTTATGCCGTTTGGGTTGAAGAACGCGAAGGCAACCTACCAACGGGCAATGCAAAGGATCTTCGATGACATGCTGCATAAGAACGTAGAATGCTATGTAGATGACCTCGTCGTTAAAACAAAGAAACGAGATGATCACCTACAAGATCTACGGGATGTTTTTGAAAGACTTCGACGACATCAATTAAAGATGAATCCACTAAAGTGCGCATTTGGTGTCACATCTGGGAAATTTCTTGGCTTTATTGTTCGACATAGGGGCATTGAAATAGACCAGTCAAAAATCGAAGCTATAATCAACATGCCAGAACCAAGAAATGTGCATGAGGTGAAAAGTCTCCAAGGAAAACTCTCATACATTCGGAGATTTATCTCTAACCTTACCGGACGTTGCCATCCATTCAACAAATTGGTGAAAAAGGATGTACCATTTGAATGGGATGATGTTTGTCAAAAATTTTTCCAAAGCATTAAACAATATTTGTCTCGTCAACCAGTACTTGCAGCTCCGGTCCCAGGGAAACCATTAACCCTTTATGTTGCAGCACAAGAATATTCTCTAGGAGCGCTTCTTGTCCAGGCCAATGATGAATGAAAGGAGAATGCACTCTACTACTTGAAACGGACACTGGTAGGTGCCGAGATGAAGTATTCGTCTATTGAGAAAATACGTCTTGCATTAATCTTCGCGGCTAAAAAATTGAGACATTATATGCTATCACACACGAACAGTCTTGTTTCAAAGATTGATCATTTAAGGTACATAATGTCTAGACCAATTCTCTCTGGAAGAATTGGAAAATGGACATTGTTATTGTCAGAGTTCGACATCAAGTTCATTCCCCAAAAGTCCATCAAAGGACAAGCTTTGACAAATTTCCTGGCTAACCATCCAATTCTAGCGGAATGGGAACTGCAAAAATACATCCCAGATGAAGAAGTTTTATTTACTGAAATCATACCATCATAGAGGCTATACTTCGATGGGGTAACCCGAAGTTATGGTGCAGGAGCAGGAGTTATCTTTATCACTTCACATGATCTTATCATGCCGTACTCGTTTACCTTAACAAATAAATGTTCAAACAATGTGATGGAATATCAAGCCCTTATCATTGGCTTAGAGACAGCTACAGATATGGATATTCAACAGCTAGAAGTTTTCGGGGATTCTAAATTGATAATCAACCAACTCTTAGCTAAGTACGAAGTCCGTAATTCTGACTTGAAGGCATATCATGAATATACATCAACGCTTGTGAAGCGATTTGATTTGTTAAAAATCAAATTCGTACCTAGGGCTGAAAATAGGGAAGTCGATGCCTTAGCTAATTTGGCTACTGTTCTAGCCAGGTCAGATGAAGATTTTTCCCACTCCGTATCAATTGCTCAAAGGTGGGTGCTTCCGTCCTTGCTACCTAGTGATATGGAAGAAAACAATAGCGTTGAAGTGACCGAAGATGAGGAAAAAGAAGATTGGAGACAGCCAATAATTGATTTCCTTCAACATCAAAAGCTACCAGACAATCCACGGCGAAAAATCGAAATCAAGAGGCGTGCACCCCGCTTTGTCTTTTATAAGGGAATGCTTTATCAACGATCATTTGATGGGGTTTTCCTCCGATGTCTAAGTAATGATGAAGCAACACATGTTGTAGAAGAAGCCCACTCTGGAATCTGTGGTTCTCATCAGTCTGGACCCAAACTCCATTTTCGAATAAAGATGATGGGGTACTACTGGCCGACTATGGTACAAGACTCCATGGATTATGCAAAGAAGTGTGAAGCTTGCCAAGTTCATGCAAACTTCAACCATCAACCTCCGGAACCATTACATCCGACAGTAGCTTCTTAGCCATCCGATGCATGGGATCTCGATGTAGTTGGACCCATAACTCCAAAGTCTTCAGCTGGACACTCATGCATCCTTGCTGGAATCGACTACTTCTCTAAGTGGGCTGAAGACATACCATTGAAAGAAGTAAAGAAAGAAAATGTTGCAGATATCATTCGTATCCAAATATTTATCGGTACGGGGTCCCACGATACATCATCACTGACAATGGGAAACCCTTCTGCAATAGCCATATAAACAATTTATGCTCAAAATTTGGATTCAAATAGTACAACTCATCCATGTACAATGTAGCGGCTAATGGGTTAGCGGAGGCGTTCAACAAAACTATATGCAGTCTGTTGAAAAATGTTGTCTCCAAATTAAAAAGAGACTGGCATGAAAGAATTGGTGAAGTCTTATGGGCTTATCGAACCACCTATCGAACTCCAACACAATCCACTCATTATGCCTTAGTGTATGGAGTAGAAGCTGTACTTCCTTTGGAGTGTCAAATTCCGTCACTTCGAATTGCTGTCCAAGAAGGTTTGACGACAAAAAAAATGCCCTTATTCGATTGGAGGAGCTAGAAGTTTTGGATGAGAAGAGATTAGAGGCGCAAATGCACTTGGAATGTTATCAAGTTCGGATGGCGAAGTCCTTCAACAAGAAGGTGCGACCAAGATCATTTCAAGTGGGAGACTTGGTATTTTGCGTATGCAAACCAATCATAATCACAATAAAAACGGGGAGAAATTCCAACCTAAATGGGATGGTCCGTTTGTCGCCACTCATGCATTCACTGGCGAAGCATACAAGATCATCGACAAAGATGGATTACAAATCGGACCTATCAATGGAAAGTTTCTAAAGCGTTTTTACGCTTGAAGTTCTTTATTTTATTTTTCATTATATTACTCCTGGCCCGCAAGAGAATAAATTGTGAACGACCCCCACCCCAAATAAAAACAAATTGTTCTTGTAACGAACTACGTTCGACTTGATCCCCGTTTGGGTATGTAGATAGCTTGAATAAATTATAAATTCAAGTTCAGTCACAAATAATAAAATTATTCAATTTGTTTACCATTTTCTACAGTAAAAAAAATGCTCAAAACAATAAAGAAAAGTTCATCGCAAAAAGACGAAGAACGATAAAAAAAAAATTCAAAATCAAAATTCATATGGTTTTAAAAAATCATAAAGTCCTAAATCTATCAAAATCACTCGCCGTTAATCACTCGCAGGAAACTATCTTCAAGGGTCTTCCTTCTCTGGTCAATGGATGTTACGTTGGAAACATCTCTAGTCGATGATTCTTCTAAAGCGGCCTTCGCAGTTCCAAGCATGCTCTTCTGTTCCTGATGGGTTTGAAGTTCATCACAGAGTCTGTCCAACTCAAAAGTTAGCTGACTAATTTTACCTTCCAATGAAGAACAAGTGGAATCATCCACTTCCAACTGAATATTCAAAAACTTCAACTTTTTAGTCTTCTCCTCGGTAGTTGGAAACTCTAAGTGATGCTTCCTTTCAGATAAATAGATATCAACTTCTTTAAGAAACACATCCATGCGTTCCATCAAGGGTGTTGGATCTGCACGGAATGAGTTGGTAATCACGTTTTGAAGAATTAAATTATTCTCATCCCACCAAGAGCGGATGTTGGAAAACCCATGTTTCAAGACATCCCTAAAACATTTCTGAAGATAATTGATCATCGCTTCTTGCAAAGCAGCTTTCAAGTAAGGAGACTCTTGAGTTATCCCAGGTTGGGGACCGGCCATAAAGGAACAAATTGGAGCTGCCCGACGATTATTTGTTTCCGAAGACGGAATGTTAACCAAAGCCAATGAAGGGGTAGTAACCGGAACTCCTTGATTGACCCCTAAAATAATAGCTCTCGCAGCCTCAGAATTCACTTCATCTTCATCTTGGAATGCATCTATGTTGAACGCCGAAATGCCTTCATTCATAGTATTCTGGCGTCTACAAGGTGGATTGTGAAAGTCATGAGTGCCATCTATTCGTTGAAGCGCACTAATTCTCCCATCGTTCTCGCCAGTCTAATCTTGCAAAGAATCTGGATTTATGGAGAAATTCAATCCTTCGGGAATGCTTGGAAAACCTAGGAAAAAAGGGTAGAGATAAAAAGAATAAGAAGAAGAAGAAAAGAATATATATTAAAAAAAAGAGGGGGTCTACCCGCGTTCCGTGTTCTATGAGACATATCTAAAAAATCGACATCTGATAGTGTATTCGGGAGGCTGATGTTAATGTGAGAAACTCCAACGTCGCCTTTTGAAGAATTTGGAACAGCTTGAAGCGGCGTCGATTTTACCGATCATTTAATCTTGTATATTCGGGAGAGTGGAGCCTGAAAGTAAAGTTCGTTGCATAAACTAAATACAAGCGGTATGTTAAAAATAAATAAATAAAACACCTGATCTCCAGAACTTTCATCTCCCCGTGATAAAGTCTTGCTAGGTATGTGGGATGTTCGATCTCCAGGACTACTACGGTCTGGAATCAAAACTACTTCAGACATCTTCTCGGCAGGCTCAGAGGTGGAAGCGAACTTTATCGAGGGAACTTTAAATTTAATCTTCTTAATGACTCTGTCATTTCGAAGGTCCAATTCTCTCTTTCGTGAAATCTCTTTAGGAATGATATGTGGAAGATTTAACACTTTGGCTACAGCCCTGTTCGGAACTGGGTTAAGAACAAAGTCACGACTCTCGCTAGAAGACAAAACATGCACTTGAACCTTGGTCAGGTGCGGCAATATTCGATTATTACACCAAGTTCGGTACTCTAAGTCAACATTTTGATGTTTATCCTTCACGTACTCTGGGATATGAAATGTAGAGCCAGTCATCATTCGAGTCAAAGACAACCAGACGCGATACATATCGCCCGCATTAAGAGCGATATCCAACTTTCTTGGTGAACCGGGAAGTCTTTGTTTGAAGCCAAGTTTCCTCGCAAACCTATGAGGATTATACGTCTCGAGGATGAAATGAGAGTTTCCTCGACAGTAAGAAACAAATCTAGATCGAATGCTCACCATAAACTCTGAGGTGTCTATGGACCTTGGTTGGTCATCCACTCGCACATCGGGATGGGACAATGGGGGAAATGGATTCCAGCAAAAGTCATTGGCATCCATCATCCCACGGATAAGATCCCGACATTCGACAACATTTTTCTCCCAAGACTGAAAAGCATTCAAGGTGTCAGCATATCTGCGGATTATAGGACGAGTGTAACTCTTGTCCACATTAGCATAAATACCTCGAACAAAATAAGTTGCAGCCCAAGCATAAAGAAAATGTCCAGGAAATGAATGTGAAATCGAGCCAAGGTCCGGGTTCGACTGATGGTTCGATGTCCGTGTGAGTCCTCTATAAATGCTCGCTAATACTGGAGGAACTAGACTGTAAATGTACCCACTTGCCATTTTAGAAGACGCTTTAAAAGTCCTAACTCTTATATACTCATCCCCAGATGGAAGAACGAAACGACAAAGCCACAAGGAGAGATAAACTGCTATCTCTAATTCCTCTTCTTCTTCTATAGACAAAGATATTGGCAAATCACCCCAATGACTCCGATCCCGACGTGAAATATCTCTTGGCTTGTCTACAGCCACAGGCCTCTGTATTTTCTTTGAAGTCTTTGCTGACGTCTCTTGAATGGATTTAGACTCATAACACTCTTGTAATTTTTTTGTTGTCAAGGGTTCTAGGCACAACCATTCTCGCGAAACCAAAAATTAATCCATTTTTCGTTACTAACGCAATCAAATTCATTCGCATCCGCAATCAGTACAAAAACATTGAAGAGGTACAGGCATGACTTGGAAAGTTGATTTGTCAGCTCTGAAAGACTTGGGACTACCTCTTTATAGTAATCACCCATGATCGAAAGTCCACTTATCTCGCGGATGTCCCAAAGAGAAATGCCGATTTCACCACATGAGGTCACAAAAGTGTTGGTCTCCGGGCACCAAACCTTACAAAGAGCTCTGTAGATAGAATTTGGGCGAAGATAATCCCTTGCAGCGCAGCTGACTGCATAAGCTAACTGGCAAAGATTCCTTTTGAGCAGAAGTTTCTGGACCCATGAAGACCACTCCCAAAACTTTGGAAGAAAAGAAATCTCTCCACGACTGACAAGTGCGCTTCCACATCGTATTTCTTTGTTGTTAATCATTTCACAAATTACGGCCCTTGGAATACACTCCATGCTCTAAGAATGATTAGACGGGAGACACAAAGAAGGAAAATGACTGCTGGAGCGGTTGGAAGTGACAGTTTCTGAATTCTCGTTACATTCACTAATAATAGGTAGATGCAACTCTGGCAAAGGCTCCAAGAGTTCAGGAGAAAGAGCTGTAGGTGGCTTATGAATGCTAAGTTTAAGTTCACCTCGTATGCTGGGTTGAACATGATACTTCACATCAGTATCTTTGAAATGAAGATAACTCTTGCCTTGGCTCTTAAGCTCGATGATTTCGTGTATATCCGAATACGCACCATTATTAGAGCTCATCCCAGCCATTCCTAAAAAAAAGGAAGAGAAAATCAGTAAACAAAAAAAAGGGATTAACGGGCAGTAAATCTTTTAAATTCCTTGTGGTCTAAATCACGAGCCTCCCAAGTATATGGATGATCCTAAATACAAAGTGCCTTGAACGGTCGAAGGAATGTCCTTGGTCCTAAACACAAAGTGCCTTGGACGGTCGAAGGAAAGTCCTTGGTCCTAAACACAAGTGCCTTGGACGGTCAAATGAACGGTCCTTGATCTTAAACACAAAGTGCCTTGGACGGTCGAAGGAAGGTCCTTAGTCCTAAACACAAGTGCCTTGGACGGTCGAAGGAACGGTCCTTGGTCCCAAACATAATGTGCCTTGAATGGTGAAAGATAGAAATCCTTAGTCTTCAATGTGCATGAAAAGGTTGGCAATTTTGAGTATTTTCTGAACCTATAAAATAACTGCAACACAAAATTCTACTTCACACTAGGAAAATCTCAAACCTTGAAATCTCTGACTTGCTCCAAAACTTGAATCCCTGAAGAAAAAAAAAATGAAGAATATTAGTCTCAATCTTTATAACAACCAACACAAAAAGGAAGGGAATGGAGGAAAAAACACACACAAAAAAAATAGTTACTGTTCACGTGAACAGTGTACAACACTATTCACGCGAACAGTGTCGTCACTGTTCACGTAAAAAAACAAAAAAAAATGTGTAATGTTCACATGTGTTAAAAAGAAAATGCAAGCATGAAAAGCAAAAACTAATTTTGGGTTTTTTTTAATTTGGGTGCCAATTACAGAAATCAGAAATTAAAAAAAAAAAAAAAAACCAATCAATTGGTTTCAAGAATTCAATTGGTTTTAAATTGGTTTTGGTTTCTGCCGACTTTCAAATTGGTGTAGAAACCCATTATTTAGTTTGAACCAAGAAAGCCAAAAAAAAAAAAAAAAGGGTAAAAGACCAATCAATTGGTTTCAAGAAACCAATTGAAACCAATCAATTGGTTTCAAATTGGTTTTGGTTTCTGCTGACTTTCAAATTGGTGCAGAAACCAATTAATTAGTTTGATTGATTTCTGCCGTCTCCTACAAAAAAAAAACCAGCGTGCACCAAGAAAGCAATAAAAAAAAATTACCTTTTGTTCGTGAATTTGACCTACTACTTGCTAAATAACATAATTTTTCCATATAAATAGTTAAGCACCGGGCTTTACTTAAACTCAACTTACCATAAAACATAAAAGCCTGTTAAAACAATAACCAGGTAAATTGAAAATCGCGTAAAATAATCGAACAAAGATTACATAAAAAAAAATTGAAGAAATAAATCAAGATTTACTAATTTATTTATTTCATAATAAATTAATAAATGTTAAGGGGGCATTTGTAGACATTAATAAATAAATAAATAATGAGTTAGGTTAATTTAAATAATTAGCCCAATTAAATTTACCAAATCAAAGTCTAGGCTCGTAAAATTCTAAAAGCCCACCCTACTTTTTAATAAATCCATAATTATTCAATTATAATCAATTTAATTGAATTAATTGGGTGACTACCATAATTGGCCACCGATTCCTTCTATAAATAGGGTCAATGGTTCATTTCAAAGGGGAGCAAAAAAAAGTGCAGAGAAAACCACGAAGTGATGAAGGAATTCTCTCAACTCCAAGTTCGACAAACAGGAAGAAGATCAAAACCTTCTTCAAATCAAGCAAATCCAATAAGATCAAAGTCTTCCTCAAATCAAATCAAGACCAAGTCCAAGTTTTCGAAGTACAAATCCAAGCTCCAAAATCCAAGCGTCAAATAAGTGAAGTTCTCGACAAATCAAATTCTCAACAAATTCCGAAGTCTAGGATTTAAGTCACGTGGCTCCTCGTCTTCAAACACTCAGATTATTAATCAGATGATTAATTGCAACTTTGCAATCACAAGAAGATTTATATCCATTTGTATTGTATTTTCTTTAAAATACAATTTGTAACGATTTTCGTATTTTAATATACGCGAAATCCGTCGTACAGACTGATTTTCATAAATTCTGAAACTAAAGTGAAAGGTTGAAAGGTTGAAATTTATTTTCATACAAAAGGATGGATGAAACTGATTTTCATTCAAACCAATGAACGGATGAAACTGATCTGATTTTCATTTTCATTCAATATTTCCAACAATCCCCCACATGAATAAAAATTTGGAAAGCAAAAACTAAAGAGGAAAAGAAAGAGTAAAACGTATCAATCCTGCATAGGATATGTAGTATTTAGCTTTGAACCTTCCCTTGTGAAACCTATCAGGTATTACTAGCAAACTAGTGAATCTGATGCCTTGAACTGTTTCGCCATTTGTGTAAACCAAGACAATAGACCTCACACAGGACCATTCTAGACACAACATAGCTCTCAATGTTGTGCTCGTTTTGGCCATGAACACGTCGTCTGGTTCTGCAAATGTTTGTTCAGGGATGTAGCATTCCCAATCCTTATAGAAGCGGCCCCACTTCACACTCACATAGGTGACATCTTAACTTAACGTTTCACAACAACGCTTAAGGGTCATTAAAAGCGTACCTTAACCTGCATCTTTCAATCACTATGAGCACCATAGGAATGAGCAGAAGGAGAACCTTTTCAGTAATTTACACAGATATAATTGGTTTAGTTGTCCCTTTGAACCTAGATCCTGAGATCTCCATTCAGCTAGGTTGGGTTTCCGCCATGATACCTCCCAACATCATAGGCTGCAAGCCCATTCCCCTCGATACTTTTTCAACTAGCTCTCGAGTTAACCTGTTGGTTAGCGGATCCGCAATATTATCCTTTGACTTCACATAGTCCAGAGTGATAATACCTTGTGAGAGTGGTTGTCGAATGGAATTATGTTGTCTTTGAATATGTCGAGACTTACCATTGTACATATTGCTCTGTGCCCTACCAATTGCTGATTGATTATCGCAATAAACACAAATTGCAGGCACATGTTTTGACCATATTAGAATATCCTCAACAAACTGGCGAAACCACTCTGCTTCTTCAGTTGTTTTGTCTAAAGCAATGAACTCTAATTCCATTGTAGATCTTGCGATGCAAGTTTGTTTGGACGATTTCCAAAAGACAGCTACACCACCAAAAGTAAAGACATATCCACTTGTAGATTTTAAATCTGACATATCTGATATCCAATTTACATCAGCATACCATTCGATTACTGCAGGGTATCTAGAATAATGCAGTCCAAAATCACGAGTGTACCTCAAATAATGTAACACTCTGAAAATGGCTCTCCAGTGGATAGCACCTGGATTACTCGTATAACAACTTAATCTGCTAACCGAGTATGCTATATCCAGTCTCGTACAAGTCATTAAATACATTAAAATCCCAATTATTCGAGAATATTCTAACTATGACACACCATCACCAATGTTCTTATCACCAGCGTTCTTAGATAAATGGAAACTCAAATCCACTGAAGTCCTGGCCACAGTGGTATCTAACTTGTTGAACTTGTCTAGTATCTTATCAATATAATGAGATTGAAATAACACAAGTCCATTCAGTGTTCGAGTAATTTTTACTCCCAAAAAGACATCCGCGAGACCCATGTCTTTCATGTCAAACTTTGAGTTTAACATATTCTTAGTGGCTTTGATTATCTTATCAAAGCTGCTGACAATGAGCATGTCATCGACGTACAGACACAATATGACATATTGATCATTAGTGTCTTTGACATATACACACTTGTCGTACTTGTTGATTCGAAAATCACTAGAAAGCATAGCATTATCAAATTTCTCATGTCATTGCTTCGGTACTTGCTTTAAACCATAAAGTGATTTAACCAGTCTACAAACTTTCATTTCTTGACCTAGAGCTGAAAACCCTTCTATCATTCAGATAGAAGTTATTCTGGACACAGGAAAACAAGTATCAAAGTAATCTAAGCCTTCTTTTTGTTTATAACCTTTGATTACTAGCTAAGCTTTATATTTATCAACGTAGTCATCCGCTTTCATCTTCTTCTTGAAGATCCACATGTAGCCCAAAGGCTTACAGCCCAGTGGAAGATTTACTAGTTCCCATGTATGATTCTATAGGATAGAATCAATTTTACTCTTGATGGCTTCTTTCCATAGATGACCATCTAGAGAAGATATAGCTTCTTTATATCTTTGAGGATCATTCTCCATCAAATATGTGAAAAAATCAGGGCCAAAGGTTTTAGAAATTTTTTTCATTTTACTCCGTCTAGGCTCATCCTCACCTTCTTCAACTGGATCTTTACTGCTGCCAGAAGCAGAAGATTTCATAGTCCGTTTAATAGGAGTTAACCGTTTAGGAGATTTACAAGGAAATATATTCTCAAAGAATTGTGCATTCATATATTCCATAATCGTGTTCGGATGAATATCAGGTACATTCGAATAATGTACAAGGAAACTATATGCACTACTATTTTATGCATAACCAATGAACACACGATCAACTGTCTTAGGCCCAATCTTGACCGTCTTAGGAGGAGGACCGCGACCTTCATAAGACACTCCACATTCGTAAGTATTTATACGAAGGTGTACGACATGTCCAAAGTTCATATGGAGTCTTATCCATATTCTTTCTTAACACTTTATTCAAGATGTAATTTGCAGAAAGAATAGCTTCTCCCCACATGTTCTGTAGTAATCCAGAACTAATCAACATAACATTTATCATTTCTTTTAACGTTCGATTCTTACGCTTGGTAATTCCGTTCCGCTGAGGTGAATAAGGTGCAGTAGTTTGGTGAATTATTCCATGTTTAGCACAAAATTCACTAAATGGTGATTCATATTCACCACCACAATCACTCCGTAGCACCTTTATTTTCTTGTTAAGTTGATTTTCAACTTCATTCTTATAAATAATGAATTTATCGATAACTTCGTCTTTGCTTTTAAGCAAGTACACATAATAATATCTCGTGCTATCGTCGACAAAAGTAATAAAGTACTTGTTGTCGCCTCGCATTTCGACAAATTTCAAGTCACACACATCACTGTGGACTAGTTATAATGGCTCGATACTTCTTTCAATACTATGAAACGAAGACCTAGTTAGCTTAGCCTCAACGCATGTTTCACATTTATGATTTGAATCAATTTGAAACCTAGGCAAAGTTTGCTTAGTCTACGTAATGCATTATAATTTACGTGACCTAATCTACCATGCCACAGATTCGGAGACTTAAACAAGTAATCAGAAGGAGTTTTCTCATTATTTATAATAGTTGGGGTTACAACAATTACATTCAATTTAAACAGGCAATCAGTCATATAGCCTTTCCCAACATAAACTCCTATTTTGGTAATCACCAGCTTATCCGCCTCAAAGACCATACGGAAACCATTCTTACTCAGAAGAGACCTAGAGACCAGATTCTTGCGAATCTCTACACGTACAACACATTAGTCAGAAGCTCTCTGCTAGAGGTTATCTTCAGAATCACCTTGCCTTTACCAAGCACTTCAGAAGTTGCAGAGTTTCCCATAAACAACTTTTCACCATTTGTAACTGACGATAAAGTAGTGAACGTGCTCCTATTGGAGCAGATATGGCAAGTGGCCCCAGTGTCTAGCCACCACTCCTTAGGGTTAGACCCCACAATGTTAACTTCACTAATCACCGCCGTAAGGTTTAGGTCAGACATGTCATCTTGAGAGATGATCTCTCTCATTTCCAACCATATTAGCCTGAGAGCGCTGCTTGTTATCCCTCCGCGGCTAACGGCAGTCTGCCGATCGATGCCAAACTTTGTCACAATTGAAGCACTTTCCATTGAACTGGAACTTAGGCTTCTTTCCTATCCCACCGGTAGGCTTCAACTGAGACCCTTTCATGGTCTGCTTTTTATCTTTTCAATTTTCGTTACCCTGCTTGGCTTTAAATGATTAACCTTTCTTAGTACCAGAACTTTGGCCGTTTTCCAATACATTAGCCTTTTCAGAGTAAGAATTCTCTGACTTACGTTCAGCTTTTTTGTTATCCTCCTCAATGCGCAGCTTGATAATTAAATCCTCGAAAGACATATCTTACCTCTTATGCTGCAAATAACTTTTGAAAGCCTTCTACTGAAGAGGTAGCTTGAGAATAACAGTAGCCACCACTAGAGATTCTGACATATTCCGACCCACAACATGCATTTCTTGCAAAAGAACTTGATAATCCTGCATTTGGTTCACCACTGAACATGAATCAACCATTTCGAAGTCCATCCACCGACTAGACAAGAATTTCTTAGACCCAACATCATCAGTTTTGTACTTCTTTTCTAATAACTCCCAAAGCTCCTTAGCAGAGTTCTTTACCACATACACGTGATACAGAAAATTCTGTAGTCCATCCAAGATATAGTTGCGACACAAAAAATCAGCACTTTTCCATGCATCCCAAGCCGCACGCCTATGCATATCAGTGTCGTTTTCGGCCACGAATAAGATAAAAATTCATCTTATTCTGTCATGTCTTAAAATCAGTGCCAGCAAACTTATCCGATCGAATTGCATGATTCACCGAAAATGATGGCAAAGGTACCAAGGCCGCAGCCCTAGGTATTGGCAAAGGTATTGTGCCAAACTGGATTGCCGAAGCCGTAGTCATAGGCAAAGTGAGGTTCATTCCAATATGAGGAATCCAGCTACCAATTGTCACATCAACATGAGGAATGCCAGTCAAGGTCTCTACGGGGTTAACAGCGGTCATTGCGGGATTTAGTACACCGGTATCAATAATGTTGTTTCCGTTGTTCACATCGTCATTTTCATGTGACGTCATTTAACCTTAAAGAACGACAACAAAATGTTTAGAATAATAATGAGTTTGTAAACTAGAGAGATTCAAGATCTATGTTATCAATTCGAAACAAAATTAAAAAAATTATAGAATTGAAATATGAGAGCAAATTATTTAGTCAAATTTCTAACAACTTAACAATTATTTAAACATGAATTTAAAAATCATTAACAAATGATTAAAATCAATCATTAAAAGAAAAGGTAAACAATGATAAGGCAATCATGCTAGTAATTTTAAAATAATTCATTAATCATTACCAATGATTGTAAAACCATGTTTGACGATAAAACCATGCAAAACCAATAATTTAACCATGCAAAACCACCTTTTTTGAAAACATGCAGAGACGAATTTCTTACAATTGTTTTTCTTCCAATCTTGATCGATTCAAAATCTACCTTAATGCACTTTATACAAATGATGAACAGAACTGGGGAAAGCATGAACAGAGAAAAAAAAAATTAACACGAATTGATTTTTTTTTTCAGAAACTGACGAACAAGGAAATTCACAGAAACTGGTTTTTTTTCCTTCCAGAAACGATGAGCAAAAAGAATTTGATCCACCAAAAGAATTCAATTTTAGCTTGTGAGTAAATATTGGAGAATAAAAGAAAATCAAACCAAAATCGAAGGTCCATGTTTACACTGTTTCCTTAAATCGAATTCACCGCCTTACCGGGATGCAAGAGGTTTTGATCGGTGTTCGATTCCCAAGATACAATCGATTGTTAGTTCATGCTGCACAACGTTAGCTGCTTACGAACTAGCTGTGTCTATCTCTCAAAGAACTTTAGCAAAGGAAGAAAATGAATAAAAATCGAAGAAAGAAGTTTGATGTTAGAATGATAGCTTGTATTTCTTTTTCTTTTTTTTTTTTTTTTTTTTTGTGTGTTTTCAACCAACCGAAAGCTCTTTTATTTATACCCATAGATGAGGAGCGTGGTCATTAATTGACATTGAAAACTGATTTTCATAAATTTTGAAACTGTAGTGGAAGGCCGAAACGTTGAAATTGATTTTCATGTGAAACTGGTCTGATTTTCATTTTCATTCAATATTTCCAAAAGATACGACTCTGCTCAAAGTTGGATGACTCACGGTTAATAACCCTTCATATAATCCAAAATCTTGTGAGTTGCGAACTCAATTCATATGCAATCCGTCCATTTGATAATTTCTAATGAGCACGCAATTATTGGATCTTTCCACATGTTTATCGGGAGTTACACAATAGGTTACATAATGTTATATAATACTCTATAATTTGTCAGTTTAAAATACAATCAACTTTTTCATTCAATCTTTTTCGTCAACATCATATTATGTAACTTTTTATGTACAGTTTTGATAAGCAAGTAGCAAAATCCTTATTTTTTATATTAGTAGGTTTCCATTAAATGAGAAAATTAATAAATTTTGTTTAATTATGGGTTGCTAGATTGCCTAATTAATTTCAACAATATGTTTTTAAACTCTAAAATATATTGTTATAATCTACAATACTTACAAAGAAAGTATTGGGAAGAAACTTTTAAATACCAATGAAACCCTTATATATTTAATTATAGGTCAAAAATACCCTTAACATCTATTTATTTTATTTAATACTCCTGATTTTTTCCAAGCATTTTTAATTGCTCTATCGATCCAATTTAGTGATTTTTATCAATTGTTTTTAATTCTATATATTTTGCTTTGGTTTAAATGCAAGACAAATACAAGGGACTCATTTTTATTGTTTTTTATAATTTATTTTAATGACTTCATTTCCTGTACATTCATTGCCCAACCCATCATCTTCTCTCTTATTCTCACTATCTCTTCTTCTCAAAAAATTATTTTTGTAAAATAAATCAAGGTAATTGTCAAGAAAATTGAGTATTTTTGTTTCTTAAATTGTCAAGGGAATAGAATTTAAAATTAGCTTTTGATTTTAAGTTCTTACCAATTATTTTATGATTTTTTTTATCATCATCTATTTTTGACTTTCACGGAATGACTAGAAGAAATTTTCATGTCTCCAATGATTCCGAATGTAATCAGATTGAATCGAATTGAAATTAATCAAATATGTTTACTTGGATTTTAGGCAAGTCGAAGCAAGAGACTAAAAATGTCACTACTTTCAACAAATTAAATGAGACATAACTTTTTATATTTTGAGATTTTGGATATATTCAATGAATATAAATTATGCATCGATTTATGCTTTCTAATATTCTCACGTGCTTACTTTATTTTTTAAATTTGATTTAGCATATTTATATTCAAATATATCAGATAAGAATTTTGTGACGTTAAAGTAAGTTTTTGTTATAATGCATTTTGAAGTTGCCATTCACAGTAAAGCAGAAAGGGTAAAAAAAAAATCTATTTTAGGGATTTAAGTATGCAAGTCGTATATAGAAGTTGTAGAATTTAGTAAGTTTTGACATGTTTGCTTATTGTCAATTCAATTCAATATTTGATAATTTGATATTTTTAGTTCTTCATCATTGAAGAATGTTCCTTTTTGTAATTTCATTATGTATTTGATTCTCCTTTTCCATCTTTTGTGTTGAATCTAAAAATTAGGATTCCGACTTCTCATTGAGCAAATTACATACCCTTTAAGTTTAATTTCTTTCTTCTTATTTACATGCCAGAGAAAATTCATTTCTCTTTTGGTATTTGAATTTGTGAATTACTATTCCTGAAAATTATTACTGCTCTCCAAATTTTATATTTATGTCCATATCAGATCAAAAATCTTTTCTATTGTAGTTTCTTTCAATTATATAAGAAATATTGTTTGCGCCTATTAAATGATTTTGTTCAATGTTTTATTTAATACACAATTTGATTCTTCGTTGGATCTATATTCTCCACTTTTGTGTGTCTACTTAATTTGAATATTTTTATACGGTTTACATATTTGTAGATTATGTGAACTACAAATAAGAATGTTATTTCAATATTTTGGTTTGCTTAGTGTAAATGAGCAATTTTTTTTGTATTGAGATTTAGATAATCTTTAAATTTAAAATTATGGCAAAACTATCTTATTACTCATAATTGCTAGATAGAAGAGTATACTAGTAAGTTAGTGTATCTCTCCTCATTTGCTATTAATTTTAACGCACATTACAGTGAGAATTCAAATTATATGCAGTGCCATTTATTTATTTAATTATGTCGAAGTTTAGTCTAATAATTATACAGCGTGTGAAGAAGTTAGCAATCCAAACTAATTCACAATTTATTTATAAAGTCTGATAATTGTGTTTTTTTGTAATTTATATTTGTTGCCAAAAGAGGTATATGAAGTCGGTTCATCACAATTGGATCATTTTTTTAGCACATCCGTTAACTCCAACAAATGATGAAGAATATCCATTCAAATTATTGTTAGAATATGCATTTTCTCATGGGCAACTATATGCACACTTTCTCGCGAAATTTCAATGCAAACAATAAGAGTTTTGATAAAAGCATAAAATAGGAAGAAGAAAAGCCGTGTGACATTGACAAAAAATATTTTATACACAGAAGTGTTATTGTAATCAAATTATTACATCTCAATTCATTAAACTTTTTCACATTATATACTTTTCATGAAAAGATTTATTCGTGTATATTCTTTTTAGAAATTTTAGTTTTTTCTTTAATAATATCAACTACCTGACTTCAACTACTTTTAGAAACGGTATTAGTATTTAAAAAATATTACACATATAATTCATTCGATACATAAGATGTACAACGCACATGCTTATGACTAGTATATTAATTTGGGAATCAATTTTTGGACAATTATACTTGGTTATATTTAAATTATTGCAATATTTCCCTTTTTTCTCATTCAATTAACTTAGGTGTAGATTAATTCTTCAAGTTCAATTTTCTAGATTATTCAATTAATTCTCGAGTTAATATGCACTTCTTTATTTTCAAGATTAGTAAATTAACATAGAGTTTAATTCCATTCTTTATTTTAATACTTAATATACACTTTTTCATTTTAGAGATCATTCAATTAATGATTAAATTCATTCTTCAATTTCATGTATATTTATTAAGTTTCGAGATTAATCCATTAACGTAGGGTCTAAATTAATCCTCCAAACTATTGTGTTAAATTTTTTATAAAACATTAAATCTCAAGAATTTGAAAACTTAATTAATTTATTGTTAAGATCATTCATGCCAAATCACCAAGAGAATTATTAAAAGTGGAACATACATTGATTCTTTGGGAATGATTCTTTATCATTAGATCTTGATTCCGGATCTTGAATCATGGAGATCAACTACATTATCTTCTTGTTTGGCTTCTTAATCGTTAATTTTGAATATTGTTTCTTTTGTTTCTTGAATTCTTATTTTTTACTTTAGTTTCTTACTCTATGGTCTTGATTGTCTCAATTCTTTCTTCTTGATTATTGATTTTCTATTCTTAATTATGGGTTTTGGATCTTCCTCTTCAATATATTTTCTCTTGTTTTGATGGAATGACACATAGAATGAGAATCACTTATAAATTGGAGATCATAACCTTATTCATATTTACAAACGTATTTCGGTCCATCATGAAAATATAACTCTAATGGATCTGATCTCTACACATATTTAGGTCCATACTTTATTTAAATGTCCAAGACACAACAAATTTAATTCTTTATTTGATCACTTTATTTGGGCATAACTTTAAAATAACCTTTAATACGCTCTTAGTTACGTATGTATGCCCACGTAACAAATTAAAACACATCAATCTCCCACTTAAATCACATATGTTACGTTATAAAAGTCCATAACCTTATGACGTCAAAACTTTTGCTATCATAATCACAAGTATCTCCAAACAATCCCGCCCATTAATTATGTCAATATATGATCAAAGCGATATTTGTTACAAATATGATAACTAAACCAGTCAATGATCATGTATATCAATACAATCAAATGACATAGATCAAGTATGGATGTGTAGCATGGAAATTATATATAGTGTAATCCAAACATGACTATTTTCAGCTAGTCCTACCTTATTCTTTAATGAGATCAAACTAAAACTTTAATCAGAGGAAACTAAACTGAATACTTTATTTTTGAAATAACTTGAATATTTATAAGCATAATATGTTTCTGAATCATGCAACAACAAAATATAAACTCATGCTAAACTGTCATATAATAAAAAAAATGCAATTCCCATATGAGAGTATGCTCATGAAAAACCTTAGGTGACAGTTCTCTAATAAGTGAATCCGCAATCATGAAGTTTTTCCTAATAGGCTATATAGAAAATTGACTACTCTGAATTCTTTCTTTAACAATTAGGAACTTAATATCTATAAACCTTGACATCAACGAGTTCTTGTTGGAATACAAACTGCTATTGTCACAAATAACTTAAATGGTCTTTCAATCCATCCAAAATGTGCAACCTAGTGACAAAGCTCGGCACTCATATTCTATGATCAAAATCAGAATATCCAATGATCTCCAATTGGTCTAATCTTTTGTATGTGATCATGTAATTTTTAGTTCTCCATAGATACCGAATAATATGATAGCTGCTTTCCAAAGATCCATCCTAAGTTACTTAAGTATATTCTCAGCATTCCAACAATGAATGCTCTTTTATGATAATCCAAAAATACCCCCGAAAAATCCCGATATATCTGTATCCCTAACACAAAAAGGCGCCACCAACATCTTTCATTTCAACATTCCATGACTAAATCTCTTGGTTTCATGCAATAAGTATATATTATTGAAGGTAAGCAATATGTCATCAACATACAATTTCAAAAAAAAAAAAATGTTTTCTCCCACTGAACTTGTGAAAACACAACTATCAATTGCATTCATCTCAAAATCAAACGAGATAATTAGTTGATGAAATTTGTGATACCAGTGATGAGAAAACTGCTTGAGCCCATAATGATTTTCTTTAATTTTAAACCATCTAACGTAGCTCGAGATAAAAAGGTATCACAAGTGCAATAATAGTCCTAAAAGAGTTTTTTCGTAGAAACTAGATAGAAAGTCTCATTAAAGTCAGTGCCTTCCTTTTGCGTAAAATCATTTACAATAAGAAGAGCCTTATATTTCTCCACATCACCCTTCAAATTCCTTTTGGTTTTAAATTTCCATTTACAACCAATGAGATTCGTACCATCAGACAATGGGATGGGTTCCCAAACATCATTGTCTTTCATGGACTTTATCTCCTTGTTCAAACATCAATTCACTCTTGAAAACTATTCCTTTGTATGGCTTTGATGAAAGTTTATTGATCATATCTTCTTCCATCAATCAAATGACATCCTCATATTTTTGGAGAAATACTATAAAGTCATCCGAAATTACCTTTTCCCATCTCTAGTGGATTCTTTGAGCCATTTGTGTTTGAAGTTGTTAAGTTTGTTTTTCTGGATCAATCTTTTGATTGTATATAAGGTGTTTGATTTGAGATTGTTTCTTGAACAAGATTTAGAGCAAGAATTTGTCCAGGCCCTAAACATTGTCAATTGTAATAGAAAGAATACATACACATTCTTCTTCAAAGATAAAATCCTTAACCTTAAAACCTTATTCCACCTTTCTAGGCAAACTCCACTTCCTCAAGTAATTGAACATTTCTCATTTTGAAAAGTGACTTGATAGTGAGATCTTAAAATTTTGTAACCTCTCAACAATTGTTTTACTTGAAACTTTATTAAGCTAAAGTGTTTAGTGCTTCATCCTAGAGATTCTAACAATGTGAAATGACTAATCATACTCCTTACAATATCCTCAAATATTATGTTTCGTCTCTTAGTAATATCATTCATTAGTACAGTTGCTCTTCATGTGCCCTAGATTTTCATAAAAGTAACCGTCGATAATTTATGTTTTTCAGGCTTCTGTTGTTCCTTTTGAGCTGTACCAGATTCAGCTTCCTTATTCTTTAACTTGTCCTTACAGGTACTTACTAAGTGAGCACTTTCGGTTCTCTCTTACTTTAGCCTTTCTTTTTCTTACATACAATATGAAATGAGCTTATTAGAGTCCACTTTTCCCTTATTACAGTCGTAACTGACCTAAAATTAGTCGAATTGTGTAAGAATAGAAATCAAAATTTAATGCACGAGCTAATCATCAGACAACTCAAGCTTTAATACCTTTAGTTTTGAAGGAAGATAAGACATCTCCATGATGTACTCCCATATATTTCATTTACCTTCATTTATCATTTTTTCGCAAAGCATTTTTTGAATTTTCTTTAAGAAATTCTTTGGTAGTTACTTTATTGGACACAACATCCCTAAATGTTATTGTAAGTTCATGCTTCATGATCATAAGACTCATGTAATTTGAATTATCCCATTTATCAAAGCTCGTTTGTTTTTCATCAATGGAACTCTTATCTATAAGAGTAGTGGGTTGTTCAATCTTTATCGCAATAAATCTCTCTTTGAACCGACTTATTGTCACATATGGAATTTTATAATTGTCACATATTTATTATTACATGTATGTACGTGATTCAGCCAAATATTTACCTTCCTTTGGGCGGGTGAATATCCGTATGAATTATATACACACAACTTTCATAATATTTCAAATAAATTAATTTAGATAAGAGGTTATTTTAGTAATATATTGTTTTCGATTAATCTATTTTAAAAAATTAGCAATCCGAAATAAACTTTAAATACCAAGATTTAAAATTTGATTGTCATTCCTTTTTTTATTTTTATTTTAACAAAACAAAAAAAAATTTGAAAGAGTCGGACAAAAAATGGTGTCAGAGCTGCGTCGCAGCACTATGCGGATAGCCCCACAGTGCTTCCTGCAACGTCCACCAATAGCTAAGGGGTGCCCTCGGGTGCTGTCGCGCATGATTTTATTGAGATACAACATCCAGCTGTAAAATCCAAAATTTTGAAATTTAAGGATTGAAATTCATATCCCAAAATTTAGAAATCCAAATTATGAATTGCAATCGTAAAATTCTTACTTTTAATCTCAATGGTTTAATATGGATTGACTCTGATACCACTTGTTAAATTTTTTTATAAAACTTTAAATCTCAAAAACTTGAAATCTAATTACTTTATTGCCAAGATCCTCCATGTCTAGTCACCAAGAAATTATTAAATGCGGAACATACCTTGATTCATTGAGAATGATTCTTTATTATTTGATCTCGAGCCCGAATCTTGAATCCTTGAGATCAATTGCAATCTCTTCATACTTGGCTTCTTAATCTTAATATTGAATATGGCATCTTTTGATTCTTGAATTCTTGTTCTCGACTTTACCTTCTTACTCTATAATCTTAATCGTCTCAATTCATTCTACTTAATTGTTGATTTCCTGTTTTTGATTGTGAGTTTTGGATCTTCCTTGTCAATATATTTTCTCTTGTATCCTTGCGTTGATGGGATGATACATAGAATGAGAATCACTTATGAAGTGGAGACCATAACCTTATTTACATTTTTATATGTATTTTGGCCCATCATGAAGATAAAACTCTAATGGATTTGATCTCTACACATATTTAGACTCATACTTTATTTAGATGTCCAAAACCCAACAACTTTAATTATTTATTAGATCATTTTAATTGGGATTACCCTTAAAATAGCTTTTAATACACACTTAATTATATATGTAAGCCTACATGACAAATTAAAACCCAACTTCGTAATAAATTTTAATTGTCTGAATATAAATGTTCAATGTGGAACAGAAAGATCATTCTCAAAGAATAAATTGGCCAAGCAATGGTCACCTTTGAGTCCAAGTTAAACTCGAAATATTATTTCTCGGAAGTCAAAAAATATTTCGAACAGCTGATTTATTTAGATGAAAATGTCATGAGAATTTTCTCTTTTCTTTTAATTATCAATGTAGCATGCAATGTTCTGCAAAAGTAGAAATTGAGCGTAATTAAAAAACAAACACAAATTTTAGTTTCTTGAATCAATCTTGAAACAATTGTGATGTCAAGGCAAAGAAGGAGCAGGAGATAAAGCCAGATGGTCCACCATTGATAAGAATCGACCTATTCTCCGTGATCAACAAAAGTTTAGCAAGAAAGGAGCTTGGTTATTAGCCGACGACTGATTTGGCAACATGGTCGAAGAAGTTTGTGAAATGATATCTCCGTTACTGTTGGTGGTTTAAAGAAGAAAGGTGCCCAATGGATTTCGAAAAATCTTAATGTCATTTCTTCTATTTAGTTGTTTATTTGCTTAGATTTTGAATAACTGCCTTAGATGAATACAATGCAGGCCATGTTATTCAATGATATAATTAACAAATTTGATGGTGTATTTTAAAAGGGCTTTACACTATACAAAATGGGTACATGAGGCTCGTCTATACAAAGTATCGAAATATCACTGATTAAATTGAGCCGTCCTTGACCAACTTAACGAATGTTTAAGAGACTACTGAATGTGGGAGGATATCAAATATATTTGTGCAATTCAATGCCGTATCAAATTTTATTGGCAGAGTTATCGTGATTGGTAATTCTAATTTTAGTCAATTACATACCCCATCTACAAAGTATATGAAGAATTTTTAAATAGAACTTGAAAATAAAACCAAACAGAACTTTTGATGAAAATATGTATTTCATTGAAGCAATAATGAAACAAATTTTTTTAAAGAGAATTAGAAATTATAAGGAATATTTCTAAGTTTCTTGAAAAAAAGTTTTCTCCCGCTAAAGAACTCTTGAGGAAAACTTCAACCTTGAGCTTGATTTATACTTGAAGTTTCGAACTTAAAACCTTCATTGAATTCCTTTGAAAAATCTTCAATAGTCTTGAAAATGACATCTTGAAATAAAATCTGCTAGCTAGTAAGGGGTAATAATGCTTCAACTTTTCATAAAGTAGCTTTAAGAAAGTTAATTAAAATGGAATTTCATTTATTAAAGTTTCTTGACATTATTAGTTTTGTCTTTTATTTTGAATGATGGTAAAGCTGGTAAAAATAACTTTCGAGGTATGAGGCATAATTGAAATATTTTTTCTCTTGTAGCATGAACCATGTATTGTCTGAACTCGTCCAAAAAACTAGGTTGATACGGTTATTTTGATTTATTAATTCATTAATGTCTATACCAAAGTATCCTTCCCCATTACTTTGAGCGTAATCAGTTTCTAAATCTGATTTTGTTTATGACAAACTTGACTTTGATTTCTTTGAGGTAGATTCTACCAAATAAGCAATTTTCTCTAAAATAACTGCTAATTCTTTTGACGTTTTACAATGAGAAAACATAGTTAATAATCTTGATTTTTCTATAAAAAAATTACCTTGTTTTTCTTTGTTCTTTCTTTGAGGGTTTTGGAATACCAATGTTTTTTTTGTTCTTCAATCGATGAAACAAACAGCTTTTGGACAACAATTTGTTCCATGAAATTTGGACCACCATTTGATCTTGAGTCTCCGAATTTTATGTTTAACATTAAATTCAGAATCTGTTTTTTGAACAAGATTGAAATCCTAGCAAAAAATCCATGAAATCTTGAAATTGTAGGCGAATTGGAACAAAACATTTTCTTGAAGCCTTTAAAAATGTTTTTGCCTATTTTTTGAATAGTTCGAGTCCTTGACGAGTAAGATTGGGTAAAATCATCTCATCAAGTCCAAAATATTCGAACCAAGTTTGAAACCAGTTTGGAAAACTTGAAGGGCATGTTTGGTTGAAAAGATAAAACAAGGAGCGAGTCACTGGTTTGAAGTAAAAAAACATGATATCAAGCATTTTGATAGTCAAAATAATTGAAACGAGATTCAGATATTTCATTCTTAGATAAACGCATTATCTTCTCATCACATGGGTTTTGTACTCAATCTTCATAAGATAATACCATTTGAATACTATTTTTTGAAAAAATCAATTTGTTTAGGTTTTTGAGGATTTGTAGTATGGATTATAATAGTCAATCCTGATTTAATGAGGATAGTTTCATAAAAATCCCTTGATTTTTTGATAGTTTGGGGCATATGATAAAATTAAGAAGGAAAAATATCTTGAAGGCGTTCATTTAGAAATGAATACTTACCATGGTGTTTCCATTTCAAAAATGGGTAAATGAATAGATTTAGTAAATTAATGAAATGAATAGATTTAGTAAAATAATGAAAAGATTTCGAAGGGTTTATTTAAGGTAATTTTCCTTAAGCAGGTTGAATGACCTTTTTGAAGTTTGTAGGGGAAGTTTCTGGTATATTGAAAATATCCTTGGTTTGAAAAGTTGCAGGTTTTTGGAAGGTTGAAAGATCAAGCTTTTGAAGTAGTTTTTTGAGAAGAAGAAGAAGAAGTTTCTCTTTTTATACCTTAAATATAATCGTCAATTGAAAGTATAGGAATTGAAGTTTTCTTTTTATTCTTCATAGAGGAAGAATCCATATTGGAAACTTCTCTCAATTTGAAAATTGTTGTGATTGTTCTCCCAACTTTCTCTCTCTATAAATTCTCTTGTGAGAAAATCTACAAGAATGTTAGATTTTCTTTGTATATATATTATTTTGAAATCAAAATAAGACGAAATAGCTTGACATCTTGCAAAGATTTGTTTTGAAACAATTTTTTTTTTTTCATCTTTTTGTAAAACGTCTTTTGAAACTTTATAATATGTTTTTAAAACAAATTTTTTATTGATTAAATCATTTTGAAATACGTAAAAATATTGATAAAATTTCTTTTTTGATCGTGAAATAGTTCTTTTGGGGTCCAATCCACATACCTGAGTGAAACCTAACCAACTATTCTTGATGAGACTCTTTTGGAATTTGTTGTAATATCCCACCATACCCTATGTCAGATGTATCTGTCTCAACAATAATGAATGTAAGTGGATCAATGATTGATAAGCATGGGATGCTATTGACTAGTTTTTTTTTTTTTTTTTCTTGACATTTTGAATTACTAAAGTATGCTCTGGAGTCCACAGTTGTGGATTCTTTCGCAACCTTTGAAAAGGTGGCAACATAATTGACATAGCCTAAAAAGCACTACAAACTTGTTTATCTAGAATTTCATCTGAAATTTTATTAGTGAATTCTAGACTTCTTTGAATAGGTGTAAGTGTTCTTAAGTGTAGGTAATGACCTAAAAACCTTATACGTGTTTGACAGAGAACAATTTTCTTAACTGAAACAACTAAAAAATATTCATAATGTCCTAAAGGAACATTGAAAGCGATTTTGTATCTATCTTCTTCTTTAATTTGAATTTACCAAAAACCCTACTTTATATCAAATTTAGAAAAGATAAATATTTTAAATAATCTGTTTAACATATCTTTCTTTTGAGGTAATGGATATCTAATCCATCGAAGAACATTATTGAAAGATTTATTATTGATAACGAGATGGGGAACCCCTCGTTCAATTTCAACATAATTATTGACGCAAAATGTTGAACAGCTCCAAGAAGATTTACGATGGGTCAGTCATTTATCTAGTAAATCATTGATTTCCTTAATACAATGATCAAGAAATTCCTTATTCATTTGAACCGGACCAGATTTCGTAAGAATACTTGACTCATAAAACTCGGAATTATAAGGAAGTGAAACAACATGTTTCTTCTTATCCCAAAAAGCATTTGGAATGGTAGAACATATTTCGTTTTCAATTTGTTTTTGAAAATTTAAATTTTTTCTTTTATTAAAGAGTTATGTAATTGCTCTTCAATTCTTTGAAAATTAAATTCTTCTTTGAAAAAATGATTTTTTTTTAAATTTATATTATTAATGATTTTTGAAATAGATGCTTCTTTTAAATAATTAACATCTTAATAAGAAGGAGGATTTGTAAACTTAAAAAATATTTATTGGTTAAAAATATATGTTGTAAGTCCTTTTGAATTAACTTGAAAATGCTATATTTGAACAATAAAAGGAGTTTCAAGAATTACTTCTTGATCTAAATCTTTAACTAGATAAAAGGTACTTTTAAAATCAAATATTTAAATTAAAATATGAACTTCTGAATTATATTGAATATTAAGTTTTGCCACTAGCACCATAAAGACACTTAGTAATTTTCTCAAAATATTTTGTAGGGATAAGATATCCCCTAATGCAATTTTGATTAGTACCAAAATCAATTAAGACTCTAGTAGTAAGTTTGAGTTCTTTATTGACTACAATAGTCATATTACAATACCATTTTTGAAGTTGAATACGATTGATAACATTAATATTTTCTTCCTCAGTTTGAAAATTTTATGAGAAGTTGAGATAGTATCTTCGTCAGAAGAGGATCTAAAAAAGGAATTTGAAGTATCGTTAGATATCTCTTGTTCCCAACTTTTGGTTTTCAAGAGAAACATTTGTATGAACACCTTTCATTTGATGTTCCAAGATTGAAACTTGAGATTTCATCTCATTAATTTCTTAACGTAATTCAGAACATGAGACTTTTGAAGAAGATGAGCTTTCAGTATTAAACCGATTTAATAGGTCTTTCATATTAAACGGAGTTACTGGAGATATTGAGGAATTTGGAATGAGAAGAGAGAACATTTTCTTTAATTGAGAATCTTCAATCTTCTCAATTATATCTTGAATAAGTCCTTCTTTAATAAGAACATTTCTAGTTTTGCAACGACAAAGTTCTTTATTTTGATTTGTATCAAAATCATAAGATTGTGAACTTGTCTCAACGTTATAGCCTTCTTGATGTTGATAAACAATTTCAAGTTTATAGTCAAATTCTTCTTCTAAACTAGAATTGATTAAATTTAAAAGTTCAAATTTAATATCTTCATCAATTTAAAGATTATTAATATTTCCCTTCATAGAACATTTGTTTGAATAATGACCTGTTTGATTACATTTCCAACCGGTAACTTTTAAAGTTTTAGGAGCTTGTTTCCTAAAAAATTTTCCATTTGAATATCTAAGTTTTGAATATTTAGAAGGATGATTTTAAAAACATCGTTGTTTTTGAAAAGTTTTTTTTTTCTTATATGAGAAGTAAATTTTTTTTCTTTTTCATTCTTGAAGATAGATGAATGATTTTTTCAAAACTATATTGTTCATAGGAGGATCCAAGTTTTTTACGACTTTTAGATCTTTTCTTATTTCAATTTTGCTTCGAGTTTGAGATCATTACAGAGTGCTAATCTTTTTTAATTGACAAAATTAATAATTTCGCCATAAGTTAGAGTAGCATAAGAAATAATATCATTATTTTGAAGTTTAATAGATTTCCTCACTATTTCAGCGAAGAGTTTTGGAAGTCCGAAATAAACTATTCTTTCCAAAAGATTGATTGCAATCTTATCGGATTAAAAATCTAGTAAGGAACATATCCTTGTACCAATGAAAATCATGAAGTTTTGGACAATTGAGATTTAAATAACATGGGTATTTTGAATTGATTTGGGTTTTGAAATCTTTTTATCAAATACTTTGAAATATGTCCACTCATAAAAACTTAAATATTAGGAAAATTATAAAATTATTCACGTAAATATTTAATTTCTTCTTTTGAAAATAGTTTTTTGAGAGTATGTCGAAAAGTTTTGACAACATGAGTTGAATCGGTTTTGAATTCATTTTCTCTATCTAACCTTTCACGTGGATTAGGTAGCACATCAGATAAAGTTGGAGATTCAAGATGTTCTAAATCATCATCTTTATCATATGTATATTGAGTTTTAGGAATATTTGGATCGAAATTGACACCTTTAAACTTTTCAAAAGACGTTGAAACTCTTGAGGTTTGTAAAGTAATTTCAAATCTACCACTAGATCTAGAAGAATATGATCTTTGAAGATCTTTTGAAGTAGATGCTTCAAAAATCATTTTGGCATGTCCATCAGGAAATGAAATAATTTGAGTTGAAGTTGTACGAGCAAGGGTAGGAATTAGGTTTTTAGCATTTTCAAAATCTCATTCTAATCCTCCATATTGAAGGTTCCATATTATCCTTTTAGAAATCATGGTATTAGAATGGAGAGGGTTGACCTTCACAAGAAGACTTTCTTCTCTTGGAGATGAGCGAAGAGATTGAATGTTGAGTTGGGTGTTCATAAGCTTATAATATATTCGATATATTAAAACAAATGATTTTGAACGATCATCAGTATCAAAAATTCTCATTTGACTATGAAGATTTAGAGCATTAAGAATGACTCCATCATTAAGACTAATTGTAAAATTTGGATAACAATTTGAAAAAATATGACCACTTTCTAAATTTGATTGTAAAATAGAAAGTTATGAATGTTCAAATTTGAGCAGTCTCTTATATTTAAGAATTAAGAGAATTGAAGTATCTGAATCAAGTCTAAACAATGGTTTAACAGCAAATTGAATAAGTCCCATAAGAAAATATTTAAATTTTCTTCTATGGATCTGAATAGCATCTTTTGATAATAAATTTATTTTGAGATGATTGATTTTTTATAGCAATAGTTTGCTCAAATGTTTTGATAACATAATCTTGAGTAAAATCAAACTTTCGTATTTCTTAGATAACTCTTGTCTACCTTTGGAATAGTCTAGTTATGCAATTCGAAATTAATGAGAATTGAATGAATCTATTGATGCAGATGTGTGATCTTGATATCTTTGATAATATTTATATACAATAGAATTTGTGGAAATTGCACCTAGCCATGGTTTTTAAATTCCTAATTCAAAAATCAGATTTGAAAGTTTTTTGTTCAAAAATCAAGTAATAATTTAAACTTTTTAGTATTATAAAATTAAATTAATCTACCCCAACACCACCCTGCCTACCCCACAAAACCCTAATTCATCTTTTAAAAAACAAGTTTGACTTCATTTTCCACCTCTACTCAACCTAACCCTACGGTGACTTTTCACAATTGCTAGTGTGCGAGGCAATCGGTGCAGTACTGGCGATCGTGTGCACGACGACGGGTGTAGCACCGGCGCCCGTAAGCATCGCACCAACACCTCACCTGTGCACTGTTTTTCTTTTGCATCTGTTTCTCTATTAGAGTTAAAGGAGATGGTGGATTTTAGGAGGTGGTGGTGATTGTTGATATAGGCGGTGGTAGCATGCAATGGTGATGGAGGTGGTGATTTGGGGATTGTTTGGTGGCACTGGTGGTTGTGGTCACAAAAGAAGGTGGTTGCTCTATGCACGACGACTCTGATTTTGGATCAGGTTGTACAGTGCTTTTGTTGACAGTGTTTGTAGTTGGTGGTGGTGATATTGGCGATAATGTTGAGGTGGTGATGGCGGTGTTCTGGTTTTGGATCTATTTTTGGGCTATGGCTTGAGATATGGGTTTTGGTGGAGAATGAAAGGGAAGAGGAAGAGGTGGTGTGATATTGGTGGTCGTGGTCGTGATCGTTGCGATGATTGATAAATTTGGATTTGATTTTTTTTTGTGGTGGTGGTATGTGACCAACTATTTGATTAATCTGTGACCAACCATTTTGTTATTTGTAATCAACTATTTACTTGTTATCTAAAATTTCGATATTTTGTGATTGAAAATAATGTGACCAACTATGACAAATAAACTGTAACCTATAAAAAATCTTATTTGTGACTTATCAAAGTTTTTTATTATGACCATAAAATAATATGTGACCAATTAATTTGATAATATGACACCAATAAATAAGTTATGATCTGTAAGTGCTCACCTGTGATCATTAATTATATAATTGTGACATTAATATATTTAATTAAGAAAATATTTTGAATTAATTAATTAATACCTAAATTTTGAATTTTGAAAGTTAAAGCTTAAAAATTGAATTGTCCTATACTTAATGTCTGACTTGTGAATTTTTCCCACATAATTTTTATATTGACCCAACATCTAAACTAAACATTCTTACCACACCTAAAAAAAATAAGAAAAATAACTGATTATAACAAAGATCCCTTAAAAAGTAGCTTTCTTTGTTAGGTAAAGATCATTTGTATGTTATCAACCCTATCTAGGGCTGGACAAAAGTCCCGAACCGAACCGAGCGTTTCTTCATAAATTAAATACCCGAACGGGTACTCGAATTGAGAACCGAACGGTTTGAGTCGAGTCTAGACCAAGAACCGAAGAAATGAGTAAGACCCGAATCTAAATAATTTTTTTTATTTTTTATATTGGATTAATTAAAATTTTTAAATTTTTTAAAATAAATTAACACATTAATCTAGCCAAATTTATTTTTAAGAAAATTATCTCAAACCCTACTTTTCAAGATTCATATTCAAAAATCAGGTGGAAAATTTAATCTTTCAAAAATAGGATGTTTTAATTAATATATTAGTCTGAATTTAAAAAAAAAAAAAACTGAATCTTAAAACCGGCCCATTTCCCCTATCGTGTTACAATTGCCAATTTCCCCCAATTTAGAGATTGAAACCCCAGCCGTGATTAGGAATCCATCTTATCGGCGCGACTACACCGCTACACCCACTGGCGCTATACCTCCGGCCGCATTTTAAAGCCCAAAGCTCACGCTTCTACCGAAACCATATTGAAATTGACATCGGACCTCTAATCCATCTTTCAAACCACCTTTGCCAAAAACCCATCTTCATTCAGTCGTGACGTTGGCAGGTATCAAAGAGACAACATACTATTTTTCCATCCTGTTTTAATTTCTTAATCTATCAGAGTTGCAACTTGTTAATACCTAGTTAATGTAATGATGTTACACTTGCAAAAGCAAAACATTAATGGCTCTAATGTCTAAAATGGATTTATGATATTTTTATTTATGTGTGACCGTAGGAAATTAGGAATAATGTCACAGGGATTTTAAGCTCAAATATTTATTAAAAGCTTAAGAAACTCATGCTCATCTTAATCATACTTCCATTTTCAGAGACAAAATGTATTAGTTTTTGTTGTGTAATTGGTGTCTCCGACCATGGGATGGTGCTATTCAATTCTGTTTTTCCATTTTCAAGCAGGTTTTTTTAAATGCTGATTTCTCCCTCATTCTTGGATGAAATTGAATGATGTTTGTGTTTGGTTAGATGCTTAGATTATTTACACTTGTAAGTTGTAACTTGTTTACATGAATTTAGGATTGAATAAACATTAGACAATTTATACTTAATAGGAGTTTGATAAATTATTGTCAATTGATACCAGTTTGGATGCTCTAATGGGAGACACAAAACAACAGGTTGAGAGGTCAGAAATATGGAATCATTTCATTAATGTGCTTGGTGGAGAAAGAGCAAAATGTAATTATTGTGGGAGAATGTTTAAGGTAGATACTAAATCTGGAACTTCTAGTATGTGGAAGCACTTAAAAGCTTGTTATGCATATAAGAACACAACGGGTGATGAAAACCAAGCAGTGCTCACTCGAGAAAACAATGACGTTAGTATCATGTCTGTAATGTTTGATAAAGAAAAGTGTAGAAAATCATTGGTTAAGATGATTATTATTGATGAATTGACTTTTTCCTTTGTGGAAGGTGTGGGTTTTAAGGAATTTGTACATCAACTTTGCCCTAGATTTGAGTTTCCTTCTCGAAAAATAATTGCTAGAGATGTGCTCCATCTCTACCATGAAACAAAGGAATAATTGAGAATGAAATTTATTAATGATAGACAAAGGATTTCTTTAACCACTGATTGTTGGACATCAATTCAAAACATCAATTATATGGTAGTTACAGCACACTTCATTGATAGAAGTTGGCAACTGCATAAGAGGATATTAAGTTTTTGTGTTGTTCCAAATCATAAAGGAGAGACTATTGGGAAGCTTATTGAAAATTATTTTCTTGATTGGGGAATAGAGCATGTGGGTATCATTACTGTAGACAATGCAAATACAAATGATGCAGCGATCATTTATGTGAAAAACAAGTTGAAGAATTGGAAAACTGACGATACTATGATTTTAGGTGGTTCTTATTTGCATGTACGTTGTTCAGCACACATAATCAATTTGATTGTTAAAGAAGGGTAGAAAGAGTTTAATCCAACTATAGAAAGTATTCGCAATGCGGTCAAATATTTTCGATCATCTCCTTCCCGGTTGATGAAATTTAAATGTTGTATTGAAAGGGAAAAGATTGTATGCAAAAAACTAGCTGTTTTAGATGTGCCTACTAGATGGAATTCAACATTCTTAATATTAGATAGTGCATTGAATTTTGAAAAAGCTTTCTAAAGAATGGAGAAAGATGATGGATTTTATTATAAATATTTTGATGAGACTGAAGGTGGAAAAGCAAAAGAGGGTCCACCTATAAGTTATCATTGGGAGAAGGCTAGAAAATTTGTCAAGTTTCTAAAAACCTTTTATGATGTCACATTGACGTTTAGTGTTTCATTGAGTGTTACTTCCAATATTTACTTTCAAGAAGTTTGTAAAATTGAGCAAATTTTGAGGAAAATGGGTGACAAACAAGATTATTTGCTAAGTATTATGGCAAATAGCATGAAAATTAAGTTTGACAAGTATTGGGGTAATGTTGATAAAATAAACAATATCTTGATTGTAGCTGTTGTGCTTGATCATAGGTATAAGTTGGAGTTTGTTGTACATTGTATTAGTATTTTGTATGATTGTGTTAAGGTTGAAGTCACAAAAAATGAGGTCATGAAATTATTGTATGCTTTGTCTAACCAATACAAAGGATGGCATTGTTCAAAGAATGGAGCTAATGGGAGTGGAAGTGTTGGCGTTGAGTCTAATGATGGAGTCACTTTGTTGGATGGTTCAGATGATGATGATGATTGGGATGATTGTAATTTTGATTTTGGATACAAGAAAATGAAAACTAGCAAAATAGATTTTTCTGGAAAAGAAGAGGTACAACGATATCTAATGAAACCCACCGAAAATGATGCTGATGTATATTTTAACATTGTACATTGGTGGAAGACCAATAAATCAAGATTTGAATTTTTATCTGAGGTTGCAAGGGATGTTCTTGCTATTCCTGTATCTACAGTTGCTTCTGAATCAGCATTTAGTACTGGAGGGCGCATTCTAGATCCATTTAGGAGTTCTTTAACTCCTAAAACGGTTGAAGCCTTAATTTGTACACAAAACTGGCTAAGAGAAGATTCTAGACTCTTGAAAGTTTTCCAAGATAGATTTTGCATTGAAGAAACAGAGTTTTATGAGGACATTCAGTCAGGTAATAAATATATATTATATTTTTTTTATTTACATCTTATTAGTTAAACAATTTTTAGTTTATTTGTATTTGTTAATTGTGTTATTTCAATTATACTTGTAGAGTTTTTTACTATGGCAAGTAAAGCAATTGGAATTGATGATTAAATCAAATAGTTGGTAAGTATTACCAATACTTAAAAAATATTTTATTTTGATAACTTTTAATTTATATTTCGTTTTCTTTATGTAGGCTACTTGAAGTAAAGGAATTATTAATGTGGTCATCGATATTTTAATATTAGTATCTACTTTTTTGTATTTGTGTTAATTGAATTAATCTTATTGAACATTTTGTTATTTATGTGTTTTTAAATTATGCTACGTTAATTTGTAGAAGTTACGAATGAAAATATCATTAGTTGTATTTATGTAGTGTTGTTGTAAATGTTAGAAAAAAAATTAATTATGGTATGGAACCGAATCGAACCGAACCAGAACGGTTTCATAATTATATTTGGACCCGACGGTTCCATTTATTAAATACCCGAAACTTTTGGAACCGAACGAAATCGAACCGAACCGGCCCACGGCCAGCCCTAACCCTATCCCACTTCAACTTTTCTAAAATTGTTTGTGTACTTTCATTTATGGGGAAAATTATAGTCAGCAGATGTTTCAATTGGTAAAACTAAAAAGAAGTGTTACGATCTAAAAAAGCTAGCAACCTAAATCTCAAGAAATAAGTTTTGAAAACTCATTGGCATAAATTTAATAGTTTGGAGACCATCATTACAAATTTTCATCATCTTTTTATGAAGATTCTTAGCACATGAGTCCCAATGATCTCTCTGCTTGTTATGAATCACAAAAATGAACTATTTACTTGGTAGCATTCAAAAATCATATGGAAATGCTCATGATGTGTAAATTTTTCACGGTGCCTATTGATCGAAACTTTGAAAATTACATTTAGTGAAAAAGCTAAACAACTCTCATTAAAAAGATATGAGATTCATTTAAGCAATTTTTTAGGCCAATTGTTTTGCATGCAATTCTTTAGCCTTTGACATCCAGACCGATCGTAGAACCAGAGCCGATTTTGGGCCGAGGCGGATGAGGCTCGCGCATCGGGCCCAAAAGTGGAGGGGACCTCATTTTTTGGCCCCCTACTTTTTTTTATTTATTTTTTTTGGTTAGGCCCAGCCAAACCATTTTGGCCCAATATATATTTTGTTTAACCTAAAACACTCAACAGACAAAGGGGGCAACAACGATTGACTTCACTCCCGACTCTCCCAAGTCCCACTCCCGTCTAAGCCGCGTCCGGCTTCCTCCAGGCTCCAAGTTTGAAGTTCCAAGCGTTCTTCAAATTATTGATGGATCTTGAAGGAGCTCAAGGATCTTTAGAAGGATCCTCCTACCTCTTGCAGCGCTGGTATTATACTACCAACATTTCATGAACCCAAAAAAAAAGGAAAAAATAAAAGATGCACTTTTTCTTTAGGTTTATGCAACTGGGCTTTTTTTAAAGAAGGTAGTTTTCTGTTTGCTTATAATTGTACATTTGTTTGTGATTTCTTAAAAAATGATTTTGATCTTTTCAGCTTGTGCTGGTGATTTTTGTAAAGAGGTTATGGGTTCTTTAGACTGAGTTTTGTTAGAGTTGAGCTTTATTATAACGAGATAGTTGTTTTTTGCATTATGTAATGTCTTTTAGTCCTTGTTCTAGGTGGTTTTGATCATCCATCATTTATTTTACATCGGAGTTTTTAATTTTGAAAGCATTCACAAGAAGTAAAATATCAGAAATGATGTTTGAAAGCAAATCGAAATACAACTTTATTATTCCTACTTTTATACATCTTCCGAGTGTTCATCTGGATGTAGTCATCTGTTGATAAAGAGCCGAAATGTGATTGGAAGACTCTCTTGATAATGTTTAAGATCTTTATAGCCCTTCAACTAATTGATGAACATTACTATTTCGAGTCTTGAAATTTGTGGACCTAATTGTGTCTTTAGGTGTGCGTCCAGGAACATATGCCAACTGCTGAGCCCAGAAGGCCATATTTCAATTTTTGTGAAAAGAGAAACTCATTCATACTTGTAGCACTTGTTTTGGGCTCCATTAAAATAAGATATTAAATAAAAATATGCATTGTAATAATAATTCTTGGGAGAATATGTGGTTAGAAAATAAGAAAAAAAAATCTTTGAATCATGTTTCTATGGTGTGCAAATTAGTTGAGGAATCCACTGATTTTTATGAAAACATTGTAGGGTTTGCCGGTTTGTCCCTTGAAGAGGCTTGGATTTTTGAAATTTGATGGGTCATGATCTGATTCTGAATGGTGAGTAATTCTTGCTAATGTTCTTGAAATTATCTATTGTTTATATACAGTTAATTTACTTGAGATATATTTTGATCTATTTTAAGATTTCAATGTGAATTCGAATTCTTAAATCTTCTATCGAGAACTCTTACCGGGAGAATCTTAAGTCTAAGGAAGAATCGTTTTTCATTTATTTAGATTAAGTTGAAGTTGCGTGTGAAATAAAGCTCAGGCTTTTGAAAGTTTTAACCTTTTATTGGTGCTATGGTTAATGTGAAATTTTGATTTCAGACTCGTCGATGTGACGGTGGAATTCTGAAGGATGTGATTCCATAATTTTCGTTAAAATTCTACTTCTCAAGTAAGCAATGGTTTGCCCTAACTTGATATTGGATATATTGAAAATGTTTGAAATCTTGTCGGCTTATATAATTTGGCATGGTCGGCTTATATGAATGGTTATTTTAACATGTAGGATCAATTGCACAGGCGCACGTAGTAACTGTATTGAAAACTTTAATTGTGAGATGATTGAAATACTTTGTAATTGTTTTTTAGGCTAATATTTTTGTAATTGTTTTTTTTATATATTTTGTTTGTTATTCTATTGTTCAGTTTTAAATTAGCAATACGTTGCATAATACACCGTTGGGTTTTGCATTTACGTTGATTTTTGGGGGGTCCAATTTTGGGAGTTCGACCCGAGCCCCGAAAATCAGATAACCGGCCCTGCGTAGAACCTTGATCAATAAGTAGAACATAACCAACATATTAGCTATTTGTTCTGAGGTTGGGTGTTACTCACTTCAATAGCCTTAACCTTATTTCAGGAAAGAAAAAAGGAAGTCAAAACTTGTGTCGAGAGAGTCTATCTCAAATGAGATTAAAGAAAGTTTTTGAACAAGATGAGAAAGAAACTCACCCTTATTCACACGAGTCACTTCAATTAATTAGTCAAGATTTAGCAACACTAAAAAACGTGAAATAGCAAATTATACTTCAAACTTGAAAAGTGCCAAGAAAAAAAAGTAAGACACTTATTTGCTTGTACTAAACAAATACTAGAATGAGATTGAAGGAAATTATATTGTAAATGCACGCACCTTTGAAATAATTCCAATATTTCGACCAATTTTTTTAACAAATAAAACCCAACTGACCAATTTTATTTAAACAGTAGGCGCAGCCATAATCAATTCCTCATATTTTAAAAAAAAAAAGAACACTCAAAATAATAGAAAAATGTGAAAGGATTTGCTTTAGTAGTGAACTCAACGAATTAACTATATAAAATAATAAGTGGTTAATTACGTCCTATTAGGAATAATTAAACTGAATAAGTCCTTTGATTCTAAGCTCTTAATCATGATAATGGACGGTGATTGCGGCAAAGAAAGTGCCCAATTGCACGTGCAATATGATTAAATTTCCAATTGGTTTTATATAAAATAATTTTTTATTTTTAATTAATGCAATTGTCAAACTCCACAAAGAAAAGGCACGAAACTTGGAAGTTTAAATGAAGAAAGTCAACTGGAAAAATGGCAGAATTATTATTAGGTAGATTGAGATATAGCCATTATTGCTACATTATTGATCCTTCTTAGTACAAATATTGTCGAATTTAAATAAATATTTTGTTGGTTTGTACCTCTCTTCTTAGGTCTCTACCCCACAAAAGCAACAGCTCCTCATATAAGAATTGAAATTCTTCTTGGAGTGCAAGACTCTCATCATTTATCCATTCAAAGTACAATTTGAACAAAATTTGTTCCAACGATGAAAACTGAACTTGCAGTCAAATTATGTAATCATTAATAGTACTTTTGTAAAAAACAATTTAACGTTAGGTGAAGTGAAATATCGAGTTATCACTATTTATCTTATGTATATATAGTTATCTAGGTCATTGTCTCGATTTGAGACGAGACAAAGATTAATTTGACTAAATCCATATACTTTTTGAACAAAACAATAAAGAGGTCCAACTGAAATTTAAAGAAAATATCAAGTCACTACATAACTAGTCCTTATATGGATTGTACACAAATTTTCAATTTCTTCCACTCATTATTTCAAGTTATTTTCTTACAATATTTTCGAATATTGTTAAAAAAAAAAATGAATCTAATTACTCAGTTGGGGATGGTTTAATTAACGAACAACTCAGTTAGAGATTTTGTTTATTTCGATCTTTTCTGCATCTGTTTTGTGTCCTGTATTCATCATATTTAAAAGAGGAATTCGAAATGGATGTCCCAAGCTTTTTACGAAAATGTAGTGCCCCAAATCTTTCAAAGATGTGTAGAAGGACCACTGGACGATTTTCATTTTTAAAAAAAAATCATTAATTGGGTTGGAGGTTCGGGTGGCTAAGGCAAATGAAGTTTTTTTTTCTTTTCTTTTTATATAATTATTTCAAGATAGAAAATATAAACTTTACCATTCTGTCATTTTTAAATTTGGTCAAATATTTTATTTTTGGTCAACTAACGGATTTTTGGACAAAAACATTATAGAGATCCTTCTATCGTACATTTTTTTTTTAAAGTTTTGGGATGTATTTAAAGGTTTTGGACCACATTGAACTTTTTTGAAAGGTTACAGACCTCCACTGTAAATTTTCCTATTTTTAATAAAGTCATCTGGTGTGGAATATTTTGCTTAAAGGTCATCTAATAGAGAATATTATGAAATAATGGAATGAAATATTATCAGATTTTTATATAATACAAGGGTTTAACCCATCAAAATAAGTTTTGATTAGGATCATACTCATTTTATGAATTCATACAGGTATATGTATTACGTATGGACAATCGGATTAGACATTATCGCTAACATGACATGGTATGGTGTATTGAACTAGATAAAATAAAAAATGATGTACAGTGTTACACGTCACTCTTTCTTAACCTATCCAAATATTCGGTGCAGACACTGTAATGAACTTGAGCATGAATAGTCTCATTGCCAGAAGCGGAATATATGCAACTATTGTAAGAAATCAGGCCACATCATTTTGGAGTGCACGCTTTTGAAAAAGGATAAATCTATATGTACATAATCATTGTACATAATGGATTACATAAGCCCATATGGAAGAAATCTGACCGTGAATGTGAAGTGTAGAAAAGTCAAAAATTGTAGGACTCAATGCAATCAACTCTTCCAGGTGTTCTTTCCTCTATTTTTTCTATTGCTGGGTTATCAGGTACAGGAATTAAGTCTACTCCTTGGTTTCTTGATTCAGCCACTTTTAACCACGTGACTAATCAAAAATATGCATTTGTTGATTTGAAACCTTGTTCCTTAAATCAATGTCACTGCTGCCAATGGTAAAAAATTACCAATTCAAGGAGTTGGTACAGTATGTTTGTCGAATAGTTCTACAAAATCCATTTGCCTCCAAAATACTTTTTATGTTCCTCGATTAATAGCCAATTTGATTTCTGTTGGACAACTTACTGATCACAATTGTTTAGTTAAATTTTCCTCTCATAGTTGTGATGTGCAGGATCTTCAAACTGGGCAAGTGATCATGAAGGGGCATAAACATGGGCGTTTGTTTCATCTTGATGTCAATCAGAAAAAGAGTCCTTTTTTGTCTTACCGTCACTTCATCAGCTTCCACCTCACATGAGGAAAATACTTGGGATCTTTGGCATCTTCAACTGGGTCACCCACATGGTAGTCGGTTAAAATCTATGTACAAATCCCAGCTTCTTCCAGATAGGTTGAATGTTAAGAATAATGTTGTTAAATATTGTCAAACTTGTGTTCTTGGCAAATTTCCTAAATTACCTTTTGCTTCTAGTACTACTGAAGTTGATGCACCTTTTGATCTTATTCATTGTGATTTGTGGAGACCTTCACCTATTTTATCTAGACTTGGTTACAAATATTTTGTTCTATTTATTGATCATTTTACACGTTTCACTTGGGTGTATTTCTTGCGTGCTAAATCTGAACTAGCAAATATTGCCAAAAAATTTGTCACTATGATAGAAACACAATTTGGAAAAGTAATCAAAATATTTTTGTCAGATCCTAGTGGGAAGTTTTGTGCGTCAGAACTTGTTCAATTCTTTAGTGAAAAAGGCATTTTAACTCAACAATCATGTCCTGGAACTCCCGAACAAAATGGAGTGGTGGAACGGAAAACCCATCATGTTGTGGAAATTGCTCGAACTCTTTTACTTGAGTCTTCTATTCCATCTCAATTTTGGGTAGAAGCTATTCATACAGTTGTCCATCTTATTAATAGGCAAACTACTCATATACTTAGTAATCAATCTCCATTCTTTATTCCTGTTCATAAATCACCAAATTACATGCATCTTCGTGTTTTTGGCTGTGTCTGATTTGTATTGCTCCCACCCTATGAATGGCATAAACTATCTGCAAAGGCTGTTAAATGTGTTTTTATCGGTTATAGTGATAAACAGAAAGGTTATATTTGTTATGATCCTCAACATCATTGCATTCGGGTATCTCGTAATGTCATTTATTTTTTAAATTTGTATTTTTATGTTTCATCTTTAAGTACATCAGCTCCAAATTCTTCCATTTCTACATTATACAACTTTTTGGATCCTTCAAATTCTGGTTCGTCTAATGATGTTCCTGTCGTGCATGTTATGCCACTTCCTGATCACAAGCTTGAAGGTCGATGTTCCAAGTGCTGCACCACCAACCACTTTGCCTCATTTGAAAAGATCCATTTGTGTAAATTTTGGCAAGCCACCTAACCGTTTAACTCTTTTTACAAATCTAAATTCTGTCAAGATTCCTTCGACCTATAAGAAGGCAATGGAACAAGCATGTTGGAAAAAGGCAATGGATGAGGAAATAGAGGCATCGATTGCGAATCATACTTGGGATTTAGTCCCGCGGCCTTATAATATTTATGTCATAGGCAGCAAATGGGTGTACACTATTAAGGTCAAGCCTGATGGTACTCTAGACCGCTACAAAGCCTATTTGGTAGCTCAAGGCTACAAGCAGAAATATGGGATTGATTATAAAGAAACATTTGCCCCAGTTGCCAAGATGACCACAGTTCAAACTATTCTTTCTATTGCATCATGCAAATGGTGGCCATTGTATCAATTAGATGTTAAAAATGCTTTTCTTCATGGACATTTGAATTAAACTGTTTATATGGAGTGTCCCCTGGCTATTCTCTTGGTGATTTTAATGTGGTTTGCAAACTTAAAAGATCTTTTTATGGTCTTAAACAGGCACCGCGAGCATGGTTTGAAAAATTTCACTCTACTATTTGTTCGGTTGGTTTCCAACAAAGCTCTAATGATCACTCTCTATTCACTCGTCATTCCTCTCATGGAATTATAATTCTACTTTTTTATGTGGATGAATTGGTCATTACAGGTAGTGATCCACTTAGAATTCTTGGGTTTAAACAGTTTCTTCATGATTCTTTTCATATGAAAGATCTTGGTACTCTTACTTATTTTCTGGGTTTGGAAGTGTCATATTCCTCTCATGGCCTCCTTCTCACACAGCATAAGTACATTGAGGATTTGATCAAGTTAGCCAATTTGACTGATAAAAAATTTTGTTCAACTCCTATGGCACTCAATTTGAAATTGAAACGTGATGATGGTGCACCTAATTCTAATCCTACTTTGTATCGGCGATTGGTGGGCAGTCTTATTTATCTTATTATCACACGTCCTGATATATCTTTTGTTGTTCAGGTTGTTAGTTAATTTGTTTCTCTGCCTCGGCATCATCATCTCTCAGCACTTCATCGGATCATTCGCTATCTCAAAGGCACTTGTGATCATGGACTCTTTTTTCCTTCCAACACACCTCACTCTAAAAGCATTTTCTGATGCCGATTATGCAGGGTGTGTTGATACTCGTCGCTGTGTGTTGATACTCGTCGCTCTACGACAGGTTGGTGTGTTTTTCTAGGTGCCTCACCCATTTGATAGAAGTGTAAGAAGCAAGAAAGGGTATCTAAATCTTCCACCGAGGATGAGTATCGATCTGTCTTCTGTTAGTTCTGAACTTGTATGGCTTCAACGCCTTCTTCTTGATCTTGATGTCACTTGTGCTAAATCTATTCCTCTTTTTGGAGATAATACAAGTGCTATTGGCATTGCCACTAATCCTGTTCATCATGAGCGAACCAAAGACATTGAGGTTGATTGTCATTACATCCGAGAATTGGTTCATGATAAAGTTCTCTGTCTTGTTTATGTCTCATCCCACGATCAAGTTGCTAACTTGTTCACTAAGCCCATGTCTTTTGCACGACATGAATATCTTGTAAGCAAGTTGATGCTAGTTAACAACCATCATAAATTTGAGGGGATGTCAAATGTCACCTAATATTTGGGATCCTAATTGTATATTACCTGCTGTATATTTCCTATTTTATTACTCCTTGATTTGCTAGGTTTACCATGTATAGATATGGGTTTGTATATAAATAGGTCTATAACATTTGTAAATTGATGAGACTATTTTTCCTTTCTTCCTCTATTTCAGTTGTTATTAGTTTTGACTTGTTCGATAAAGTAGAGGATATTATTATGAAAGAAAACGAAGTCATTCATAATACAGTTTGGCCTCTTTAAATTAATAAGATCGTTGCACAATAATTTATTATTCAGTAGAGGTTATTAATTTGTAGAACATCTAACTAAAAAATTATTTCATGTATATTTGCTAATGCCACTATGTACTCCTAGATAGTTTGAAATTTTTCATCATGTTAATTTAGTCTTATATAATTTATTGTCGGTAAGTTACAAATAAGCTTTACATTTCAATAAAAATTTAAATGCAATGATGGTACATATCTCCAATTAAAAATTAAATACAAGAAATATGAGAAGACCAATATCAAGAAAAAGTTAAATGAAACCTGGAAAAGTGAATTATAAATTAGGGTTCCTTTCATGAAGAGAAAGTCGAAGAAGAAACGGATGATGATCTAACAAAGATAAATTAGGTGCCCTAACTCATGTACTTCTCTTCTTGATCTTTTAAATTCCACCCATGTTGTGGCTCACAAGGTACTCCGCGATATATAGTTCCAATTAAGACAATTGAAAAGAAACATGCTACTCTAGATAGTGTTTCTCCAAGGAATGTGATTATGATAAATATTAAATTACGCATATAGAACATGGTCTGTTTCATTAAATTTTATTAATTGTTGGAGGTTAATAATGTTAAGTTATGTGTGCATGTAATATAATTTTGTTGATAATAATTAAATTGTGAGCTTTATATTGAGCATGTAAATTTTCAATGATCTCTTGTGATACGAAAGTTAGGCGATTCCGCGAAAATTTACAGCTAATGTATAACGGTCGATGTGTTGTACTAGTAGATTGTAGTGTTAATTGAACCAGTATTCTTGTTCTTATGCAGAAATAGTTAAAGTGACACTAATATACTTTGGAGTTTATTGAAGAAATCACGTGTCGAGATTAATTTTATAGCGTAACCTTGTGGATAATTAAAATTTACTTAATCGTCAAATATTTCATGTAGATCTCTTGAGTGGGCTATGCATGTATTTTCATGAGTTTAATGGTTATTTGGTTTATCAATTGGTGTAATTTGATTAATCAAATGTCTCGATGAGGGGGCAGTTTGAGAATGAGCATAATAAAGAACACGAATTCGTGTAAAAAATCATTGCCATGAAAATGGATAGAGTGATTGCATAAGCGTATTATGTTGAATGATTATATATCTAAGACAGGTGTTTAGCGATGACAAAACTTTGACATTTGTTGTTATTTCACATGACATCTGATGAAATTGGTAATTAAGTTAGTAATAATAATTAGAGGAGCAAAAAGATTATTTATGCACATCTAATTATCGAATATTCTTGAAAATGAGTATAAAATACATATATGGAGAAAAGAATTATATATATTATACCACATTGAACCCTAATTCGATATGGAATGGAACAATGCTTTTGTGCCTATATACACAGTCACATATTTTAACGGAGAAATGAGAGAAAATTAACGGAGAAATGAGAGAAAAAGTTAAAAAGATTATTTTATTGTTTCTTATCTTTTCTTGGTCATCCAATCTAAAATTCGATTTCTAATTAAATTAAAAGGAGGTGTCCACATGATAGTTCAATCTTGACATTGTAGAATACTATAGAAGACTTACAGGTTTGAAATATCAAGCTATTGAAATCAAAAGTTAGAAATTCGTAATCTAGAAAATTAAAAATTTGTAATTCATATCCAAATCAAGACTTAATTATCAAATTTGGATAAATTTTTAATCTAAGTTTTTTATGTTATAACATATACGTGAACATCTAATTATGATTTTGAATTCTTGAATAAAGAAATTAATTCAATTTTTGAGTAATCACTGTTTCACATTTCAATAATAAATTATTGAGATACTAATTTAGAGAGATCGTATGTGTATTCAAATGTTAATGGAAAAAGTTTCACGCCCAAGAAGGTGCAACTCAAGAACATTCATTATTCGATTAGAACTCTTTTGAAAGTTAATTTGGACGTGATTTTGATGTATGACAACTAACTTTGGAATTTGAGGAAGTGCTGGACAGAAAATTGGTAAAGAAAAATCGCGTCAGGGGTAATTTTGTCATTTATCGCGACGATGTCAGAATGGGCTAAAATTTGGCAAGTTGATTGGAAATGGCCCGAAAAATTGGACTTCGGGCCCGAGATCTCGTGATTTTAGCCAAATTCATTTGTTTAGGCCTCCGAATGATCAATTTTCGTATTTCCCGTTTTAGATTTTCGCTATTTTTGGAACGATTTCCTTTTCTATGTTTTTAGGGTTTCTTGTAATGCCTATTTAAAGGCTTTTGGACTTTTTTCCGTCATTATTGATTTTGAATAAAATTTCGTTCTTGGAGAATTTCAATTTTCTTGTTTTCAAGATTTACGCTAGTAAATCTTGTTACTTTCGTTCTGCGTCAAGTGGTATCAAAACGAAGGATTTACTTTGTTCGATGGCCAACAACAAAGCCGAAATAGTGAACCCTCGCGATGCTGGTCACAAGGAAGGCGATGCAGATCTATGGACAGTAATTGACGGCAGCGACAAGCGATGGAGAGGTTGGAGGGCATGCTACAGCAACTGTTGGGGCGGCAACCCAATCCTAACGCACCTGCCCTTGGCCGAGATGGATTCGAGAGAGTTGCCCTTGACCGTCATGGAGGTGGGCGTCCACCTAGAGCATCGAGACACGTGCAGATCGAGGATTTCAGTGATGAGGAATCTGAGGACGATTTTGTTGGTTATCTAGGGAACCATCAGCAGATCCGAAACCAGCCTGATTATAGAATCCGTGCAGACATCCCGTTGTTCCATGAGAAATTACAGATTGAAGAGTTCTTGGATTGGATTTCTAAGGTGGAGAGATTCTTCGAATTTTTTGAGGTCGTGGAGGAGCGGCAAGTGAAACTGGTGTCGTATAAATTGAGAAGTGGGGCTACTGTCTGGTGGGAAAATTGCAGATGGATAAAAGGCGCCAAGGGAAAACCCCTATGTGATCTTGGAGGCGGATGAAACAACTTATGATGAACATATTTTTACCTCCAGATTATCAGCAGTTTATTTTCCAGAGTTTTCAGAATTGTGTACAGGGCAACAAATCTGTGGCAAATTATACTGAGGAATGGTCGAGGCTGTCAGTTCGTAACAACCTGAATGAGACTGAGGGACAACAGGTTTCCAGATATTTGGGAAAATTGAAGCCTTCCATTCGAGACAAGATTGGTTTGCAGGTGGTTTGGACAGTGGATGAGGCGCATAACATGGCTTTGAAGGCAGAGTTAATGGAGAATATGCCCCATCGTTTTTCCAATTACAAGAGGGACTTGGGTGAGTCTTCTTATACAAGTGTGAACAGAGGCAGATTTTCACCAAGTGATGGGCAAAATCAACCTAGGGACATTGCAGATCAGGTTCAAAGAAGTGCTGGACCCAACAATAACCAAGCTGGAACTCGTCCAGCAACAGTTACAAAGGAAGCCCCGCGAGTGCCAAACCCGTATGCTAAACCAGGTGGTTTTAAATGTTACAGATGTGGCCAGCCAGGCCATCGCTCGAATGAATGCCCAGCCAGGAGGTCATTGATTTTCGTGGCACTGGAGATGATGGTGAAGATGAGCAATATGTGGAAAAAGGGGCTGAATTGGAGGAACTGTTGGACGGGGCAAAAATTGCAGAAGAGCAAGGAGAGCTTGTAAACTGTGTAGTTCAGCGTGTCATGTGCTAAACCAAAGTGAAGGAGTCCTCTCGAAGAAATAACATTTTTAAAGCTTGTTGCAGTATGCAAGGTAAGGTCTGCGATTTGATTGTTGATACTGGTAGTTGTGAGAATTTTGTATCCAAAAGTCTGGTGGAGCATCTGAAGTTGCGGGTTGAAAAACACCCGAAACCTTATGTGATTGGATGGATCCAGAAAGGGCCTAAGGTGAGCATGACAGAAGTGTGTAAAGTCCCTATCTCAATTGGTCAGCACTATAGAGATGAAGTAGTATGCGATGTAGTCGACATGGATGCTAGCCATGTGTTGTTGGGGCATCCTTGGCAATTTTATGTAGATGTGACCTATGGGGACGCGATAATGTGTATGTTTTCAATTGGGAGGATAGAAAGATCGCAATGGTCCCGAAACATAAATCAGCTACTCAACTAAGGTTACTACGGGGGGTCAGTCCTTACTTTCTTTAGTAACTTCAGTAACTGATTTGGAGTTGGAGGTTAAGGAAGCACGGGAGGTTCATGTTGTGGTTGTGCGAGCTCTAGTGATAGAAGGAAAAGAAGAGGAGATGGAGGTGGAGGTGGAGGTGGTACCCGAAAAGGTGCAGTCTCTTTTGGCCGAATTCAGTGTGTTGGTGTCAGATGATTTGCCAAATGACCTTCCACCATTGAGAGACATTCAGCACCATAATGATCTGGTTCCAGGAGCAAGTTTACCAAATTTGCCACATTATCGAATGAGTCCCAAGGAGAGTCAGATTCTGTAGGAAAAAGTAGAGGAGCTGATGAAAAAGGGGTTTATTCGAGAGAGCATGAGTCCATGCGTTGTTCCCACGTTACTGGTTCCAAAGAAAGATGGGAGTTGGTGGATATGTGTTGATAGTCGCGCTATAAACAAGATAACAGTCAGGTACAGCTTTCCAATTCCACGGTTGGATGACAAGCTAGATATGTTGGAGGGTTCGAAGTTGTTCTCCAAAATTGATCTGCGAAGTGGCTACCATCAGATTCGGGTGAACCCGGGTGATGAATGGAAAACAGCTTTCAAGACGAACGATGGACTCTATGAGTGGTTGGTGATGACTTTTGGACTATCCAATGCGCCGAGTACATTTATGCGGTTTATAAACCAGGTATTACGACCTTTCATTGGAAAGTATGTAGTCGTTTATTTTGACGATATATTGATTTATAGTCAGAGTGAGAGTGAACATATGGAACATCTTCGGGCTGTGTTGGAAGTGTTGTTCGAGAATAAACTGTTTATTAACTTTAAGAAGTGCAGTTGGCTGACTGATAAATTGTTATTCTTGGGGTATGTAGTCAGTTCAGAGGGGATATTAGTTGATGAAGAGAAGGTGAAAGCTATTCGTAAGTGGCCCACACCAAAGACAGTAGGCGAGGTGAGGAGTTTCCATGGGTTGGCGACGTTTTACCGTCGAATTATTAGAGATTTCAGTAGCATTGTAGCACCTATAACTGAGTGTCTGAAGAAAGGTAAGTTCCATTGGGGTGAAGCAGCAGACACGACTTTTGCAGTGATCAAAGAAAAGTTGTGCACTACTCATGTTCTGGCCTTACCCAATTTTGATAAATTATTTGAGGTAGAATGTGATGCTAGTGGAGTTGGGGTTGGAGCGGTTCTTTCCCAAGAGAAGAAACCAGTGGCATTCTTCAGTGAAAAGCTCAGTGATGCGCGGCGAAAGTGGAGCACCTATGATCAGGAATTTTATGCCATTGTTCGTGCTCTAAAACATTGGGAGCATTATCTGATTAAGAGGGAATTCATATTATATACTGATCATCAGGCTCTGAACTACCTCAACAGTCAGAGGAGTTTGACTAATATGCATGCTCGATGGTCGACCTACTTGCAGAAATTTCCTTTCGTTCTGAAACATAAATCCGGGGTTCTGAATAAAGTAGCCGATGTATCGAGTCGACGTGCAAGTTTGTTGGTGACTATGCAGCAAGAGATTGTTGGGTTCGAGTTTCTGACAGAATTGTATACTGATGGCGAAGACTTCGCCAAGGCATGGGGGAAATGTGTCCTGAAGCAAACAGATGGGGAGTTCCATATTGTTGATGGCTACCTGTTTCATGGTAATCAGCTGTGTGTCCCTCAGAGCTCTTTGAGGGAGAAACTGATTCGAGAGTTACATGGTGGAGGTTTGAGTGGTCACCTGGGGTGACAAGACTATCGGTGGAGTAGCTGAGCGGTATTATTGGCCTCAGTTGAAATGCGATGTGGGTAATTTTGTTCGCAAGTATTTTGTGTGTCAGACTTCTAAAGGGCAAGTGCAGAATACAGGTCTCTACATGCCTCTACCTGTACCGAATGGGATATGGGAAGATTTATCGATGGACTTTATTTTGGGGCTTCCACGAACTCAGCATGGGGTCAATTCTGTGTTTGTGGTGGTTGACATGTTCTCTAAGATGGGGCATTTTATCCCTTGCCGAAAGACTTCTGATGCGTCTCATGTGGCTCAGCTATTCTTTTGTGGGGTGGTTCGTTTGCATGGAGTGCCACAGTCTATTACTTCTGATAGGGATTCGAAGTTCCTTAGCCATTTTTGGATTACCTTGTGGCGACAGATGGATACTACGCTGAAGTTCAGTAGCACTGCACATCCACAGACTGACGGCCAAACTGAGAACTTGAACTGCACACTGGGAAATCTGATTCGGAGTATCTGTGGGGACAAACCAAAAGCAATGGGATATGGTGCTGGCTCAGGCGGAATTCGCATATAATAATGCAGTTCACACTGCTACTGGTAAATCTCCTTTTGCTTTGGTATATTTGCAACCTCCTAAACATGCATTAGACTTGGAAAAACTTCCAAAGGTTGCTAGAGCAAGTATGGCTGCTGAGAACATGGCTGAGCAGGTTCGTGATGTTCAGGCAGAGGTAAAATTACGGTTGGAGAAGAAGAATGCGAAGTATAAAGCTACTGCAGATGTCAAAAGGCGTAGGAAATTGTTTATTGAAGGAGATCGGGTCATGGTGTTTCTGCGTAAGGAGAGGTTTCTGGTTGGTTCATACAACAAGTTGAAGCTAAGGAAAATATGGCTCGTACAAAGTAATCAAGAAGATTAATGACAACGCCTATGTGATCGACTTGCCTGCTAATATGGACATCTCTCGCACTTTCAATGTAGCTGATCCTTATGAGTTTTGTGATGATGTTCCACTCTATTCGAAATATAACTCGAGGTCAGGTTCTTCACAGGTGGGAGAGATTGATGTAGGACAACTAGTCTTGGAGTTTGAGGAAGTGCTAGACTAGAAAATTGGCAAAGAAAAATCGCGTTAGGGGTGATTTTGTCATTTATCGTGACGGTGTCGAAATGGGCTGAAATTTGGCAGGTTGATTGGAAACGGCCCAAAATATTGGACTCGGGGTTCGAGATCTCGTGATTTTAGTCAAATTCCTTTCTTTAGGCCTCCGAATGATCAATTTTCGTATTTCCCGTTTTAGATTTTCGCTATTTTTGGAACGATTTCCTTTTCTATGTTTTTAGGGTTTCTTGTAATACCTATTTAAAGGCTTTTGGACGTTTTTCCATCATTATTAATTTTGAATAAAATTTCGTTCTTGGAGAATTCCAGTTTTCTCGTTTTCAAGATTTAAACTAGTAAATCTTGTTACTTTCGTTCTGCGTCAGATTTTCAACTAATTTTTGATTCCTACAAATATATAGCAGTAGAATACATATGAGTAGCCTCTGATATTCATATAATACGCCAATATTCATCATCTAAATGGGGGAAAATCAATGGTTTTGTGAGAAATTACAAGAAGAATTGCAAGAATTCATTCGGTGAAGATCCAACTTGACTTTTGGGCAAAGAAGAGGAGGCTCAAGTGGAGATTCGTCAAGAAACCATTGAAGAGATTCAAGATTTCAAGATTCATCTTCATCTTCCCAATTTATCAAAAATTCGAGTTATATTTTTTCGCTTAAATATGAATTCTTGTAATTTCAATATGCTAGGCTAATTTTATACATTGTTATAATGAGGTGAACTTTTGTTGTGACATTTTTAGTTTTTAATTAATTATTTTGACTTTAATTTGATTTGATTTATGGTTGTTTATTATCATTTTATCGTTCTTTTCAATTGCTTGATCGACAATTGAATTGTTAATGAATTTTATTATTATCAAGAGAGATAATAGAATTTAAGTACAATATAATAAACATTGTAAGGTTCGATAGATGATGAATATATACATCTATACTTTATATGGTTTCAATAGGTGTTCTAGTACTTGTTAATGCATTTATCATGTTTGCATCTTTCATCATAAGATAGAAGAGTCACATGAGCGAAATAGATTTGATCGTTATCGAGAAAGGCTTTCAATTAAATTAGAAACATTTTCAAATTGTCAATTTAATTGTTACATTAAAAATAGAATAACAAGTGGGAATTCTACATCTTAGCAATACATCTATCGAATTTGATAAGTATTTACTTAGTTTTTTGAATTAGTTGCTAAATTAGTATTAATTAGTTAAAATTAAATCTTACTATTCGATTAAGAGTATTAGTATCTTTAACTTGATCAATACATAGTTCTCGTGGGTTTGACCCTCTACGCATCATTACGTTACTTGTTTACAATCACGTTTACTTATGGAAAATCAAACGATCAGAGATAATTAACTAGCGATTATATGTTACAATTTTTTTGTCAAATCAAGTCAATAAGTATCATGAGGTGAAATTCTGGATCATTCCAGATACAAGATACCAATACATGTTTTCTTGACTGTGAGAGTTAGATGAAACCCCTGAAATAGCACAATCAAGAATCCAATGTCGATAGAAATGAATGCTCGGGTTTGGATCAGCAATAGGCCTAATAGTAGAACAAGAATTCATATGGATTTAGATTTCACCTGGGATGTTAATGAATTTTGATGATATGTATAGAATCTGGGCATTCGTTTCAAGGTTTCTTCATGTAGATTTTGTGGACAAAGAACGATGATCAAACGACTATTGATTTCTGTGGATTGGAAGAACTCAACTAAATGATTATTTTGAATGAGTAATAAATTATATTAATCAACTTAATGATGGATACAATTGAAAAATTATAACTAAAGTGGAATTAAAGTTTTTATATATATCAAGCAACTCACCTACATGTATTACAGGTAAACATTTAAAAAATACATGTATTACCAGTTAAAATTAATCTAAAATCCCACATCGCTTATTATACTTAAATTTACTCCATTTATTTTAAGATCCCAATATCGTGTACTAACTCTAGAGGGTGTGGGGGGTTAAGAATGGTTGGAATTGGTTAAGTATAAATGTGAATAAAGTAACTTTCGTGTGGAGAGATTGTCACTCGACGAAAGGCAAGAGACAGAGTTTTTGTTTCTGACGCTCAAGCCACACAAGGGCGACAAGCTAGCGACAACAAAAGTTGCAACCCTTGGCAAAAGTTGCAGAGTTTGAGGCACGGCACTTAACTTACAACATTTCCTCCTCTATAAATTAGACCATTGGCAAGAGACAGAATTTCTGTTTCTGATGCTCAAGCAACACAAGGATGACAAGCTAACGACAACAAAAGTCGCAACCCTTGGCAAAGGTTACTGAATTTGAGGCGCGACATTTCACTTACAACCCTTCCTCTACTATAAATTAGACCCTTGGTGATGCAAACTCATGTAGCAGTAGTAGCTACGGAACCACGATAAAATTAGAACAAATCCATGAAAATCGAGAATCAACATTTGAAAAGATCGACCGAATAAATTATTGAACCAAATAACCAAGAAAATCGCTAACAATATATTCACCCCGTAATCGCAAAACTTATGAACCGTACTTAAGTTGTAGAACTTTACAAGGATTTAATTCTTGATAAGTTTAAAATTAATTCAATAAAGCACGAAAATAAAGCAATATGTCTCGCAATAACATCTCTCAAATTATGTTGTATACAATGAATGGAATGAGTCTTATTTATATGGAACCCATAAAACCTACTTAAAAATGGAATTAAGCCTTACAAGATATCAAAAATATACATTTTTAACTAAAATAGAAGATTGCGTGAAGTTTGAAAAATTCGCGATTGGAAATATACTATGTAGCCTCATAGTGTAAATCTATGCGGTCCCATAGACCAACTAAACTCCTCTGCAGTTTTGGTAAAGGGGCATACGACTGCATGCCCTGAACAATTATGTGGTCACATAGTTATTCTTTCCACCTTCTCCATCCATTGCTTGAATCAAGTTTCTCCACTTCATTTCATCTCTCATACCCAACATGAAACTTGTCCTTTTGTTTGTCGTGATCAATATTTCATCCACCGTGACTTGAACAAATAGTCACATTGCTTCTTTAACCCGCTTCACTCACAACTTAGTCATAGGCCCTTCCTCAACTATCAATATTTCCTTGCCAGAACTTGCCCTTGTATCATGTATCACATCATCTCCTCCATCTTCAAAATGATTTGACCTCGAATCTATACCTGCATCAAAGAGAGAAAGATAAGAAACAACAAAAATGCAAATTATCATATACTTACCTTGAAGATTCAAATTGTAGCCATTGGTTTCAATCCTTGCAATGGTGTGGAATGGTACATCTCCTCTAGGAGGTAACATTGACCTTTTTTTGCATCAAGTCATGTTTGCCTAAGCACCCAAACCGAATCACTTGGTTCAAATACTTTACACTTCTTTCTGTGGCTACCTTGAGATACATATAATTCAATCTCATGCTTTCCATCTAAATTACCACTTACACTAATAATTAAAGGAATTAAACCAAACAAAATTAACGGATTTAAATCATAAACCATATCAAAATGCGTAGTAGTAAAGGAGGATACTAAACTGGTTCGCAACATATTCCATAAATTCGAACCAAAATAGTTAAGGATTTAAGGATTGAAATATAGATTCTCACGCCTCAAATCACCGACAATGCACCCCAATTGTTTATCATGCTAATTAATTTCTTGCAACATACAAGAATGTCATTAACTAGTAATTGATTGCCTATGAATGCATATGACAAATGATTTATTACTCTCACAGAAATATTAGATGCATTAATATGTGTAAAAGTGCGTGCCCAATGTGAAAGAAAAAAATATTACTACATGTTAGACCATCATCTAACCTATGTATAGGGTATTGATTCTTTACCGTGCCATAGTAGAATGCTTCTCTTTCAATGCTCATCAAATTCTCCACTTGCATCAAATCAATTGGATAATAAATGGGTGATATCTTACTAAATAAGTCTTCATGGAACGAGTCGTTGAGTTCCTGCAATAAAGAAATATCCAAACTAAGGAGGGGTTTGTTAGTTCGTACTAAAGTCCTCTCAATCTCACTATTTTTGCATAGAAACTCACTTTTGATTGTTCTCTCCTCTTAATAGGCTCTTTCTTTTCTCTCTTGTGGCTCTGCTCTTTTTTTCTCACAATTAACCACATCACTATCTTCTCTTCTAATCTCTTTTCATCTTTCTTTGTTTCTCTTTTCTTCCTCACATCTTAATCTCAATTGGTCATTATACACATGTTGTGGTATTAATGGTACAAGAGTAACAGCTCTCCCATGTTTTACAAAGTTGTACCTATACTTGAATCCATCATGTTTCACTTTCCTATCATATTGTCATAGCCTTCCCAACAAAATGTGTCAAGTATGCATAGGAACTACACCACACATCACTTTATCACTATGCCTCCCAATCGAGAAATTCACCAAAACTTGCTTACATACCCTAACATTTCCACATTCATCTAACTAATATAATTTATAAGGCTTAGAGTATTTTATCGTAGTCAATCATAATTTCTTAACAATTGTAGTACTAGCAATATCAGTATAATTACCACCATCATTAATCAAGCTACATACATCATTGTTAACGTAGCATCTCGTATGAAATATGTTCTCCCTTTATTGCTCCACATCATCCATTTTAATTTGTGTATTAAGAGCACGCATTACCACAATTAACTCTCATCCTAATGGGTACTATACTCCATCACCATCACTAGTATCCTCTAACGCAAACATGTCATCACCATCACTCACCACTTCTCCATTGTCAAACAAATCATTGTCCTTTTATTTGAACATTGAGAATCAATGTGCCTCAATCCCAAATGCCTAAAACATTTGATATCCTGATTCTTAGAAGGTTGGAATCTGTTTTGGGTGTAATTTTGCTAGAAACTTTCTCATTTTCCCTTGATAGCTCAGTCCTACTTTTTGAAACAGCCTCATCACCTTTATTGTTATCCCACTTCGATTTTCAAGAAGAGTTAGAACCCGAAAAACCATATGAATATCTAGCTCTCCCCTTCCTCTTCAATTGTCTTTTCAATTTCACAGCTAAATGTAGCATGTCTTCCAACTCCACATAATGTTGCAACTCTATCACATTAGTTATCTCCCTATTCAAACCATTCGAGCCATGATGGCCTCCATATCCTCCTCAACATCCACTCTAATCATAGCAATCTTCATCTCCTTGTGATAATCCTCTACACTCATAGATCATTGGTAGAGGCTTTGCAATTTTTTATGAAGCTTCTTATAATAATAATAATTAGGCACGCACCTCTTCCACATGATAGCCTTCAATTCTTTCCATGTATTAATAGGTATCTCATGATTTCTCCTTCTAGATGTTACTATTTTATCCTACCAGATGATAGCATAATCGGTAAATTCAAGTATCGCAATCTTTACATTCTTTTCCTCCGAGTAGTTGTGGCAATCAAATATCAACTATACTTTCTTTTCACACTCCAAGTATGCCTCCGGATCACTCTTTCCTTTAAGTGAAGGAATTGTCATTTTGATATTTCTCATACTTCTATCAACACTATATCCAACAGGATCTATACCCCTCCTTTCATGCCTAACTCTTCTATCCATTCATTCTTCCTAATTCGACATCCATTAATGCATCCTCATTAATGTCACTATCCGCTTTACATTCATAAGCAAAATCTGCTCTATGATCATGTCTACCTTGCCTCCTTGTATTAGGAACTTCTCTAGGTTGTGTTCTCTACACAAATTAGCAAGCAATGTGTCTTGCATCTCCATCCGTGCCTCTTGCCTATCCATTCTATCTTTTATATCACCAAACAACTTTTCAAATCAAATCGTTGTATCACCTTTTTTGTCATGATGACTTGACTATTCTGCCCACTTGAAGTAGAATCGTCCATGTCAGGCATATCTAGTTTAATATTTGCCTCACATGTATACACTTTTGTATCACTCAATTTAGCTTTTTCCATCTAATAATCTCACCACTATGTCTCTTTTCACTCAATGCTTTCTTACAAGTGTTTCAAAAAATTAATTTGATCTCAATCAAAATTTAACCCCTGTGGAGTCCAAACAGAGAATTGAGTAAGGAAAATAATCTGAAATGATTCAAGAAAGTAGAGATTTGAACTTCGAATGAAAAGCTAAGGACAACTTCAAGAAATTATTTCTTGATTTCGAATTGGACGTTTTTGAATTTGAAACATTTTTTTACTAAAAAGTGAAATTGTATGCCGCTGACAATTTTTTGAATTTTCTTTTTTCTCGAAAATTCAACTAGATATCATCATAAAAAAACAAAAACTACTTTTTTTGTGTACCTCCGAGATTTTATTAAAATGTCCTCACTTGTGGCCGAGGAATACCGTGATTAGAAATGATATCAATGAAATCAATAAATAAGAAAGTACTACTCTCCTAACGGTGAAAGTAAAGAATAAAAGGAAAGCAGTAAAAAATGAGTACTACTTCCATTACAAAAAGAACAAGTTAAAGCAAAAATAAAAGTAAAAGCAAAATACGAATACCTAAACTCTAGTGCTAGGCAAACCATACTTGTCAATCTGAACAAGCACCCTAATACGTCGTGGTAGGTCGGCTGGTCCATATTCCTGGTATCTACGATGATGCCAACCCCTCGGTAGCAAGTGCATCTGTAACTTGGTTCCCTTCTCTGAAAATGTGGGAGATCATATTTTTGTCAAATGAAACGATATCTGCAATATGTCTGAGTATCCCCTAGATAGGCCATGATTCACCACATCTGGTGATGTAGTGAATGGCAACAGTCGAATCTGCCTCAACCCAAATATTTGACAAACCAAGATCTCTAGCCAATAGTATCCCATCACGAATAGCCCTGAGTTCCGCCTCTAATATCATACATTGTCCATATGAAACTGAGAAAGCCTTGATACAATTTTCCGCGTAGTCCCTGATGATACCTCCCCCGCTTGCAAACACATCCTTAACACAACTATCGATGTTAGAACCTTACTTAAATTGTATAACGTCACAAGAACTTAATTCTTGATAAGTTCAAAATTAATTCAATAAAGAACATAAAGAAAGCAATATGTCTCGCAATAACAACTCTCAAATTGTGTTGTTTACAATGAATAGAATGAATCCTATTTATATGGAACCTATAAAACCTACTTAAACCTTACAAGTTATCAAAAATATAGCATACAAGAGTTTTACCTAAAATAGAAGATTGCGCGAAGTTTGAAAAATTCGCTGTCGAAAATATACTATGTAGCCGCATAGTGTAAATCTATGTGGTCCCATAGACCAAGTAAACTCCTATGCAGTTTCGGTAAAGATGCATACGACCGCATGCCCTGAACAACTATGTGGTCTTCACCTTTTCCGTCCATTGCATGAATCAAGTTTTTCCACTTCATTTCATCTCTCATGCCCAACATGAAACTTGCTCATTTGTTTGTTGTGATCAATATTTCATACAATATAACTTGAGCAAATAGTTACGTTGCTTCTTTGACCCGCTTCGCTCGCAACCTAGTCATAGGCCCCTCCTCAACGATCAATAGATCATTGCCCGGATTTGCCCTCGTATCATATATCACATCACTTAGAACGTCTATTTGTTCATCCCAATGATATGCAATCATAGCATAATATTAAATTTATTTTTCCCAGCTAAAATTCTACATAAAAAGTGGTTTTCCATTTTCATTTGAAGGAGTACAGAAAACCAATCTTTGGTTCGTTATTCTTGTGTTTTGAAGTGCTACTAATACAAGAAGATTGTCGTTATATCTTAGAAGTCAATTGCTATCATATGTGGGCACTGTTGTGGGGCAAATTCGACTTAAAAACAAATAGTTCAACATATGAAGGAATTTTAGAATATGAACCTTTTAATTTATTTATATGAAAATTTTCATTTTCATTTTCAATAATCTAAGATTTAATCTCATCAACAGCATTCATATTTTTTGAAGGGGAAGCTAGTTTTGATAATTGAGTTACAAGTTCGTTCAAAACCTGAGTCTCGTTATCTAATTTTCCAATTTGAGGAATCATATTTGAAGGATGAGGCCTGAATAAGACATTGACAAGATGTTTTTCATATATCAGTCGATTTTGAAATATATTTCTCATAATTGGAATTTAATTTAATTATGTTTAATTGAGAACACATAGATTGAAGAACAACATTTGTGTAATTGTTCTGAGCTTGAATATTTTTAATAGCCTTAGCTACTAATTCAGAATCATTTGTTTGTTCGCTAGATATCTTTTTGAGAAGGGATGCAACAATTTCAATATTTTCATGAGAAACTACAATTTCGTGTGGGTGTGTAATTCAATATTTCATTTCAATTTTTTTAATATAAAACTTCTCCTTTTCAACCATTATTTAACTTCAAGTTCAATTTCATCGATTAAAAAAATTATTAACCACGTAATTTAAAAATTAATGTCAAAATACATTGTTAATAAAGAAAATAAAAGAAAATTTAAAAGAAAAATCACAAAATAGGGAGCTGAAGAGGTAAAATTACACGAAGAATTTTATCATATCCACATTGTGGTTAGTGCATTGCAAGCCACTTATGTGGGGGACTTGCCAACATTGAGATTTTGCAAGCTTATCAAATTCTTGTTGGAGAAAATTATGGATTTGAGTGATGATTTTAAACAAAAAAAAACCTTACCAACATTACAAAAAATTGGATAGAGTAACAGTAAAGATATGAGTGAAAAATACCAAAGGAAAAGAATGTTAAATGAACACCAAAATAAATGTATGCAAAGTCGAGACAAATAAATTAGAAGGTTCATATTCTAAAATTCCTTCATATGATCCTCAAAATACTGCTCCTGGTCTACTTTTCGAAGAAAAAGCAAAATTTCAATTATCTTTTACTGGTGACTTTGTTACTAAATGGAATATTGACGGTTTAATAAAGTATCAAACTTTTCGACTCATAGATGTCATCTATGTGTTGGGAGGCATATAGATCAAAAAATGTTGATCCCAAAACATCAACTTTAAATCTAATTATCAGATTTGCAAGCCAACTCAAAAATTGGTGGGGTAATTGTCTCAACTTAGAAGAAAAACAAGAGATAATGAACTCTCAAAATAATGAAATTGGAGAAAATGATAGTTTTTTTGTCCTTATCTACTGTATCATCAAACATTTTATCGGAGTACCCGTTGATATGAAGTCAGTTTTCTGGCAGATACAAATTATAGAAGAAGATCGTTATAAAACTGCATTCAATGTTCCGTTTGGACAATATGAATAAAATGTAATGCCATTCAATCTCAAAAATGCTCCTGAATTTCAAAAAATTATAAATGATATTTTTAATCCTTATTCATACTTTATAATTGTTTATATTGATGGTGTTCTAATTTTTTCAGAAAGCATAGAACAACATTTCAAACATTTAAAAACATTCATGTAGTCAAAATAATGGTTTAGCAATTTCTGCTAAAAATGTTGTTTTATGTCAAACTAGCATTAGGTTCTCAAGACATAACATTCATATAGGAACCATTACACTAATTCAAAAAAATCTAGATTTCACGGACAAATTTCGTGATAAAATATTAGATAAAAATAGTCTTCAAAGGTTTAGAGTGTGTCGATTATGTAGGTGACTTTATCGAATATATGAAGATCCTATGTGCACCTCTTTCCAAAATATTACAAAAGAATGCAACCTCATAACGAGCACACAGTAGCCTTTCAAAATGTCAAAAAGGCTATAAAAAACATTCCTTGTTTGTCAATCTTAGACCCAACTGCATCAATTATTGTTGAGATTGATGCATCTGACATTGATTTTGGTGGTGTCCTTAAACAGATTCCAAAAGAGTCAAGTCAAGAATAGTTAGTCCGATTTCATTCTGGTGTTTGAACTGGCTCTCAAAATAATTATTCTACTATCAAAAAAGGAATTTTATCAATTGTTTTATGTATTTCAAAATTTAAAGATGATTTAATCAATAAAGAATTTATTTTAAAAACAAACTGTAAAGTATCAAAAGATGTTTTGCAAAAAGATGTCAAAAATCTTATTTCAAAATATTTTTTTTACCAAATGACAAGCAGTTCTATCGTGTTTCGATTTCAGAATATTATATATACAATGATTTTTAAACTTCCTCACAAGAGAGTTCTTATAAAAAAGAGGAAATAGTGAGAAAAATTCGAGAGCTATTCAAACTGAGTAAAATATTCAAGAAATACAATATGGAGTCTTCTTCTTCCTCAAAGAAGAAAGACAAGAAGAAAATTCAAATTTCAATTTGTTCAATTGATGATTATATTCAAAATTCCTTCAAAGGCTCAAAACATGTTGAGCATAGTCCTTCAGCTATTCAAAAAACTACCCTAGCTTCTTCTTAAGTTCAAAAAATCCAGAACATCCTTCAAGTTTTAGAAAACCCCTTCTTCCTTTCAATATTTTACAAAACATGTTCATGTTCCGATGTTTGAAATGGAAACATCGTGGATTCATAGGTATTCATCCATTGAAGAATGCATTCAAAACATTTTTCCTCCAAATTCTCAATACTTTCCCAAAAATATCAAAAAATCTCGAGATTATTATGAAACTATCCTTATCAAATCGGGATCAGCCATAATATATCATACTCAAAATCAACAAAAGAGAAATTATATTAATTTTTCTAAAATTTCAATTCAAAAGGTACTGTCTTTCGAGGACTGTGGACATGACCCCTGGAAAGAGAAGAAAATGTGTCTTTCAAAAGATGATTCATTTGAACATCTTTTTAATTATTTTGACTATTAAGATGCTTGGTTTATTGTATTTTACTTAAGACCAGATTCCCATTTTTTGTTCATTCTTTATTATAAAAATTGCTTTTCTAATTTTCCAAAATGGTTTCAAAAATGGTTCAAATATTTTGGATTTGAAGAGAATATTTTACTCGGTCTTACTCTTCAAGAATTCGAATATTTCAAAAAAGAGGCTAAAACATTTTTAAAACCTCAAGAAAATCTTTTATTGAAACTAAATTGAATTTGATTGAAGAATCTTGGAGAATATTTGTCTGCTATTTGATCACCTTTTGATAAAGTATCCATAATTGAGGATTTTCTTTTTATAACTTTTGTAGCAACTTTTGATTGCAGCCATCTACACTTCCGAAACTTATGATTGTAGCCATCCATCCACCACTTTCCGTACTTTCCACTTCTCCCTGAATTTTACTTTAGTAAAGATGCTAAAGTTTTTTGTCCACTTCTGATTATTTGTAACGGGAGCAATAATAGTCTGTTAGGTGGCATACACATATTGAACAATGTTTCTTTCGATCTTTGGACCATGTATTCTCTTAATTCATCAAGATAACTGAGAACATATAGTCATTTGAAGGAGTATTTTTGAGTTTCTTGTTAAATTAATTCATCAATATTGTCTAGTCCAAAGCACATGTCTTCATTGCTTTGTTCATAGTCTGAGAGGAGCTTTCCTTTGAATCTAATCTATTTGATGAAGATTCTGCAAAATCAGCAATTCTTTCTGAAATACTTTGCAATTCTTCGGAGTTTTACATTGGCTTAACATTGCCAATAATTTCAACTTTTCTGTGAAGAAGTCGGCACTTTTGTCTAATTGTTTCTTTGATAATTTTGGGATGCTGACATTCCTTTGTTCTTGAATCTATAAATTAACAGCTTTTGGACAACAGTTTGTTTCAAGAAATCTTGACCACCATTTAACTTTAAGTCTCCTAATAACCTTTCTGACATGATACTCAAATCCTGATTTTTGAACCATTTGATAGTACCAACGAAATATCCATGAGACCTTCAGACTACAAGCAAATTGAAATAAAAGATTTTTTTGAACCTTTAAAAATGTTTTTGCCTCTTTTTTGAAGTATTCAAATCCTTAAAGAGTAAGATTAGGTAAAATCTTACTCTTCAAGTCCAAAATATTCGAACCATTTTTTAAACCATTTTGGAAAATTAGTAAAACAATTTTAACGAAAAGAATGAACCAAGAATGGGAAACTAGTCTAAAGTAAAATACAATAAACCAAGCATCTTGATAGTCAAAATAATAGAAAAGAGGCTCAAATGAATCGTCTTTCAAGAGACGCATTTTCTTCTATTTCCAAGGGTCATGTCCCCGGTCCTCAAGATACAGTACCTTTTGAATTGAAATTTTAGAAAAATCAATATAATTTCTATTTTCTTGATTTTGAGTATGAGTTATTATGGTTGATCCTAATTTAATAATGATGGTTTCATAATAATCGTGAAATCTTTTTATATTTCTGGGAAAGTGTTGAAATTTTGAAGGAAAAAATATTTTGAAGACATTCTTCAAGTGATGAATACCTATGAATCCATGATGTTAACATTTCAAACATCGGAATATGAACATATTTTGTAAAATATTGAAAGGAAGATGGAGGGTTGATATCTGGGAGTTTTCCAGATCCCATTTGAATGGCTTTTCTAAAATCTGAAGGATGTTCGGGAATTTTTTGAACTTAAGAAAAAGCTAGGGTAGTTTTTTGAAAAGCTGAATAACTATGTTCAGCATATTTTGAGCATTCGAAGGAATTTTGAATATAATCATCAATTGAACAAATTGAAATTTGAATTTTCTTCGTCTTTCTTCTTTGAGGAAGAAGAAGACTCCATATTGTATTTCTTAAATATTTCACTCAATTTGAATATCTCTCGAATTTTTCTCACTATTTCCTCTTCTTTGTAAGAACTCTCTTGTGAGGAAGTCTGCAAGAAAGTTTATAGATCCTTGTATATATAATATTTCAAAATCAAAAAACGATAGTATTGCTTTCCATGTGGAAAAAATTTATTTTGAAACAAGATTGTTGATAGCTTTTAGAAAACATCTTTTGATACTTTGCATTTTATTTTTAAAATAATTTTCTTATTGATTAAATCGTCTTGAAATTTTTAAATACATAAAAAATTGATAAAATTTCTTTTTTTATAGTAAAATAATTCTTTTGGAGGTCAATACAACCACCAAAATGAAATCGAACTAACTATTCTTGACTTGACTCTTTTGGAATCTATTCGAGGACACCACCAAAACCAATGTCAGATGCATCGGTCTCAACAATAATTGATGCAGTGGGATCTAAGATTAACAAACAAAGAATACTTTTTATAGCCTTCTTGACATTTTGAACGGCTACTGTGTCCTCGTGAGTCCATGGGACCGAATTCTTTTGTAATCTTTTGAGAAGTGGTGCACATAGGATTCTCAACTCTTTGATGAAGTCACCTACATAATTGACACACCTTAAGAAACTTTGAAAACTATTTTTATCAATGTTTTGAAAATCGACCCTGAAGGGTCAAGGGTCAAAAGGTTCAACCTGAGTCGACCTATGTCGAACCGAATGCAATAAATACATATAAAAAATAATAAAATACTATAAAAACAATAATTTTTTAAAATTTTCATATTAATAATTCAAAGTAAATCTATTTTTGTTAATTAGATTTTTTACCCTACAATTAGTCTCGATAATTCAAAAATTAAAAATCAATATGTTAAAATAGTTTCTTTGTTAAATTAAAATAGTTTAAAACTTATAGAAAATGATAGCTAAAATTAATATATTAATAATCAAGTGCAATTTAAGTTAAATTTGAAAATTAAATAAATAAAAGGATGAATGTGAATATTACAATTTAATTAGTTGGGATTCAAAATCAAATTAGTCAATTAGACATACATTTGGAAAATGATTTTGATGGGTATTTTAACATTTTTTGTTATGTCAATATCCTACATTGGAAATTTATGAAATCATTGGAGAACATCTATAAAATGCACTATCTAACATTAGAAGTTTATGAAATCATTTGAGAGAAGTGCATCTATAAAATGAGCATGTCATCCAATATTTGCCCATGCCTTTGAATTGTAATTTATAATGCTCATTCATGAAGTAAAAAAAATTTAAACTAAAAAAAATATCAGTTAATCGAGCATGATTTGGCCAAGTTTTGGGTCCGGTCCCCGATTTTACAAGTCGAATCGATCGGGTAGGACCAATTTTGACAACATTGATTTTTATCTAATATTTCATCAGGAAATTTGTTTATGAAATCTAGATTTCTTTGAATTTGTGTAATGGTTCCTAAATGAATGTTATGTCCTAAGAACCTAATGCTTGTTTGATATATAAAACAAAATTTTTATCAGAAACTGTTAAACCATTATTTTTGACTACGTGAATGAATGTATTTAAATTGTTCGAAATGTATTTCTATGCTTTCTGGAAAAAAAAAATTTTGAACAACATCAATTTAAACAATTATAAAGTTTGAATAAGGATTAAAAATATCATTCAAAAATTTTTTAAAGTTCAGAAGGAGCATTTTTTAGGTCGAATGTCATTACATTCTATTCATATTGTCCAAAGTAAACATTGAATGCAATTTTATAACGATCTTCTTCTATAATTTGAATCTGTCAGAAACCCGACTTCATATCAAATTTAGAAAAAATAATTGCTTTGCATAACCTATTTAGGTCTTTCTTTTGAGGTAATTGATATATAATCCATTGAATAGGTTTGTTGAGAGGTTTATAAGTAATAACTAAACGAGGGAGTCCTCGCTCAATTTGAGCAGAATTATTGACATAAAATACCGAATAATTCTATGGTGATTTACTTGGACGGATAAGTTTCTTATCCAATAAATCATTGATTTCCTTGATAAGTGATCGAGTAGTTCTTTATTCATTTGAATATGACAGAATTTTGTTGGGATGTTTGATACATGAAAATCTTGATTAAATGGTAGGGACACCATATGCTTTTTTCTATTCCAAAAGGCATTAAGAATAGTAGAGCATATATCTTCCTCGATACGCTTTTGAAAAAAAGATATTTGCTTTTGAAAAAAAAAAAAAAAAAGAATCTTTCAACAGTTCCTCGATTCTTTGAAATCTTATCTCTTCTTTTTAAAATTGAATATGTTTTTTTCTTAAAATTAATATTGTTTATCATTTTTGAAATAGAAAATTATTTCAAAAAATTATTATCTTTGTAAGAAGGAGAATTTGTAAATTTAAAAGTAATTTCTTTACCAAAAATATTTATAGTTAATCATTTTCAATCAACTTGAAAATGATAAATTTGAACAATAAAAAGGGTGTCAAGAATAACTTCTATGTCTAAATCTTAACAAAATAAAATATATCTTTAGAACAAATATTTGAATTACAAACATAAGCTAAGTTTGTATTAAATATTCAATATTTTTCCACTAACACCATAAAGATGCTCAGCAGTTTTTTCAAAATATTTTGTAATAACTAATCCTTCCCTAATACAATTTTGATCTGCACCAGAATCAATTAAGATAGAGTATGAAGTTTAATAGGTGTTTTGTGGGAATTAAAATTAGATTTTTAGTAGATTGTGACAGAAGTTTTTGAAATGCATGATTGAAAAGTTGTGGGACTCATGAAAGATGTGGTTAATATTTATTGTTTAACTTTGACTTAGATTAAAATCTGATTTTAATTCGAAACAAACAGGACATTAAAATCTTTATTGATAATAATATCTATTTGAAAATACCATTTCAGAAGTTGAATACGTCTAATGACATTAACATTTTATTCTTTAGTTTGAGGAATTTTTCAGGATTTGAGAAGTAACTTCTTCTTGTTCAAAAGATTCAGAATCATAAATAGTTTGATTTTCTAATTTAATTTTCAAGAGAACTACTTCCATTCTGATATCTTTCATTTAATTTTGAAGAATTGAAATTTGAGATTTCATTTCATTGCTTTTTTATCTTAAATCAGAATAGGAGAATTTTGAAGATTCAATTTCAAATCTACTCATAAGATTCTTAATATTATGAAGATCATCGTATTCATAAGATTTTGATGGAATAAGAGATTAAACTTTTTCTTTAGTTGAGGATTTTCAATTTTCTCAACTATCTCTTGAATAAATTCTTCTTCTAGTAAGAACATTTATGAGTTTGCAAACACAAATTTCTTTAGAATGTTTTGAAAAAGAGGAACATGAACTATAACTAGTCTCAACATCAATCTTCTTAATGTTGATAAACTATTTCTAACTCGGAATAGAAGAGTTTTTCCTTCCGAAAAATTGATAAGATTGCAGAGTTCAAGTTTAATATCTTCATCAATTTGAAGATTATTAATCTTATTTTTCACATGACATTTATTGGAATAATAACCCTTTTACTTGCATTTCCAACAAGTGACATTAGAATTTTTTGAAACCCTCATCTTTGAAAATCGTTTTTTAGAATAATTTTTTGAAGGTTTTTGAAAAAATATATCTTTTTGAAAATTGTTTCTTCTTTTGTAAGAGGGAAAACGTTTTTCTTTTCAATTTGGAAGAAGGCGGTTCTGTCTTGGGAAACGTTGAAGCTTGCTTCTTCTCTAGAGTTTTCTTGGTCATCAATACAACATGCCCTCTCAATGTCATATTGTTCACAAAATGATCCAAGTTCTTTGCGACTTTCCTATCTTTGTGATTTTAATTTGGCTTTGAGTTTTAAATCATTGCAAAATGCAAGACCTTCTTTATTGGTAAAATGAATAATCTCTCCATATATAAGTTCAGCATATCTGATATTTTCTTGATGTTGACTTCTAATTGAAGTCCTAACTCTTTATGTAAAGAGTTTTGGAAATCTAGATATAAATCTTTCTTTCCAATGAAATTGATCACAATCTTCACATACATGTCTTTATACCACCAAAAATCATGAAGTTTTGAACATTGAAGATTAAAAACAATTTCGGATTGTCGATTCATTAAATCAACAGGTACTCCAATGAAATGTTTGATGATATTGTAAATAAGGACAAAGAAACTGTCATTTTCTCCGGTTTCATCATTTTGAGAGTTCATAATCTCTTACTTTTCTTCTAAACTGAGATAATTCCCCCACAAATTTTTGAACTGGCCGGTAAATTCGATAACCAGATTTAAAGTTGAAGTTTTAGGATCAACATTATTTGCTCTATATGATTTCTAGCATATAGACATAATTTCTTTTTGTCGAATTTTGACTATGTTATGCCATCAATATTCCATTCGGCGACAAAGTCACCTTTAAAAGTCATTGGAAATTTTATTTGTTCATCTAAAAGTAAATCAGGAGCAGTATGCTAAGGGTAAAATAGAGGAACTTTTGCATATGAACCGTTCAATTTATTAATATGAAAATTTTCATTTTCATTTTTAATAAATTGAGTTCAATTTCATCAATTGCATTGATATTTTTTAAAGGAGAATGAGAAGATAATTTAGATAATTGAGTTACAAGTTCTTTTAAAATTTGAGTCTCATTATCTAATTTTTCAAGTTGAGGAATCATGTTTGAAGGATGACGTTTGATTAAAGAAATGATATGGTTTTTTCCTTTATCAAAAGCAAATCTCTCTTTTTCCAAAGCGAATCGAGGACGAAATACAGTACACTATTTCAAATGCTTTTTGGAATAGAAAAAAGCATATGGTGTGTCAACCATATACTCATGATTTCCATGAATCAAACATCCCAACAAAATCCCGTCTTGTTCAAATGAATAAATAATTACTTGATCCCGCTATCAAGGATATCAATGATTTACTCGATAAGAAAATTATACGTCCAAGTAAATCACAATGGAGTTGTTCAGCATTTTATGTCAACAATTCTGCTGAAATTGAACGATGAGTCCCTCGTTTGGTTATTAATTAAAAACCTCTCAATAAAGCCCTTAAATGGATAAGATATTCATTACCTCAAAAGAAATACCTATTAAATAGGTTATACAAGGTGATTTTAAAAAATAAAAAATAAAAAAATTGATATGAAGTCTAGTTTTTGGCAAATTCAAATTCAAGAAGAAGATTGTTATAAGACAACTTTCAATGTTCATTTTGGATAATACAAATAGAATGTTATGCCATTTAATCTAAAAAATGCTCATTCTGAATTTCAAAAAATTATGAATGATGTTTTTAATCCTTATTTAAATTTTATAATTGTTTACATTGATGATGTTTTAATCTTTTCCAAAAATTTAGAACAACATTTCAAATATCTCAATACATTCATTCATGTCATCAAAAGTAATGGTTTACCAGTTCCTGCTAAAAATGTTGTTTTATATCAAACAAGCATTAGGTTCTTAGGACATAACATTCATCTAGAAATCATTACACTAATTCAAAGAAGTCTAAATTTCACAGACAAATTTGATAAAATTCTAGATAAAAACAGTTTTCAAAATTTTTTTAGGGTGTGTCAATTATGTAGATGACTTTATCAAATAGATAAGAATCATATGCGCACCTCTTTTCAAAAGATTACATAAGAACCCGGTCCCGTGGAGTCACGAGCATACTGTGGATGTGCAAAATGTCAAAAGGGCTATCAAAAGTATTCTCCATTTGTCAATATTAAACCTCACTGCATCAATTATTGTTGAAACTGATGCGTCGACATTGATTTTGGTAGTGTCCTCAAACAAATTCCAAAAAAAAAAAAAATTATCAATTGTTTTATATATTTCAAAATTTCAATATGATTAATAAATAAAAAGTTTATTTTTAAAACATATTGTAAAGCATCTAAAGATATTTTACAAAAAAAAAAAAAAAATCAAGAATCTTGTTTCTAAACAAATCGTTGTTAGCTGGCAAGCAATTTTGTCATGTTTTGATTTTGAAATCCTGACCTTCAAACTTTCTTCCATACTTCTTCACAAGCGAGTTTTTACAAAAGAGATTAAATTGTTCGAAAAAATCGAGAGACATTCAAATTGAGTGATATATTCAAAGAAGAAAATATAGAATCATCCTCTCCAAAGAAGAATGATAAGAAAAAGATTCAAAATCTCATTTGTTCAATAAATGATTATATTCACAATTCATTCAAATGATCAAAATATCCAAAGCATAGCTCTTCTACATCTCAAAAAATTACTTTAGCCTCAAAAAGTCCATCCTCTCAAATTCAGAAAATTCTGGAACATCCTTCAAATTTCGGGGCAAAAAAAAAACCTCCAAATAGGATCTGAAAAATTAATGAATATCAATCCACCTTCTTTTCAATATTTAACAAAATTTGTTCATATACCTTGTTCTCATCTCTAGAAGAATGCCTTGTTATGAAGTTATCTTTGTCAAATCTGGATCAGCTATAATAACTTACACTCCAAATCAACAAAAGAAAATTTATATTGATTTTTCTAAAATTACAAGTCAGATGGTATTTTCATTCGAAGATTAGGGACATAACCCATGGAAAGAAAAAAGAATGTGCATCTGAAAAAACAATTCATTTGAATCTCTATTCAATTATTTTGATGATCAAGAAGCCTAGTTTAAGGTGTTTTATTTTAAACAAGTTACACATTTCTTTAAATTTTATAATTGTTTACATTGATGATGTTTTAATCTTTTCCAAAAATTTAGAACAACATTTCAAATATCTCAATACATTCATTCATGTCATCAAAAGTAATGGTTTACCAGTTCCTGCTAAAAATGTTGTTTTATGTCAAACAAGCATTAGGTTCTTAGGACATAACATTCATCTAGAAATCATTACACTAATTCAAAGAAGTCTAAATTTCACAGACAAATTTGATAAAATTCTAGATAAAAACAGTTTTCAAAATTTTTTTAGGGTGTGTCAATTATGTAGATGACTTTATCAAATAGATAAGAATCATATGCGCACCTCTTTTCAAAAGATTACATAAGAACCCGGTCCCGTGGAGTCACGAGCATACTATGGATGTGCAAAATGTCAAAAGGGCTATCAAAAGTATTCTCCATTTGTCAATATTAAACCTCACTGCATCAATTATTGTTGAAACTGATGCATCGACATTGATTTTGGTAGTATCCTCAAACAAATTCCAAAAAAAAAAAAAAATATATTATCAATTGTTTTATATATTTCAAAATTTCAATATGATTAATAAATAAAAAGTTTATTTTTAAAACATATTGTAAAGCATCTAAAGATATTTTACAAAAAAAAAAAAAAAAGTCAAGAATCTTGTTTCTAAACAAATCGTTGTTAGCTGGCAAGCAATTTTGTCATGTTTTGATTTTGAAATCCTGACCTTCAAACTTTCTTGCATACTTCTTCACAAGAGAGTTTTTACAAAAGAGATTAAATTGTTCGAAAAAATCGAGAGACATTCAAATTGAGTGATATATTCAAAGAAGAAAATATAGAATCATCCTCTCCAAAGAAGAATGATAAGAAAAAGATTCAAAATCTCATTTGTTCAATAAATGATTATATTCACAATTCATTCAAATGATCAAAATATCCAAAGCATAGCTCTTCTACATCTCAAAAAATTACTTTAGCCTCAAAAAGTCCATCCTCTCAAATTCAGAAAATTCTGGAACATCCTTCAAATTTCGGGGCAAAAAAAAAACCTCCAAATAGGATCTGAAAAATTACTGAATATCAATCCACCTTCTTTTCAATATTTAACAAAATTTGTTCATATACCTTGTTCTCATCTCTAGAAGAATGCCTTGTTATGAAGTTATCTTTGTCAAATCTGGATCAGCTATAATAACTTACACTCCAAATCAACAAAAGAAAATTTATATTGATTTTTCTAAAATTACAAGTCAGATGGTATTTTCATTCGAAGATTAGGGACATAACCCATGGAAAGAAAAAAGAATGTGCATCTCAAAAAACAATTCATTTGAATCTCTATTCAATTATTTTGATGATCAAGAAGCCTAGTTTAAGGTGTTTTATTTTAAACAAGTTACACATTTTTTGTTTATACTTTTTCATCAAAATTGTACAACAAATTTTCCAAAATGGTTCAAATATTTTGGATTTAAAGAAAATATTTTATCCATTTTTACACTTCAAGGATTGGAACACTAAAAAAAAAAGGCAAAAACCTTTTTTAAAACCTCAAAAAGACCTTTTATTCCAATTTGCTCATAATTTAAAAGTCCCATGGATATTCTGTTGGGATTATCGAATTGTTCAAAAATCAGGATATGAATATCATGTTAAAAAAGTTATTCGAAAACTCAAAATCAAATGATGGTCAAAATTTCATGAGACAAATTGATGCTCAAAAGCAGTAAATCCACGTATTTAAGAACAAAGGAACGCGGGCATTCCAAAATTATTCAAAAGGGAACTTGACAAAAGTGTCGATTTCCTCACAGAGAAATCAATATTATTGGTTATGTTAAGTCTGCAAAATTCCTAAAGAACTGCAAGTTATTTCAGAAAGAATTGTTGCTCTTGCAAAATCTTCATCAAAAAGATCAAATTCAAAAGAAAATTCTTCTTAAACAGGTTCATAAAATTATGAACAAAGCAATGAAGATATGTGCTTTGATTTAGAAAATATTTATGACTTAATTGAAGAAAAGACTCAAAAGAACACTCTTTCAAAAGAATTCATTATTCAAAATGTGTACGTCACCAAATAAATTATTAATGCTCGCTTTACCAATTCTTAAAAATGGACAAACAATTTTAGTATATTTACTAAAGTAAAATTTAAAAAGTCGGGAAAAGTGAAAAAGATGGTGGACAATTGTCAATTATTGTTAAAAGTTGATATGTCATTATCAAAAGGTGTGATACAATTTTCAAAAGTTGGTATGTCATTATCAAAAACGTAATGTACAATTATCAAGAGTTATTGGAATACAAAGATAATTAGTGATGCGAATTAAGCAAGTATGGGACGGATCGATCATTCCTGCCATGTCTCATCGGGTATTTTTGTTACATGGCATCATCCACGTACCTGTTTGAAGCGGGACGGGGTAAGATAGGGGTCCTACCCCATTTGTTTTTCTTTTTCTTTTTTATTTATTTTGCTTTTTTTTTTTTTTGTCTTTACTTAGTAAATATTATTAATTTCTTACCAATTTGTTGGAAATAATTTATGTTCTCTTTAAAAATATGATAAATCTATTATTTTTGTTCAATAAAAAATTTAAATTTGAAATTAATTATAAACGGAACGGGGACTATAATTCTCATACCCGCCCCGTACCCGTTTCAGGACAATGATCATCACCCCGTCCCCATTTCGTTTACCAGATTAGGTAGATAATCACCGCCGCATTCAGGACAGGGCCTCACGGGTTTCGGGTTAAACAAATTTTTTCGTCATCCCTAAAGACAATTGGCTGTCTTTTCAAATCAAAATGGTTTATTACTTTTCAAGATTCCTTAACCAAAACTAATTTAATTTCACGTCCGAGCTCGAGATTTTAGGTATAAAAAAAAATACTCAAGATGAAAGCTCTCGTCAAGTGTAATAGAGCAGAAGATATTACACTTCAAGAAAGTTTTAAAATTATCCTTGTAATTTGTAAACTCTCTTTAAAAATCTTTTAAATTGTAATTTTCAAGTATCAATTTTCATATTATAATTTCAATTTTTTTTATCAATAAATTCATTATTTCCATCAACCTCTACTTTTCGTGTCCCAAGACCTAGGTCTCTCTCTCTCTCTCTCTCTCTCTCTCTCTCTCTCAATACAAACGCTGTATTTGATACTCTTTTCATTGTTCAAATTTATCATTTTCAAGTAAACTCAAAAGGTTTAACAGCCTATATTTTTTGTCAAGAAATATTTTTCAAATTAACAAATCATCATTCCTATAACGATGTTAATTCTTTAAACAAGCATCTTAATAACATTAATTTTTTTTTTAAAAAAAAAAAACACCTTCAATTTTCAGAGAAGAAATTAAATTTCAAAAAAATTAAAGAACCATTACAAATTCTTCAATAAAAGAGAATTTCATTCCTTCAAAAATAAATTGAAGAAGAAATATGTTCTACTATTACTAATGTTTTTTAAAGTAAAAAGAAACATATTGTTTTTCTTCCTTATGATTCTGAGTTTCATGAATCAATTATTCCTACTAAATCTCGTCTCATTCAGATGAACAAGGAATTGTTTGATCATTATGTCAAAGAAATTAACAATTTACTTGAAAAATGATTAATTCGTTCAAGCAAATCTTCATTAGAGATGCTCCACCTTCTATGTCAATAATTTCACTGAAATTGAACGAGGTGTTTCCAAACTCGTCATCAATTATAAACCTCTCAATAAAGCTATTCAATGAATTCGATATCCACTACCCTAAAAGAAAAATCCATTAAACAAGTTACTCAAAGTCGTTATCTTCTCCAAGTTTGATATGAAATCTGATTTCTGGCATATTCAAATCAAAGAAGAAGATTAAAAAAAAAAAAAAACACTTTTTTCAATGTTCCATTTGGCCTGTATGAATGGAATGGCATGCCATTTAGTCTACAAAATGTTCCATCTGAATTTCAAAAATTTATGAATGATATTTTCAATCAATATTAAAATTTTATTATTGTTTACATTGATGATGTTTTAATTTATTCAAAAAGCTCAATACAACATTTCAAGCATATTAATACATTCATACATGTTATCAAAAATAATGGATTAGTTGTTTCGGCTAATTAAAGTCATTCTTTGTCAAACTTGCATAAGGTTATTAGGTCACTACATCCATCTAAGAACACTCCCATCCAAAGTAGTCCAAAATTCATAGACAAATTTTCTAATGAAATTCTAGATAAAACAAGTTTGCAGCGCATCTTAAGCTATGTCAATTATGTCTGATTCTGTCAAAAACATATGACTACTTTGTGCTCCTCTTTTTAAAGGCTACAAAAGCATTGATTACCTTGAAGTCCAGAGCATACTTTAGCTATTCAAAGAGATAGAGCTGCAGTCAAAAGTATTCCATGTCTATCTATTATAGACCATTTAACCTTCATTATTGTTGAGACAATGTGTCATACATACGTATGTTGGAGTACTAAAGCAAATTCTAAAAGAGTCTAGTCAAGAACAGCTAGTGAGATTTCACGCAGGACTATGGATCAAAGTCCAAAAAAATTAAGAAATTTTATCAATAGTTTTATGTATTTCAAAATGATTTAATCAACAAAAAGTTTATTTCTCATAACTTGGTGCCTATGATCATCTAACTTGGGTTAATCGGCCTAAAGCTCGTTACAGGGGTCATGTTAGTCGCTTAATTGAAGGAAGCTTGCACTTAAGATGAATAAAAATATATAATCATTCCTTTTGAAAATTGTGATAAAAGAAACATATTTGTGCTATAAGTCAGGGGGGAGAAAAGATATTTTTCATTTGAAATGAGCTTTCATATGTAGGTTATAATATGTTATACGGTTTGACTTTCATAAGTTTAGGAATATAGTTATTAGCAATGGTGTTTAGCATGTCATTTCTCACAAATTTAAGGTTTGGAGTCCTACTGCCAGATGATTAGTGACACTTAACAGATATGAGTCACTTATATCATTTACTCCATGGGTGCTTTAAGTTGGAATTGTGGGAAAGTTTACTGTTCACTGCATATACATGTGATTGTTTATACCTACATTATTGAGATGTTGTGTGATTTCGCTTTGTCCCTTGTCATTTTGTGACAAAAAGTGGGAGAAAAATTTTGAGTTGGTATCATATTTTATGATTTACATTTATTTATGTCATTAGGGGTCGTTGGGGAGAAACATAGATACATTTACCTACTGTATTAAAAAAAATGAGAGTTTGCAGTAAGGGGAAGAATGTGCATTGCATTGCATTCCATGTCATAATACATAGCTGTTTGATTTTTGATGTTTAGTGATATTAATGTTTCGATTGGTGTTTTGATTGACATTAATGTCGCGTCTCAAATTTGTTTGCTTATTTATGATTATATGTTTCAATTGTTACACTTCCTATATCACGTGCTTTTACACTTGGTTTTAAGTTTTGATTTCATGAAACAGGTTAACAAGGAATGCAACTTGGGTAGATTAGTTTGTGTGTTTACTACCTTGACTTCAATTGTGTAGTTTTGTCACAGAATGTCAAATGGGGAGTTTGTTAGGTTTTATGTAATTGGCAATTCTGTGAAAAAAGGATTGAAATAAACATGTTGTAAAAAGTTAAGGAATTAGTTATAATATCGTGTAGTTAGGATTGGTAGTATAGTCCTTGAAGGAGTCCAAGAAGTCCAAGAAGATCACATATGATCAATGGAATGCAATTAGAAGTCTAAAAAGTATCAAAGAGCCGCACAAGTTATATTCCAAATTCTCAGTCATCACTTGCAATGCATGTTTCACATAGCAAACATTGGAATTTGGACAAGACTATTTCTATAAGAATTGTAGCCCTTCGAGTTAACTTTCTAACTCAATTTGAATCACCTCAATCGGACATTGATAGAGAAAGTTATGATGAAAATACTAACGACTGTCCAGGTGTCGCTCGACTGGCTCTCGCTCGAGCGACCAATGCATTAACATTTTCCCCTGACCTTCGCCGACAGATCGCTAAAGCGACCTACCTGTGTGGCCAAACCTATTTCACGATTTTGGAAAGTTTTAGACGGCTCATACTACTCAAACACCTCCAACTACAAATACAAAGGCTTTGGACGACTTTTGTAGGGTTGTTACATTGTGCATCTCTTGCATATCATATTCTCTACATCTTTAAGAGATCCAAGAAGCTATTCTTTGATTGATTCATCCATATATTCCTTCATTGAGAGACATATTCACTACATGTTTTAGAGATCCAAGAACAAAAATTGATTGGTGGAATTAAACATTCATTCTTATGATCCAGCAACCTGATTTTGGAGAAAACATCAAGGTGACTTAATCCAAAACTCTACTTCTTATTGGTCATAAGAAGGTACTTTCTCAACTGAACTTCAAGAGTTTCTAGAGGTTGAGAGATGTTGGACTACAATCGCAGGAAAAGCACAAAAATTGGAGATTCTTGAAATTCCACTTGGAAGAGACGTGTGCAGAAGAACGTAAAACTGCTACAGCATATCTTGGGAGAAGATTGTGAGACTGTAAGTACAGCGGATTAGGAGGCTACAGGAGGTAGATCGGGAAGTCTAGCGGAGTGACTGGATAGTATCTACGGTAGCAGATCGTAAGGTTGGAATGAGCAGCAGATCTTGAAGTTACAGGGTGTACAACAGCTAATGGGACTAGTCTGGAATTGAACTGTAACCCACATTGTCTATAATAGAGGTAACTGACTTGGTCTCGGAGTTTTTACCCAGTGGGGTTTCTCCGTCATCATATTAGTGTTCTTTGATTTACTGCTTTATAATTTACTGTTTATTATACAAATTGCGATAATTCGACATAGGACAATTGACTTTTATGTTTTAATCATCTAGAGATAATTAACTTGTGACTTGTTGCATGTTAAATTAATTTTTAAATTCTACATAGTACACCTATTCACCCTCATCTAGGTGTTGTTAGGATCGAACTTGCATTTCTCACAGGGTTCATAATTCAAGAAAAATTATCTTCCAATTGTGCATATCACCTCAAAACTTATTTCTACCAGTACTACCATCAATCAAGACCAATAATGGAGAAACTTTAATAAAGAAGATTCTATTATAAACAACTTTATTAAAGTAGCTTTACAAAAGTTGATTTCGATTGATTTTTATAAAGCTACTTTAATAAAGTCGATTAAAATGAAATCTTCTTTATTAAAGTTTATTTAAAGTCTCTTCATTATTCTATTAGACCGTCAAGATTCCATTCGACGATCTCATCGCCCGCATAGGAAACTTGCGGTTTCTTCTTTTCCTCCTATAACATATCAGGATAAGAAGGATGAGAATAACAATTTGGAAGTTTTGAATTTGGCCTTTCAATTTATTGATACGAGATGGTTTATCTTCAATAAATTAATCTTCAATTTTTTTTCTAAAATATCAACAGTATTGATATTCTTTGATGTTCCTAATTTGGATATTTGATTAGCAAGTTCCTATAAAATACTTGATTTTGGAGACAAAGAGTCCTTTTCAGCTTAGGAGTTAATTTTAAATCAATGAATTTGAAAATTGTATTAAGAGGTCTTTTCTCATCTTTTTTGGATGAGGAAGCTTCAGAATCAGAATTGGCTTCAATTCTAGATAATTGAGAACAAATAGACTGAAGAACAATATTTGTATAATTGTTTCGCGATTGAATATTTTTGATATCTTAGGCTGTAGTACTAGATTCAATAACAAATATTTCTTGCATTGGCGGATGTCCAGAAAGAGTTTTCCATTTTTTTATTAAAATTGGTATTTTGAGTAGAGTTTTTGTTTTAGTAATTTTCTTGCCAAAAACTTTGAAATGTATCCAATTATAAAAACCTAAATTTTCAGGAGAATCATAAAACTCTTCGCATAAAGATTCAATCTCAGTTTTTTTTTTTTTTTTTTTTTTTAACATTTGTCTAAGAGCATGACGAAAAAAATTGACAGGAGGAGTTTGATCGATTTTGAATTCAATTTTTCTATTAATTGTAGAAGTAATGACATTACATTGTTTATCCAATTGTTCTGATTGATTAGCAGCATATTGGACAACGTAGGAGAATCAGGCTGTTTTGATTCATTATCTCTCAGTTGCATATTGAGTTTTCGAAATAGTAAAATTGACTCCTTTTAATTTATCGGAAGAAGTCGAAAATCTTGATGATTGAAAAGGATTTTCAAATCTGATCTCAGATTTAGAAGGATAGGAACTTCGATGATTACTTGATGTCAATTCTTCATCACAAATCACCTTGACATATCCATCAGGAAAGGAAATGATTTGATTTGGAATCGATCAAACATGAGCAGGAATTGGGTTTTGAGTATTTTCAAAATCCCATTCAAATCCTCTAGATTGAAAATTTCATGATACCCTTTTTGAAATCATGGTATGAGAATGAAGCCGATTGTCCTCCATCGAAAGACTTTCTTCTTTAGGAGATGAGCAAAAGGCTCGAACATCAAAATTGAGATTTTTTGTTTGAATTTGAAGAGTAAGGGCATTAAGAATAGCTCCATCATTGAGATTGATAGTAAAATTAGGATAACAATTTGAAAAGATATGATTGTTTTTAAGATTTGATTCTAAAACAGATAATGATTAATTTTCAAATTTGAGAAATCTCTTATTTCTAAGAGTTAAAAGAATGGGAGTGTCTAAAACAAGTCTAAAAAGGTTTGACGACAATGTGTACAAGTCCTACATGAAGATAATTATATTTCTTCCTATAGGTTTGAATAGTATCTTTTGAAAATCAATGTATTTGAGTTGTTTTATTTTTTATAGCTAGAGTTTGCTCAAGGGTTTTAATAACATAATCTTGACAAAAATCAAACTTTCTTATTTCATAGATAGAACTTTTATCTACTTTTGGAATAGTATAGTTGTACAATTTTTCTTCAATTTGAGCAATTTGAAGTTTGTGAGAATTGGAAGTATCTAATGAAAATGCAGATGCACGTTCTTGATCTAATTCTTCATCATCATGAAAGGTGTTTGGAAAATTAATACTTCTATTTTTAGAACTATAAGATCTTCTAAACCAATTAGGAATCGGAGACATAATTGATTAAAACAAAATTATAATGACATACCATAGTATGCAATGCTACAGGATAGACTAAATCCAATCCAACCTACAACGGGACCATCAAACGCTAACTCGACAAAGCATACCATAATTAATTTTTTAGTGGAAGAGGAACTGACTGGATGTGAATCGGGTTATTTGATCAGTAGTATCATTCAGGATAATTTTGGTTTTCTTAGCCCTTATTTGGTGGCACATCGTTTAAATAGTGAGTTTTTTAAAGAATGTGTGGTTAAAAGGATGGAAAAATTTTGAATTTACGTGTTTGAATATTTTGTTGTGTAAATGTATGATTGAAAATGAGTACGTAAAAAAAAAGAACTCTGAAAGAATAGATTTTATTAAATAACAACTTTTAGACAAGAAAAAGGAAATAAAACATTTGAATCTTTGATTCAAATAATCAATCTTAAGCACGATTAAGTCTTGACTTCTACAAACTAAATATATAAGCCTCAACGTTTATTTTTCTATAACATTTTAAAAAAAAAAAAAAAAAATCCTTTTTAGATGTCAATGTGTATCCCCTATACTTTCTATGATGTCAAGACATATCTAGAACGATGACTACCTATGGTGATCAAGACTTCTACTTTGAACCATGGTAGTTAACACAATCTAAGAGGATATTTGGTATAAATTAAAATCAGATTTTAAGTGGATTGTGATAGAAGTTTTTAAAATATATGATTGAAAAGATGTGGGATCTATAAAAGATGTGATTGATATTGATTGTTTGACATTGACTTAGATTAAAATTCGATCCAAACAGACCGTAAGTTTAAGACAAATTGACGGCATGTCTAATCCCATTAATGTCCAACCAGTTTACATCAAACACAAATCAAATAGCAACCATACGTTTGCAACCAATCGCTTGCTTATTCATACTACTACTAGAAAGTAGAATCCAAAACCATAGTCTAAAATCTTATTCATTGTAATATGTAGTTATGTACACATATTGTATTCAATCATGTATACACCAAGTTTGGCAAACTGAAATTTGACAATTTAAAAAAAAAAAAATGAGTTTTCCAACCAATAATTTTTTGAAAATAAAATAAGTGTCAAAGATGATGTACATTTTAGAGTGTACAAATGGCATTTCCTATTGTATTTACCAAGAAACTTGCTTGATACAGTCTCAAGGACATGATTTCTCCCCCCACCTTAAACCCTCCATTTAGGGATGGCAAAATGACTCGCTGGCTCAAGCTCGACTCAAAAAAAGTCAGAGTCGGACTGGCTCGTGGCTCGGTGGGACCGAACCCCATTTTTGGGCTCGAGCTAGGCCGGCTCGTGAGCCTTTAAAAAAAAATTGCGTGCTACTTTTTTTATAAAAAAAATTATTTTTTCTTTTCATTTTAGCTGTAATTTTTTTTTATATGTTAGAATTTAGTTATTATTTATAATACGTATAAATTGAACAAATTTTAAATTCTTTAAAAAAATTTAGTTAAGTCACGAATTAAAAAAAAAATAAAAAATCAACCCGCTCAACTCTTTAAGTCCCGAGCCGAAAGCTTGGGTCAAGCCTAACTTTTTTGGCCAAGTGTTTGCTCGGTTCGAACCAAAAAAAGCTCGAAATATTTTTACTCGAGCAAGTCCGAGCAAAAAGTTTCGGCTCGGGGCTCAACTCGACTCGACTCGGCTCGTTGACACCCCTACCTCCATTTAAATCCATTACATACTATGGAGTAAAAAGGTCACAAATTGAAGCTCAGCCTCTATGTTCTAGGAGAGGTAAAACCTCAATGTTCACATTTTGCAATCAAATAACCTTAACTTCCATTCCCTATCTTGGAATCCATCCAATGTTACACCACATAAAAATTCATGGTGGTGCAGAAAAAGATACCCTTTTTTCTCGGGAAATTCTTCTTGTGTCAAGGGTTAAAACCATATCAAAGTCCTTCAATTATATACTTCAGGAGTTTCATGGCTTAAATTGAATTAAAAAGGCCATAACCACACCCAGGAACCAAAAGGACGACAATATACACAGTACATCAGCAAATGAATGTATCTGATTGGTGCATTATCATCTCTCTCTACCTGCATCTCTCAATATAATCAATTTAAATATTACGCAATTCATGTCAGGAGTACAAAGTCAACGATCATAGCATGATCAGAGGGTGGACTTAATATATAGTTGATCATTTTTGCTCGTGAGAAATGAAGTTCAATTGAGAAAAACATATTTGAGTATAGTAGATTTACCCAATTAGCATACTCTAAGAATGCAACTGTTTTGTCACTATATCTCTAGTACAGCATGTCTTTTGTCCACATCATGAGATAAATTTGATTATGTTACGTTGTTTGTGATTTGAACCCCTCAAACAAAAGCATTAAATGAAACAGACTAACAGAAGAATTTCATTGGATGAAAATTTCACATTACTCTACTCTTTATGTGAAATACTGAAAAAGGAAGCAAGGGAAATGAGGACAATATCCTTACCTCTTATCCACCAGGTCAGTTTTGTTGCCAACAAGGACAGTGATAACATGTATGAAGCTATTCAATCCACTTTGTTAAGGAATGACTGCTGCCTAAACACAAAAGGGAAACCACAATAGGAGGTAAATTATCATCAAAGTAGAAATAATCATAGTGCATTGCAATTATGATGCCTTAGGTCACAATGCCAAAATATTTCCACTTGAAACATCAAATGAACTTCATAAAAAATTGTGGACTCCATTTTTTACAATATCCATTATAATCTTGGTCTACATATATAATTACTATATTTTAGAGCAAGAAAAAGGAGAGAGATCCCTACTTGCAACATCATATACAATGACCGCAACAGGGAAGTCCCTTATATAGCCTGGAATGAGACTCCTAAATCATTCTTGTCCAGCAGTATCCCTTTAGTCACAAGAATACAAGATTAGTTTTCCAGAAAGTATATGGCTCAGAAAGACACCAAGTACGACACAATTCAATCACTGGAGTTAGGAACTAGGAAACATATATTCCAAATGCAAACGGCAACTATGCTCAAAAGACAGCATAACAGAAGTTACAGAAGATGAAGTTACGTGCATGCTCGCGTGCATTGACCTCTTTCCTCTATATATGAGTCCTAACCAAAGAAGCAACTTCCATGTCTAGCGGGATGTTACTAATAGCTACTTTTAAGTTTGAGTAACAAGGCCTTGGAATTGAAACTAATTTGAATTGAAGCCCACCAGTTTAAATTCCAGCGCCACAGTTCACTCCCTAAAAGTTCACCCTGTAGAAAGTTCAAGGTGCAACACTAGAGAGTGAAAGTAAATATAACTTCATGGCTTCTATAAAAAAGGCACAAGGACGTTGACTTGGTGCTGATTGATTAGAGTACATGCAATAGAATGCTTGTTAATGAAAGGAGTCGTGCAAATAAATGGATCACATCAACTTTCTGTTCCACTATCAAATCCAACATATGATCGCACTACTACATCTGGGCATTTGACAAGGAAACCTAAAAAGAGATCGTCACTATTACATCTGGGCATTTGACAAGGAAACCTAAAAAGAGATCGGTATTGTAATGCAATACAGTTGAAAATACAATAGATATCGAATAAAACTATTATCATTGGCATGCAATTAATTACAGGAGATGTAAAGGACCCGAGCAATATCTCAAAAAGAGACAAAGAGTTCATGTTAGTAATATGTGCTCAGAGACATTCATGGCGTTATAGCATCAAAAATCATCTCATACCAAAGCTGCAGTCGCACTCTTCGATCTTCGAGCTATATTGTCTTTGGGAGTAAATCAATGACAATAATAGCCTTAAAAGGCAATTCAAAAGCAATTAGGAACCAGTGTCATTTTCTTTTCTTGAGGTGGAAGATGAGATAGAGGAGTCTATCTAACAACAAATGTGTAATATCTCTAAGATTGCTACTGGGAATGTAAAACAATCCGACTGTAACAAATGAATTCAAAATAGAATAGTTCTAAGTTTCAGTAAGTAGATTCAAGACAACAAACAGTATGTTTGACTTTTCAACATCAACACTTCAAATAAAATCACTTATAGCCTAAGAAAAATCAGATTCATCAAGCCCTTTCTTTTTTTACTCCAGGTATTTAACTGATTATTATTTCAATACCTGCATAAGGATTATATAAAACAAAGACCGAATCAAAATAATCATATAATAAGCACGAGTTTTGTCCATCAAAGATTTCCTGCAATTTATCAAAAATACAGATTTGCTTAATATATGAAAGGTTGAGTTAAAGCAAAACACTTACTACTGTCCACAGTCAACCTAATCAGAAGCAGCAAACATGTGATCACAAAATTAAAAACTAAAATCTAAGAAAATGCAAAATAAAAAATAGAAACGTAAACTCTCAGATCCGCACTCATTAACCACAATCTAAAAATTCAATAAAAAATTTAAAAGAGGAATCTTATTTTTACCTGATAAGTGTTATCGAATAAATCGTACATTAAACGGTTAATATCGCTAGCTTTTCCGACCGATTGATGCGAGTGCCAAAACCAGAGCCATCAACCAATTTTGGGTAAATATGAAGGATAAACTGATCGAGCGATATTTTTAGACGGAAGGTTTAAGATCTCGTGGGGAAAATGATTAATTTTCCCAGCCGTGGGTTCATTTTATAACAATCATGCTACATGTAAGTTAATATTTACTCACTTTTTTTACACCGTACCACTTGTTTTATAATTGGACAATTTCAAAAAAACACATTCCCATCCATTTCAATTTGAAAATAAATGATATGTATACCGCATTGTCACTGAATGAATGTACAAGTGTCTATTGAACAAGGATCAAACTTGGTGAGTGGTGATAGCCCCCTTACAACAGGGGTGGGGGGCTGCCTTTTTCTGGGAAACCCCCCATTGTAAAGGGATGTACACCAACTTGTCTAGAATTATTTTTTATGAAAATTATTAATCAAATGTGTTTTTATTACAATAGAAAATATTACACTTATCCATTTTTATTGATTGATAGATGAGAAGGAGGAGATTGATGAGAGAGAGAAAAATAGATTGAATTACCTAGAAAATAAAAATTATACCTTCATAAAGAAAATATTTTCCTTGTTTTTTAAGAAAATATAGTCATATGACCAACATTTAGAAAATATTTTTGGAAAACTGTCAATCAGACACTCCAAAAGTATGAATTTTGGTGAAAAATGATATTTTTCGTGAAGGAAGGAAGATCGTATTAAACACTTTCCTTATTATAAAATTCTTTATTTCCTACTCATATTCAACCATATATTTACATAATAAAATATTTATAAGTAAATTCAAATTTATTTATTTTTTTACATCTCAATTATATATTCTCTAAAATACTACTATTCAAAATATCATTTTCTTTAAATTTCTCCATGTCAAATATGGGCTAACCAAAAAGTAAAATTACATTATATTAGTCCTCAACTTATTGATTCAAAAATAAGTTTTTCCTCAACTTTAAAGCAAAGAACTTTTTCACAACATTTCATTACAATGATGCAATTATTTTTCTATAATGGAACTGTTTAAATTTTATTTAGCCCTTGACAACTATTATTTGAAAATTCTTTTCTCTACATATTTATTTTTAACTACACATTCATACAATTAAATATACTGAGCATAAACCTAAAACTTTTTTCCTACTTTTTTAACCATACATTCTCCTAAAAATCATTATTCAAAATATTATTTTTCTCCAAATAATGGCCATAAAAAAGGGGCTTAAATTATCAACTGAAACACTTAAAATTTCTAGGCACGGACTAAATCGTGAAAAAAATTTACTCATCTTTAATATTGATAAGTGTAATTTCTAGGCACCGACTACAACATGATATATGATTTACTTGAACATGTATATTGTGCCAAAGTATGAGTTTAATTGATATTTTGCAGCATACTTTTCATTACTTTGTTTAGGTTTATGCGCCGAACTTAATATAGGCTTCTCCATGTACCATCTGCATTGTACACAATATGATCTTGTGAGTAAGTGATGACTATGTGTGAGACTTGGTTTCACGGGTAACCTTTTCTTTAGTATAGAAAGGGAACACCGTGCGACAGTAGTCTGCTCCGCTAGACTACCTTCCGCCTACTCTTGGTCGTTTCGGGACGAAAGTAAATTTGATCATAAATTAAAGAAAGCTTGCAACATGAAATTGAAATGCATTGGAATAAACTTGATTGTTGATTGCTAGAAAGTTGAACATTACAATAGACGAAAGCAGAAAATTACAATGGCTAGTGCAGGGGGCGAACACTAGAAAGCTTGAAAATATTTGAAAGACTAATACCCCCTATAATAGACTTCGGAACAAAAACCCAAATGACGGGAGTCGACGTCTTTCGGCTAAAGAATCATACTAAGATTTCTTAATTTCTATCTATTTAAATAAATTATTTACAATGATAGGGTCATGGGGCTTAAGCAAAGCTGCAGCCCGTAACATTCTCCCCCATTTGTTTTGGCAATATCCTCGAAACCATTGAGTGTTCTTCTTGCTGTTGCATTCGCTCTATTTGACCAAGTACTCTTGAAAATATTTCCTAGAAGCTCGAGTACTTTGGTAGCCAAAAATCTTTTCAGCAACCTTCATTTCTGATCGTTTTACTTTAAGTACTGGTTGCTTCAAATTTGCAGACCTTTTGTACTGTTTCTGATTGGTATCTGCAGTATGGAGGAGTAACGGTTGCTGGCTAGTAGTAATTTGAAAAGGATTCTCATTGGGAGAATAGCTCTTTTGAATATTGAAACACATCTGAGCCACATCTGAAAGTTTCACCCGAATTTCATGCGAAGTAGAGGTAAAGTGCTGAAAATAGTCTCACAGCATAGAATTGAATTGCTCTGTCTGTCTGTCCTCTGATTTTCGGTGAATACTAGAATTCATGCTCAAAGTTGAACCAAGAAGTTTGAACAACTCGGTTCAAAATATGACAATAAATCGAGAATCTCGATCATTGACGATGGGCGATCCCCTGTATTTGACAATAGGCTTGAAGAAGAGTTGAGCTGTCTCTTCGGCTGATACATACTTGGGCGATGTGTTGAACGTTGAATCTTTAGATAAACAGTCCATCCCGATGATGATAGTGCCAAAGTCTCCAACTCTTGGCAATCCACTAATGTAGTTCGTCGATTTGCTTTCGACTGATCCATTCAGAATGGAAAGGGGCTCCAGTAAGCCGGCATTTTCTAATAATCTGCCACATCTTGCTGACGAACAAGGCAAGTTTTCCCATAACTTGTAATGGCGTCCTACCTTTAAGGCCAGTGGTCTGTACGTTGTGGACGTGCGGAAGTGTTCTCCACGATAGTCCCACTTCCCAACACTTCTCCATCTTACTTTCGAAACTCTTCAAGCTCTGGCTGAGTCATACGGTATGGTGTCTTGGTGGGAGGTTTGAGACCCGTAACAAGTCCAATCTTACGATCAATTGCCCTCCTTATTGGCAATTTTCTTGGTAACTCATCCGGCATGATGTCTTCGAACTCCTTAAACCCAGTGATAGGTTTTGGAGTAGAGTCGGTTGTCTCTTCGATCTCCTCTACTTGAAAAGAGCACAGAAATAAGGGTTCATTCATCTTGACACCCTTACTATATTGCATGGCCGAGATGCCTTTCTCGCCATTATTCCCAACTTGTGTGGGAATAATGAATGGTTTACTACCCATCATTAGTAATGAGTCAGAATGCGGCAACACTGCTGTCTTTGTATCCTGAAAATATTCCAATCCGAGAATGAGCTTGAAATCATCCATCCGAACTACGGACAAATTTGTCTTTCCTTCGAAGGGACCTACTTTGATTGGCATAAATTTTGCTATTCCCGCTATTGGTTGAGTAGGGGAGTTGATTGCTTTAACCTTCCCTTACCTCTTTCCAGAACAAGTCCGAGCCGCTCTACTTCGGAACTTGCAAGGTAGTTGTGTGTGGTACTGATAAGTGTATTTTATACACTTATTTGGACTCAAAAATATCGACATTTCGTGATTCTTTTAATGAAACTATAGCTTAATTTATTATATAATGTATTTTTAGGTGAAACTCAATGAATGGAAGTGAAATTGAAAAAAAGAAGCGAAAAGAGTGAAAAATGGCAAGATCCAAAGCTTGGGAGCTAAAGTAAAAATACTCAAAAGTTGTGTCGAAGCTTACGATGAAGATTCGAGAATTCTAAAAGTCAAATGGATGCAACTAAAGATCAAAAGGAGTGACAACAAATCAATTTTCAACCGTACAAGGATGTCGAAAGTTTTAGTTGGAGATTGAGACCTATTTTTAGCATAGTAAAAGCTCGAATTGAAGAAGAGCTATTTCTAAAAAAGTTGTAGTCTTTAGAGTTATCTTTCCAACGCATCTTGAATCACCTCAATCGGACATCAAAAGGAAAAGTTATGACAAAAATATTGAAGCAAATGCAAAGTGAACAGAAACTCAGCGCCCAAATGCTACCTTTTCAGCGCTCAAGCGCTACACCATAGCTTGGAAACAGAAAATCAACAGAGATCTAGTGCTCAAACGCTACCTGGGAAGAAGTCGTGGCGCTCAAGCGCTGCGCCGTAAAATCTAGGTTTTGTTTTTCTTAGGCTACGAAAAGCCCATGAATAAGTCTCCAACTTGGCCATGAATGTGAGGAGCTATAAATAGACTTAATGGGGCACGAAATTGAGGGTTCCCACACATTGAAAAGAGGGTTTCACATTTTGTAACATTGAGAGAAAAACACAAGATCGAAGAGGAATGATTCAAGTTCAAATCAAGGATTGGAAGTAGAATAAGATCTTGGTGCAATAGCTGATTCTTTCCCATCTTTTTATCATTTAAATCCGGTGATGTATTCGAATTTAGTTATTTATTTCATTGTTTGATTATGAGTAGCTAAATTCATTATTATGGCAAATAATGTAATCTATTGAGACTCTTAGTTCTTTAATTCATGAATTCTGAGTTTTATTCTTCCATTTGTTGATTTTATTATGATTGCAATGCATTGAATTACCTAATCAATAATTTGATGATCTATTGAGTTTCTTACGAATCGAGAGGTGAGTTTGAGACTTAGAACGTTTAATAAAATTCGGTAACGAGGTATAACGTGTAGAGATACCTATATTAAGTGTTGCGATCGTTATATGAATTCCTAGTGCCATAACTCGTTTAACTAAGGGTAATTCGATAGAGATATGGAATTGAATTAGTTAAATAGGCTCAATGAGAACTCGAGAGGGGTAAATTGAATACCGTAGGAGAATTCGACCGAACAATACGTTAGGCTAGAATCTTGAATTGAGAATTAAGGTGATTATTAGATAAAGTTGTTTTACCCTAATACATCTTATATACATGAATCTTTGATCTATTTGTATTTGTTATTTCAGCATAATTTTCATTAGTTTTAGACATTTAGTTCATTTAAGAAAATCAATATTTCCAACTATCACAATTCCTTATTTGTTTTACTTCCATCAAATAAGAGTTAGAAAAGTAGATTAAGATTAAAGTATAGTTCTCGTGAGAACGATAATCCAGACTCTTAGGTCCACTATATTACTTGTTACGATATCGTACACTTGCGATATAAAAATACGCAACAAGGCATCGGTGTCCCCCATAGCCCTGATTGGCTTTCCATTGATCCTCACATCAATGTACATTAGGCTTTTAACCTTACAAGTGAGAGCATTTGATTCTTCGATCTTCGACTCTTTCAAGGGAACTCTATCCCTTTTAGTAGCTCGGTGCGATAATGTATTGCACCAATGCAAGAATGCACCAACTACATCATCATCCCCTTCGGAGTCGGTGTCACCACGATAACTAGCTTGTGGGGTATTTTGCTTTGAACTCGAGCCCCCAATTGCTTGTTGACGGTATGCATTCACCATCCGTTTCTGAGGACACTCTGCAACTCGATGAGGTCCTTCACATAGAAAGAACTTCAATTTAGGAGTGACATCAGATTTGCCATCCTTTGCTTTTCCATGATTCCAGTCATTACTGGTACCGCCGTTATAGTTTCCTTCACGGCTGTTTTGATAGTTTCCTTACGAGTTGCTCTGGCGGTTGCCTTGATAGTGTCATCCCCTATTCTGAGAGTAACGTTCTCCCCCATTTGAGTTTGAGCTGGGTCTGAAAGGTCTCCTTCCACCTTCAACCGATTGACTATTTCCCAAAGGTCGATCCTCGCTCGATTCCGGTTGATAGTCACTCACATATTCGACAGCTCTCATAGTTGTGCTCAAATCAATGACCTTCTGTCTCTGAAGTTCCATGCGTGTCCACAGTTTCAGCCCTTCCATGAAGGTGAATAGATTATCCTCCTCTGACATATCTCGGATATTCAACATATGCCCCGAGAAGGCTTTCACATATTCCCTGATGGAGCTTGTGTGTTTTAGTTCTCGTAAGGTCCGACGTGTCTCATATTTCACATTCTCTGGGAAGAACTGAGATCTGATTGCTTCCTTGAGAAGATCCCAAAAATCTATTCGGACCCTGTTGGCCTGAATGTCAACATACTTTGTTCGCCACCATAGCTTTGCATCTCCACCTAGATACATGGTAGCTATTATGACCTTTCTCGCTTCGTCCTTGATCGAAGCCACAAGAAAGTATTGTTCCATATCGAACAAGAAGTTCTCAACTTCTTTAGCATCGCGTGCCCCTTCGTAGGTACACGATTCTGGAATTCTGAGTCTATGCACCGACTCATGTGCGATGACTTGTCCGTTGCCAATCGCGCGTTGAAGAACTAGTAACTGAGTTCTCAACGCTCCCATCTCATCCTGCAAATTTGGTATGATACCAATAGTTTCAGTCATAGCTGCGCAAGCCTCTTGGCTTTCATCCAGTTGGATGCGTAATTCCCGAATTTTCGTCTCTGCCACCTCGACCTTTTCTCCGAGGTTCTCCATGGCAAAACATAACCTAGTGTTTGTCACCTCAAGCGCCTCTAAAGGCTGTCTGGTGTTCCTCTTTTGAACATCTACCACCTCTGTGGTGTTCGAGGAAGTTGGATCAATTTCCATAGCTTTCTTATCGAGATCTTGAGCCTCAACTCTGATACCAACTTTCACGGGTAACCTTTTCTTAGCATAGAAAGGGAACACAGTGCGGCAGTAGTCTGCTCCGCTAGACTACCTTCCGCCTACTCTCGGTCATTTCGGGACGAAAGTAAATTTAATCACAAATTAAAGAAACCTTGCAACATGAAATTGAAATGCATTGGAATAAACTTGATCGTTGATTGCTAGAAAACTGAACATTATGATAGACGAAAGCAGGAAATTACAATGACTAGTGCAGAGGGCGAACACTAAAAAGCTTGAAAATGTTTGAAAGACTAATACCCACTATAATAGATTTCGGAACAAAACCCAAATAACGGGAGTAGACGTCTTTTGGCCGAAAAATCATACTAAAATTTTCTAATTTCTATCTATTTAAATAAATTATTTACAATGATATGATCACGTGGCTTAAGCAAAGCTACAGCCCGTGACACTTGGGATAGTTATCATTTGTTTGTAAGGTGACCTTATGTAACGCCACGAAAATTTTAGAATAAAATTTTATTTATTTTATATGCTATATTATTAATATTTTAAAAAATGAGGACTAAAATGAAATATGTTTTAAATTCCTATTTTATTTGAACCAAATAATTAAGTATTATTAGAGTGATAATTAGAGCTCATATTGCAGCTCCTAATTAATTTGGATTCTTTGATCCAAGAAAAACTTTATTTGGATAAGATTCAATAAGTTAGATATAACTAAAGGAAAATAGAATTTTGAAAAATTAAGGATACTAATAATATTGGCAGCCAAGTGTAGATAAATTTTTTGTGTTTTAATTAAGATAAAAGGTTAATTGTAATCCAATTGATCTTGGTTTATGATTTGAGTTTTTATGGTAGCCAACGTGTGAGATGTTAAATGTTGATTTTGATAATGATACTTTTTTGTAATTTGATAAAGCTAAATATAATTATAATTCTATTATTAGAAATCAATTTTTATCCAAAATTCTTATATTACATCGTTTTTAAAATTCTAGTTGCATAATTTCAACTATAAATACGGTAGGAATTCTCATTATTTTCTTCATATAAAATGAAGACAACTATGAGAGAGAGAGAGACGAAAAAGTAAAGAAAAATAATATGAGAACTTTTACGTGTAGGATTGTATTATTTTCAATCTGTCGAAATTAAGGTAAGATACTTTTGTGCAAATGGTTTGTTTTCTTATACTTTTATATTCAGAAACTTATGCATGTATTTCCTGGGACCTTCAAGTTCTTTCTTAAGAGGTATGAAATCTTTCAAGAATTTAAGATAATCTAATATGGGTGCGTCGCTTGATCACCTATATACTTCATAAGAAAAGAATGGTATGAAGTGTTTATTTTATTGTTATATAATTATATACGGAAACTACATGTATCTTATTGGATATTTTTAAATACTCACTATTGTGAAAGATTTACAATTAGTTCGGGTCGATTGAAACAATGGCGGGATGGTAATGCGAACTACCAGAGGATTTGAAAAAATAAAAATATTAATTTTTTTTTATCTCCGAATTTATTTGATTGTTTTTTTTTATCTCCCAGTACATTTTTGGTGAGTGGTTGTTCATTATTTTACATTCTCATTACATCAATTCAAGATCCAAGAACATATCTAAATATTGGGATTAAACTTTTGATTCTTGAGATCAATCAACCACGAGTTTGAGAAAAATATCAAATTCATATAATTCAAAATACACATTTCCTAAAAATAATCAGGAACGTACTTTGTCAATAACTTTCAAGTGTTGTTGAAGATTAAGGGAGGTTGGACCACAAGCATAGAAAGAGTACAAGAATAATGCATTCTTGGTGATCCATAGGAGATAAACAATTCTAGAAGATTAGGAACGGGTTTGAGTGAAGCACGTTCCAGCAAGTCTTAAAGATTAAAGGAATTATATCAACAAGTCTAATAGGTTTTTACCCAATTAGGGATTTTCTCCGTCTTCAAATCTTGTGTTATTTATTGCTCTATTTATTATTGTGACAATTCAACATATGATAAAATTGACTTGATTGACTAAGTATCTAAACAATTTTAAAGTAACTTGTTGCTTTTAATTAGGAAGTTTAATTTCGCATTATTCACCTATTAGGTAGTGTTTGATTTGCATCTTTTTCCGTGGAACTAGGAAATTGATTTCCATCTTCTTGATTTTGACTTGTTTGATTAACATTATTTTCTAGGCAAAATGATTTCCAACTATTCTAGATTTTGGATGAATTGGTTTTCTCACCTTTTTGGTGGGGAAAACTGAGTTCCATATATATATATATGCAATGAAAACAAATTTCATAACTAATTGTAAAAAAAATCACTTTAGTGGACAATTTCCATGTAAAATAAAGTCAAACGAACACTAAATTTTGAATGAAAAAATGATTTTTTTAGGAAATAATTTTTTTCATTTTTTTTTTACTTTTTGGCAATGGAAACAGATTTTATAACCAATTGTGAAAAAAATTATCACTTTAGTAGACAATTTTTATGTAAAACAAAGCCAAACGAATACAAAAAAATCCAAAATTTTAAAATTTTCCGGGTGGGTGGAAAATTATAACAATTCCTTGCAAAATAATTTCTAAACAATTACTTTATCTGAAATTCATTTTCTTTCCACCCATTTTTCACCTTTGCAATCAAACGGTCCATTGGTTGATTTTATGATCGAACTAGTAACTTTTAGAAAAATATAGCAGAAAAGCGGGTGAGAGTACCACGGTAGGTTCCACTCTTGCAGTAGAAAAAAGATACTAGTGTAATGGAAGAAAACATCAATGTTATAGTTAAATACAAAATAGGGTAGTTATATTAACATCACAATTTTTGTTGGCCCCTATCATATTTAATTGCAATGATGGTTTCTAATTTTTACTCATTTTGTATCTATGTATTCAACTTTTTTCATCGCATTCTAATGTTTAAACTTCGATTAATTTGCACATCTTATCTTTGATGATGGTTTCAATGCAAATATTATGTTGGTTGGGGATAATACTTTTTTTTTTGAACTTTTTTATTTATTGTTTATCTTGCTTATTTGGAACTACAATGGGTAAAAAAGTCTTTCTACCCCCTTTTAACAGAATTTTTAGATGTGATTACGGGCACGATGTGTTAATTAATATGAGGTTGATGTTAATAAAATGACCAAAAAAATTTGGTACAAAAGTGCAAATATAAGCAAATGATAATTTTCATTATAGTTAAAATGTGATACAATTAACAAAAAGGCACCCTATTATGTAATAGACTACCACCTTGTGTTAAACATGATTGTTCTCTCTTAGAACTTGAAGGCATCCATTTTTCAGTGACATGGGTTGTAATATTTCAGTAACAAAAAGTTGTATTTTGCAATTTAAAACATGGGATCCAAGAGTTATGTTTTTTTTTTTTTTTTTTTTTTGTTTAATAGTTGTATACACTTCAAATTTGCAGCATAGCACTATTCTTTGTAATAAAGATGTAAGTTCTATTTGCTGGTTCATGTCATCATGTGTGCTTTGAGTTTTATTTCCATACGAACGAAGTATGTTTGATTTTGGAAGACGATTGCTTGTAACTTCGAATAAAGAAATCAAAAATATTTTAAGGAGAGACCGAATTCAATTGACTTAAATTATTTTATGATTACCTTGTAGATAATCCATAAGGCCCCGTTTGATTGACAAATTTTTTTAGGGAAGTAGGAAAATCTTTTCCATTTCCAACTTTTGTAGTGTTTGATTGGCGAGATTTTCCCGAGAAAATATTTTCCAACTTTCTAAATTTTCACATTTTTGAGGAAAATAAATTCTTGATATTTTGGTGAGAAAATATTTTCCAACTTTTCAAATTTTTCTTTTTAGTTTTTGCAATTGGAAAAAATTCTAGACATAATGGTAAAAAAAAATTCACTTTTATTGACAATTTCCATGTAAAATAAAGCCAAACGAATGATATTCAGTATAATTATTTTTTTTCAATTTTTTTTTTTTGGCAATTGGAATAAATTCTAGATCCAATGGTAGAAAACATTATTACTTTAATGGACAATTTTCATAAAAAATAAAGTCAAACGGACACCAAACTTTCAATATTTTCCATGGAAAATTATACCAATCAAACACAATTAATTACAATTCCTAATAAAACAATTTCTAGGAAAATCTTTTCCCCGTAAAACATTTTATTTCCACCCATTTTCCATCTTTCTATCAAACGGACCCTAAGTTAAATTCAGCGTGCGTTTGATTCTTTTTTTTTTTTTTCATTATAATGAGAAATATGACTGCTGCAACTCAAAAAAGCAACTCCAATGGCCATGTTTCTCATCATAATGAAGAAAAAATGGGAATCAAACGGAGCCTAGTTTACTCATCTTTGTTGCTATAAATAAATATCGAAGTCAAAAATCTATATGCTAGCTAGTTTGCATTGTTATATATTGCACGAGACTTTTGTAGTATTGTATGAAATACAACTATTTTCATACCATGACGACTGATTGTATATAGCTAATTTTGTAGCATTTTGTTCGAGCTCCGGCGATTCATTATACTGTTTAGAATGGACTCCATTACCTTTTGTTTTGCATGACGTTCTCTTGACCTGGTACTAAAGCCCTCCAATGTTTGGTGGTTAAATATGTTAGAAATAGACTCAAACCATTTTTATATTAGTTCTTACTTGACACCTTGGTTCTGAATCGAAATTATAAAAGAAAAGAAGAGAGAATTGACTAAAAATAAATGAAAATGTATAGGTAGAGCCGGTTTTGGGCAGAGACAAGTGAAGCCCATGCCTCTAGCCCAAAAATGAAAGGGGTCTCAAATTTTTATTTTATTTAATACCTCATTCCTACCGTGAGAATAGTGGTAATTAACCTTTTTATCAGGCTAAGAGTTTTTTTGTCCTTTGACCAGTTTTTCTATTTTTTTAAAAATAAAAGCTATAATTTTCTATAATTTTAAGTTAATAATTGGTACCGTAATACACATATTTTGCATGTAGAACACAATTTTAGGGGGCCTAATTTGTAAAGTCCGCATTAGGCCCCCAAAATCACAAAACCAGCACTTTGTGCATAGGGAGTAGGCACATGGAGTGTGTAAATCCTCCTTGCTATTTTTTCATATATTTTTAACATTTTGATAGATTACTTTATCTGACAACTAGTAGGATGTTAAGGTGCAGTGCTTCAAGATGTCAAGGGGGAAAAACCACAAGTACGTTGCCAATACAACACCTGATTGACAGTTTTCCTTGTTTTTCACCTGCCAATGAGAAATGGAGAGTTGGTTCTTGTGAAATTTTCCTAATACATGTAGCTCATTATTGTCAAAAAATATTCAAGAATGTTCCCTTCGTTAAGTTGATGGAAATAACCCCCCTTATGGGTTTGATAAACAATATTTTCAAACTCTTTTTGTACACTCATTTTCAATAGCTTATTCACACGATAAAAAATTTTGTATTTAAATTCAAAAAATTTCATACTTTTTAACTACACGTTCTTTTAAAAATTACTATTATTAGTGAAAACTTCAAAATAAAATATTCTGCACTTGGCCCCTATTTGACACACATTCTTTAAAAATATATTATTTCAAAATTCATTTTCAACTACACATTTTTCAATAAAATAATGGGTTAATTTCACAAACGATCACTGAGCTTACCTAAAAATTACACAACGGTCACTAAAATTTAAAACTTACAGAAACGATCACTGAAGTTTCATGTGCTTCTACAAACGGTCCCTAAAGTTTTAATTTTGTTTCACAAACGGTCACCGAAAGACCATTATGATTTTAGTTGAAACTTAAAGGATCAAAACACGTGGACATAAAAACTTAACCATCTCAAGTGCAATTTTTTTGCTATTAAGTGTCACATTTGGAGTTAATTAGATGGAAATTGTAAAAATGATATTTTAATTCTCGTTCCGCCTATATACGTACAAGACCATAGATTTAGATATGAGATGTAAATATTTTTCTATGTTTTTGTGTGATCGTGCATAGATACATACTCATTTTCAATCGCATATTCACACAATAAATTATTTTGTATGTAAATTCAAAAAAAATTCATATTTTTTCATTACACATTCTTCGTGAAAACTTCAAAATAAAATATTCTGCACTTAGCCCCTGTTTGACACATTCTTTAAAAATATATTATTTCAAAACTCATTTTCAACCATACATTTTTCAATAAAAATAATGGGTTAATTTCACAAACGGTCACTAAACTTACCTAAAAATTACAAAACGGTCATTGAAGTTTAAAATTTGTAGAAACGATTACTGAAGTTTCATGCGCTTTCACAAACGGTCACTGAAGTTTTAGGGTGTGTTCGGTAGAAATTAAAATCGGATTAAAATTGAAAAACTAGTCGTTATTGTTGACTTTTATTAGATGAGTGAGACCCAATAACGACCATATTTTCAATTTTAATTGAGTTTTGAGCTGTACCAAACAAGCTCTAATTTGTTTAACAAATGGTCACTGAAGGACCGTTATAATTTTAATTCAAACATAAAGGACCAAAACACGTGGACATAGAAGCTTGACCACCTCAAGTGCAAATTTCTTTTAAATAAAAATACACTATATTTTTATGTGAACTAAAATAAATAAAAGTGTATTACATTGAAAAATATTTATATCTCATATCTAAATTTATGGTTTTGTACGTATATATGCAGAACGAGAATTAAAATATCATTTTTACAATCTCCATCTAATTTATTCCAAATGTGGCACTTCATAGCAAGAAATTTGCACTTGAGATGGTCAAGTTTCTATATCCACGTATTTTGGTACTTTAAGTTTGAATTAAAATCATAACGATCTTTCAATGACCGTTTGTGAAACAAAATTAAAACTTTAGTGACCGTTTGTGGAAACGCATGAAATTTCAGCGATCATTTCTGTAAGTTTTAAACTTTAGTGATCATTTTGTAATTTTTAAGTAAGTTCAGTAACCGTTTGTGAAATTAACCTATAAAATAATATTTTTTATCATATCAATAACTTTCGTTACTTTTTAATCACATATTTTTCACCGTATCATTATTTAAAATATATTATTTCCTCAGTAATATGTATCTATTAAATACCCCTTAAACTCAAATTTTTTTCTTACCTTTGAATCCGTCGTACTTCTAAAAATGACAGTTCAAAACTCTATTTTACTTGAATAATGATGGTTGTCAAATTGGGCATATATTGTATTTAGATACCCTAAAACCTCATACTTCAACCAACTACAAAGAGTGAGGATTCAGCATTTCACACAGAGAACAAAGGGTAATGGCATCGGCATTGAGGTCCAGCATACTGCGTCACATTCGGGTCCCGGTCTCCCGGACCCTAATCCTAAATGGATCCAAGATGACGGCCGTACGATCAATGTCATCTCACGGCGACGATCACCTCGACAAGGAAGAAGTCATCAACCGAGTCCTCGACATCGTCAAGAGCTTCCCCAAAGTCGATCCTGCAAAGGTCAACTCTGCGATTTGTCTTAATTAGCGCAATTTTTAGTTCTTGCATGATGAATTCCGAAATTCTTTACAAGTATTCTTGATTGCTGTTAGGGTTTGATGCTATGATATTTCGGTGTAAGATTTATTTGAGGGGTTTTAATGTATGACGTTGGTTTGGGAGAGATTTTTTCAGGTGACAAATGATTTTTCAGGGGAATGTGTGGTTAAAAAGTCAGAAAATTGTGGATCCACTGAAGAAAAGAAATTTGGGGAACGTGTGGGTGAAAATGAATATGGGGGAAAGATGATTTCTGAAAAATCTCTCCCAAACATAGACGATGGGAAAAAATTTTATTAGTTGACTGTAAATACGGTGTAAATTTAGAAATATTATATAGCATCCTTAGTGATTACAATGGAAATTCTAATTAGCCATTTTGCACAGCGATGGTTTTCATTATATGCTTCCGTGATAATGAAATGCAAGTTTTTTTTTTGGCTCTTTTTCCCCTAGAGTTTGAGCAGGTCATTTTCGAGAACAAGTTTACTGGTTGTCAAGCATTTTTTTCAAGGACGATTGACAAGAAAATTGAAACGAACTCAGGATATCATTTTTAACTATAGGATTTGCTTGATTAGGAGAAAAATTACGGACTTGTAAATCCAATTGGAAGCTTCTAATTTGATTACCTAATTCATGAATTTAAGCTAAGGGTTTCAGATTTCAACATTTATATATTGGATAAAAAGTTCCAGGTGTAATTCACTGAGGATCACATACTCCTGTTAAGCAGCTCATTTGATAGGTTGGATATTGAGTGAATTCAGCATTATATGATCTACATCATTACAAATTCCGACCTCTTTCCAGAGCATGCATGCATTCATATATCATTTTTGGGAGTTCGGAGACCACTCACTGTAATGCTTTTATGCATATTATATTCATACTTTGGACGATAGAAGAAAACCTTTGATTTAATAAAGATATATCATTTTTGGGTGAAAAATCTATGGTATGCTCGGTTTAAGCATTCGATGATCAGCTTGCTTGATGATTTAGACACAATCTAATTCTGGTCACTATTTTGTGTCGGCTTCTTGTAAACATTTCTTTTGGTATGTTTCTGTGAGTATACTTCAGATACATTTCTAGTTTCTTTCCAATTTAATTGTAGGAGATAATCTTGTAGCTACACACGATAAACATTTCTATATATTGTCCGTGTTTATACTTGCTGCTGAAATGAAAGTCTTCAGTGAGGTGGTAATCAGTTCGGAGATTAAGACACTGGTATCTAGAGGTATTTTCCAACTTCAAATCTCCTGTTCAACAAAGTAGGTCATTTCGCTCAACCTATACTCAAACCATTTGCCATTACCCAATGTCTCGCAAAAATGTCCATTAAACTTGCCCAGTTGGTCAACTTACCACACGATCTAAAAAATCAGGGTTTTATTCTTGTTGGCTATCTTATAAATTACTGAGTTGTATTCTTTGATACATAATAGGCCTTTTCATACATGGTTTGCAGGTTTGGGTCCTAATTATTACAGGTTATCAGGTTGGGCCAGGCACTTAACAGGGTTGAATGAATAATAAGGGTTGAACCAGGTTTCAATGAGAAGACGTTAAAAAAAAGTTTCAGAAATGTTCACCTGTTTACTGATGATCATAAAGACTAATATTATATCAGTTTAACAGGTCGTGTCTGGAAGTCCATGCTCATCTTCCTAGTAGTTCTTATTTTTCCCCATTGTAACTCTTTGGTTTGGTGGAGTTTTATTTCGTAGTGACAGTATGATCCAATATTAGCAACATTCTTTTGTTGTATATAGTTTAAATACACCTTGCATATAGTTTAAATATCATTAACATAGACTCATTAGAAAGATATCGTTCCCTCTGTTAGGAAATTGGTTCGAGTTAACACAAATGTTTGGGTGATAGTTGAAAAGGTGAACCTATAAGCATAAGTGATTAAATTGGCCTATAGTCAGCTCATAAATACGTTCTTGTTATGTGTGGACTTTAGTATATTAAAGATAAAATCTCCAATCTCGTAGGTGGAAGTTGACAAATGGTTATGACTCTATATAGTTCTATTTTCCTATAACGCGTATCTAGCTACTCGTCTTTCTCGCTTCTGTGACTGCCATATGGCTGCTTTTAGGGCTCTTTGCAGGATGCCATTTCTTGATCTACAATAAATTATAGATGCACTAGCATTAATGACCTAAGAAGCACCATAACTTGTAAACTCGTTACGTACTTGTATCCTATAGTATCCAAGCTCCTATATGTACTGGATACTTTTTTTTTTTAATTATTTTATGTATTTTATATTTTTTAAATTTTCGATTCGTATCCGATATGTATTTTTTAATTATTTTATATTTTTGTATGATTTTAACATGTATCCCATATGTTATTTTTAAATTATTTTAATAACTTATTAAATATTAATAATATTTATTTAAAATACATAATTAGAGTTTTAAAATTAACAACTAAACTTTATATTAGAAATGCACTATATTATTAATCTTTCAATACGTGTGAAACTGTGTTAGTTAACAAATATATTTTTATTATTGGAAATAGATAGTGACTAATATTAAATAATACATGTAAAATTATGTTACATTAATTCTATTAATGAAAATAGATAATGATTTAATATATGTAAAATCGTGCTAATAACATGCTTTAGTATTTTATGTTATTTATATTATTATGCTTCTGTATTAATATTTTTGTATTAATGAAATTATGTTGAATTTTATAAAACGTATTGGCGTATCATAATATTTTCAAAAAAAAAAAATCATATCGACATATCCGTGTCGTATCCTTATCCGTGCTTCTTAGTTCATGACTTTTGAAATATATTGTTCGTGAGCATTCTTGCATTCTGTTGCTTGTTGCCACTGGTTTAACTGTTTATATCATTACTATATGGAATTGGGATTGTGAGAATTATTCTGCACTGTGCAGTGTATTTTAGTCAATAAAGGAATGTACCCCCAGAAATAATAAATAAAGCATAAAATCTGATTTAGTTCTTGTTGGTGTATATACAAAAGGTAAGCACAATATTCAATAGAACATTCATTCACAGAAGCTTATAATCATAATTGAATGAATATATGATCTATGAAACCTTTTTCTACTATAACCTCTGAAATTCCTAGCACAAATTATAATTGATGCTGGTCAATACTATTGCAGTAACCATCTTTCTGAGAAATTTAACCACATATAGTTGTCATTCTATACGATCCCATGTTTAGTAAGAATAGATTTTATTCTGCAAATCTCAGGTTGGATATTGAGGACATAGTTGTTATGTCAAACTGTCTGCGTTCTATTTCAGAAGGATCCGAGATATTGCTTTTGTTCTGATAGTCTCTTAGCAGGCATTTAAGATCAAAATTGATGGTTTTCTTGTGCAGGTGACACCTGATGTTCATTTTCAGAAGGATCTGGGTTTAGATAGCTTGGACAATGTGGAGATTGTGATGGCCATTGAGGAAGAGTTTAAGCTGGAGATTCCTGACAAGGAAGCTGATAAAATCGACTCCTGCAATCTTGCAATTGAGTATGTCTATAACCATCCAATGGCTAGCTGAGTTATGTGAAATTTTTTGCTCTATGTTATCATTTCTTCGAGACAACTAGACATTCCATTCTGTCCTTGTTTGCCTTGTTGGGATGTTGTAGAAATTTGAACCTGGGTCGGGAAATAAATTGGCCCTGCTGGATAAAAAAGTAGTTCCACAGTGGGTTTAAAAATCTTGTTATTTTTGGTCTTTACTTTGTAATTTTCGGTTGTTGTTTTTCTGGTCGGAATGCAGATAACCCTTTTCATTAGGAGAAGCTTACACTAATCTATGAAAATTTATCGAGTTAAATTGTCGGAAATAACAATCAAATACTCTTGTAGCTTTTCATCCAGGATTTCAAATTGAACTTGTAGGGCAGAACTGTTCTTTCCCAGTCTGATTATAGTTATCCATGCCTCCCTTTCCCATGCTTCGCATACATAAATGATATGGACAAATTTCAGAAACCACTACTTGGTTCACAATGAACGTCATGACTAAAAAAACCTACTATTAGGACATTCACAAGCCGACTAAGTGAATTTAGAGGCCAATACTTGTCTCCAATGGAGAGATTATTGTACGAGTGGTTCCTTCATTCAATTATAATGCTATTCATATCTACCGCTAACTTATGCATCCCCATAGTACCTTTGAAATTGTCAGTCAATGGCATTCTTGTAAAGATCCAATATATTCTGGGAGTATATATATGCCTAATTTCTTCTGGTTATCTAACTTGTTGATAAATTGCATCATTTCAAAGATAACAGCAGCATGATTGAATTTACCCCGACCCGTTTCATATTTGATCACTTGTGATTGGAGTATATGCCGATAATCTTATCTACTCGATACTTCTCGTTCCTACTGTGACTTCTCTGTAGCTTTACATGACTAAATTGCAAGGGTTGAACAAGTAATAGTGAAAACCTGAATCAATCCTTTTCTACATATTAAAAGGGACATGCCAACTGATGAAAATTCGAGAAGTCCAATTCAAGTACCCCGAGAAGTGTTTTTTATTTGCCAAACTGTTTGTAATTCATTATCACAATTGTGTCCTATTCGTGTATTGATGACATTTCATTTTCCCAAAATAAATCCTTTGATAAAATCTTCTACAAAAGTCACTTGGAAGCAAGTAATTTACAGTGATGACAGTTATATGTATTGGGAAAATCAATATGAAAACAAGAACTGAAAAAAAAGTCATGGCCCGGCCGGTCCTGAAGAAAAGTGCGAGAACACATCTAGTCGAAGGACTCTGGCAACTATGAGTTGTGATTTGTTGTCCAATTTTTGCTGTCCAAATTTTGCTATCTAATTTAATGTCTACCGATTAATTATTTACAAATCATTTTACATTAAAATGTCACATTTTTAAGCATAAAGAGTAGTTAGAGAAAAGTTTTAGACATGTTAATTTAAAACAATGTGTCAATAACTAATTAAATCGATAAGAAATTGAACAGTAGATCTCAACTTGTCAACTATCAACTTTAAGATAGCGCATTTAAGTGCTTAACTTTTAAGTCACATCAATCCAGGTAAAGAAAGGAAAAAGAGTAGTTTGGAGATAACCGAGTGCACAAAAAAATGCTCGTAAATCACTTAGGGTCCGTTTGATTGCAAATGTGAAAAATGGGTGGAAAGAAAATGTTTTATATTGAATTGATTTGTTTAGAAATTATTTTACTAGGAATTGTAATTAATTATATTTGATTGATATAATTTTTCATATAAAATATTGAAAGTTTGGTGTTCGTTTGGTTTCTTTTTTATGAAAATTGTCTATTAAAGTGATAATTTTTTTCCTACTATTGGGTCTAGAATTTGTTCCAATTGCAAAAAAAAAATGAAAAAAAAAATATCATATCTAATATTATTCGTTTGGCTTTGTTTTGCATGGAAATTATCAATAAAAGTGATAAAAAAATTTTTTACCATTGTATCTAGACTTTTTCCCCAATTGCAAAAAAAAAAAAAAAAAAAATTGGAAATTTTTTCCCCCAGAACATCAAGAATTTATTTTCCTCAAAAAGGTGGAAAAAATATTTTTGTCTATCAAACACTACAAAAGTTGAAAAATATGGCGAATCAAACGGAGCCTTACATTCTATTTTGACAAATTTTATAAATCAATTTATATATGATCAAATTCATTTACAATTGTTAAATTTCATTTTCAACTAAGTTAAACCATTTATAAAATTCTTTCCAGACGGAGACTAAGCATTAAAGTGAGAATGTAATGGGTTTGGGTAAATTACACATTGTGCAACTATAGAAGGTCATTATTTTAGTTTAACAATGAATTTTAAGACAAAATATTAAGTAGGAAGTCACTCTTCCATTGAAATTCCTTCCAAGAAAGGTTAAAAACATCTTATTTGTATATCATATTATTTAAGATTAAAATAAAAAAAAAATCCCACGCATACAGGAAAATTAAATGATCATGAAAATGTAATCAATCATAAACCTGCTGATTAAAAATCAGACGTCTGATCATTTCTGAATCTCATGCATAATAGAGAGTACCACAGCAGATAGTTGAAACGTGTTACGATTTCTCTTTGTCAATGGAGAAACTAACCCTTCTCTCTCATTAAATCCATCTTCACAAGTTGCAGCAGCATCCATTACAGAACTTATTTGAATATTAGCATCGTCATATCGTTTCGAGTTGTAATATTTCATGGCCTGCTTCACAGAAGAGATTGCATCAGAAAAAAGTTCAAAGCAATCCTTCAAATACTGTTCTGAAAGAGGATCCCATCTCCTGTTTTTCATCAAGCGTTTGATGTGACAACGCGTATCTGTAACGTTGTGACGTACGAGTCTGATCGAGATCATCCCGAGCCCTCGTAAACTTACACACTGGGTCGCTGGCGCTGCCTGTAGGGAAGTTGTGCAGAAGTCGTACCCGATGTTTGGATCACGACGTGCCAATGTTTCGCACGTTTCGTTGATCAAGTTCTGGCCATTCGCGGGGTGGGTCGAGATCAGGAAGGAGAGGAAGAGGGCTGGAAGAATGAAAGAGAAGAAGGGACTCATTTTTCCTTAGGTATTTGATATTTTGGTGTGTTATTCTTGTCGTCTCGAGAGGGTTTATATAGCTTGGCTAGAGCCTAGAAATATGGGTTGGTACATGTCACGTGTGTATTTTGATTATTTCTTGGGTTGTTTGGAAAATAAATGTCTGACTTGGGCCAATATTATCCATTGCCCTCAAAAGGAACCTAATTGGCACGTTGAATTGATAATACTGGACATAATTAAGAAATTTATTATTCTATGCATTGTTGTTTTATATTATTCTCATGTTTGGTACACATTAAAATTTTTATTTTTATTTTTCTGCTCATTTTCAATCACACATTCTTCAATAAAATAATATTTTCCATCACATCAATAACTTTTCCTTCTTTTTCAATTACACATTTTCAATCGGTCTACTATTTCAGAATACATTCTTCCAAAATAACGTGACTCAAACACATGTACAAAATATGGCTAGAGCAAGAATCCTAAGGCAACAAGCTAAATGCGAGTTTCAATATCAAGTCTCGACCGTCAAGATTACTGTATAAAATCAAAATGAGACTATGAGCTCGTTTGACATAACTCTTGAGAAGTCAAAATAAACTCCGGAGACTCTAAAGCTGCTTTTGAACACATTTGACTAATTTTATAAAATTATTTCTTCTAGTTTGAAATCTTTTTCGAAAAAAGTTTGTTTAATATGACTTCTTCTGAAAAATTCTTTTAAAATATGAAGTTATTTTAGAAATTAGTTTCAATACAAAAATTAAAATAACTTTTTCAAGAAACTTTTTATACAGAGCAAAAGCAAAAATTATGTCAAACACGTACACGTACGGTTAAATGATACTAAGGACAATTAAAAGAAGACAGTCCAATTAACTCTGGTATAGTCGATTGTTGTCATATAGAATATTCTCACCATGTTATTATTACATTTTTCAAATAAATATTTGCCAGCAAACCATAATCTTTTTGGCAGCTATACAATATTCTTTGAAGAGATATGCATGTAAAATGGTACAAAAAAATGGATTGTTGCTGGTTATGTAGGATGGTGACGAATTAAAACGAAACAGCTGAGGGATTTTAGATCTTTATTTTGACTCTGTGGACAATCGAAAGCTGCTGTTCAATGTAAATAACAAAAGTACCTTTTGTGATGGAAATTATATTCTTGAGAATAGCAAATTTATATTGATATTTTATTGTCGGTAAAGTAAATTATACCGTACTAAGATTATTATCAATAAGCATTGGTCTTCTCTTCATACATGATGTTATGACTATATATAGAGACCTTTGCGTTTTTCTTAAGGGTCGACCAGACCTAATTACCACAATTATGGATAAAATGTTTAGTCTCTATTCAAGTTCAACCATATTCTTGTATCTAATACTGCTTGTCGACCATAGTTTTAAGAATTAAGCTACTTGTACTGTTGTAAAATAAGTCAATTTGCAATAACCCGGTGATAGAATTTGTACCGATTGTTATGAACATTAAACCCAAGAAAATATGATAAGATGAAAATAAAAATCACAATCACAAGAACCTAAGATTTAACGTGGAAACCTAACTTCGAGAAACAATCACAGGCAAAAGCAGAAAATTCACTATAATCAGTAGTAATGAGTTACAAGTATTTTATGTGATTCTAAATCCAACAAGATTCTCAACTTGGTCTCTCTATTATGCGAGTCTCTCTCTTGATCTCCTAAACCGTTCTCTAAGTCGATCAAATAAATATGTATAACATATCACATATTTATAATACAAAAGAATATCTAAAATATTAGGAGAATACAAACAAAAATCTGACACAAGGTGAAGTCATATTACAACAGGTAAAATCAATGGTGAGTATTTGAGTTGAAAAAAGAGAGAAATTTCTAAACTCGAGAATCCTTCTTATTCTTTAAGGATGACAAAAAAATTCGTTCAACTCGATACACGTGGAGGCCCGCTCTCGAATGGGGCCGGAATTACTCAGGTAAATGGGGTGTAGGTCATTGCCCCGAAACGAGTATGAGACGGGTACGGAAAGCGTAGTATCCACCCCCATTTAAAGTTAGTTCTAAGTTTAGGTTTTTTCTCAAATAAAAATAAAAGAATTATTATCATTTTTAAAGAGAACATTAGTTATTATTAACAAATTGGAAAAAAAGTAATAATATTTACTAACTATAAATATAAAAATAAAAAGAAAAAATAAATTGGACAATAAATAGGGCAGGTGACCCGCTCCTTCCCATTTTAACCAAATATGGGTATGTGGATGAGGTAAGGTGATAAAAACACTCGAGGAATGGGAGTGGGAATGATCGACCCGTCCCAAATCCGCTTAGTTGCCATCCTTATTATTCGTTTTGGACTCCTTCAAAACTCTTCCAAATCATACAACCAACTCCAAACAAAACTCACAATTAAATTCCCAATAGAATTCGGATCACGCCCAAATTCTAACATGTACATTCATTTTGTGCAACTAGTTTGACGTTGCATGCATGACATGCTGTTAAGAAATAAAATCTCACATCGAATAAAGATGAAAACATAGACCAACTTATAAAGGATTGTGTTATTACTCTTAATAAGGTTGACATTTGAAGATGAAATCTCAGATCTTAACACATGCTTCTGTCCATTGATTTGAATTTATGTCAAAGTAGTTATACAAAATGAATGTACTTGTAGCAAAATTGTAGTTTTTAATTGGTTAATCATCTTGCTCAAGTTACAAGAAAGAGTTTTAACCCGTGAGACCGGCAGATTTTGGTCCCTCTAGTTTTTTGCTTGTACGCATCTACTTACAATATGCCGAATTAACGCCATGTTCAGTGCCTATAAAGTATATGCTTTTAAGGAAAGAAGCACTACGCATTAACACACCATAAACATGTCTTTTAAGAATTCTAAATTTTAAGACCCGATCCTTATCCCAAATATTCAACACAAACTTTGACGTATATAAAAGCCAGAAAGAGTAGCGTGACAAGGGGAGAAATTTGTGGTCTTTTCTTGTATTATAATTTACTACTAAAGGGTTATCAAAGAGAAGGAAAAAAAATAATAATGAAAGAGAAATGAACATCGTAGAAACATGTAACTTTGTTGATTAACAAAATTTAGTAACTAGAGGAAACTACGCCCCAGTTTGAGATCCGTTCTTGGGTTAAAATGTGTTTCGGAATAGAGATTTTATGGAGAATGTGCGGTTAAAAAATAAGAAATTTTTTTGGATTTATGTGTAAAATTATTTTATGGAAGAATGTGTAGTTGAAAATGAGTTTTTGAAAAAATCGAATCCAAACAGGGGCTACAAGAATCACTGGTTCTTCATGCTATGATTTGTCTTATGTAAGTATATGTGTCACCACCATTCAGGTGAACATGGGCGGATGTTGGGGGTCCAGTGCAGCCTCAGCCCAGAAAGGAGTTTTGTCTGTAAGTTTTTTGAAAAAAAATTATAGCTCAGCCCAAATTTGAAGTTAGCACACTAGCTATCCTATTCAATATTGTGGAAAATACATCTATCCAAACATTTCAACTTCACAATTCAAAAATAAGATTTACAAGTTTCTTATTTAGAAATCGGATAATTCAAAATTTTGATATTAGTAAATATATTATAAAATTAAATTAATACGCATACCACCCATTTTCTTCTATCTTTTCTCTCTCTACCATTTCCTTTGGGGACTTCATTTAATGAGCCTAGTCAAATCAAGTTTTAGTTTAAATAGTCCAACAACAATATTTTTTAGCTAGAAGGCCTAAACATACCAAAAAATGAAAAATGAATTTGTAAATGACTAAAATATCCTTGTATACAAAAAGACATTATTGCCCTAATTCCTCTTTCATATTTCCATTTAGCCCTAAATCAATTTTGGGTTTCATTTCTTCTTGCAAATGTCGATTCTCAAATTCTCTCATTTCCTTATCATCATCTTCTCTCTTTCATGAAATCCTAATATCAATTTTGGGTTTCTTCTTGGTTGGAGGCAACCTATTTGTTGAAAATCTTAAATTACTTGAATTCAAATTCTAAGTTTTTTTAGCCACTTTCTCTTGAAGAATCAACTGTTTATATCATTGAGTTCTTAGAAATGGAGGGTATATGCATATAATGGAAGTATTTTTTATATTCATTTCTTGTTTGTGGGTGCCCATGAGGTTACAACATGACTGGAAATGTCATTGTTCTTGCTCTTGCTGGTTCATGGATGGTGATTCGTAATATGCGTTGCAAAATGATATAGATATCGTTCCTGAAACACAAAACGATTTAAATATCGTTTCAGCATTAAATACATACTGCTTCACTGATTTTTATAACGACATTGATATCGTTCCTGTGTTACAAAACGATATAGATGTCGTTTCAATACGAAAATTGCACCGATTAAAATTTAACGAGCTCAAAAGTGTTACATTTCAAATAATAACAACGACATTGATATCGTTTCCTTTCATTCAAAACAACATCCATATTGTTTCAGCTAAAACCATAACTACAACGACACTTGTGTCGTTTCCTGTCATATCAAACGACAATGATATCGTTGTACTAAATTTGATATATGATGAAATTTTATAATTTTTTATGTTTAATTGTAGTTTTGGACACCATGGATATGTCATGTATTCAATTTGACTTCTAGTTGAATATGAGCAGCTAGTTGAAGGCATTTGAGAATGAAAATATGTAGTAAATGACAAAGGGAAAACATTGGTTATTTTTGTTTTGAAAATAATTTCTTGTGTGAACTTGTATGATAAAGTTAGAGAGTTGTTGAAAGTCGATATAATGCTATGCAAAATGGAGATGTCAACTTTTGTCCATATAACATCTGATGCTCTAACTGTAAGAAAATGGTCATTTTTGCTTCACTTGTAAATGTCAAACGACTGGTAGTGAAACTTAAAGTTGTATAATTGTCGTGACTTGTAACTTTTTTATTTTGTATTTATTGGAAGCACAAAATGATTTATTGAATTTTGTTATTTTGGATTTATTTTGTACTCATGGATGAACTTTATAGTTGGAATGTAGTGAATGATAATGATGTTGAATGTAGTCGGATTGTATCTGCAAATGCAAGTTCGCTCCATTGTGAGACATCAGTAAGAATTCCAGAAAACAAAGATGTACAAGTGAACCAATTGTTTACATTGAAATATGACCTAATATCAAAACTGCATTTGCTAGTCATAAAATGTCACTTTGAATACAAAGTTAAGAAGTCGAATAAGAGCACTTATACAATCGTTACTGTAATAAAAAATGACTTCAATATCGTTTCAATATGAAATACACACTACTTCACTGATCGTCGTAACGATATTGAAATCGTTCCCGTAAAAAAAACGACATGGATATCGTTTCAGCATGAAATAGAAATACACGTTGATTTTAGTAACGATATGGACATCGTTTCTGTAATAAAAAACGACTTCAATATCGTTTTCGTATGAAATACACACCACTTTACTAATCTTCGTAACCATATTGAAATCGTTACCGTAACAAAAAAAACGACTTGGATATCGTTTCAGTACAAAATACACGCTAATTTACTTAACGATATGGACATCGTTCCTGTAATAAAAAACGACTTCAATATCGTTTTCATAATTTTCATAATGATGTAAGTAGAATGACATAGATGTCGTTTCTTCCCATATAAAACGACAACTATATCGTTGTAGTGTCAAACTCACGAAACAAAGTAACGACGTCCATATCGTTTTAGTACAAATTAGTGAGTTGGAACTCGTTTCAGTCAAAATCGTAATTAGAACGACATATATGTCGTTTCTTCTCATACGAAATGATGATGATGTCGTTGTAGTGTCAAACCTACGAAATAAAGTAACGACATTCATATCGTTTCAGTACAAATTTGACGAGTTTAAAATCGTTACAGTTCAAATAATAACTAGAACGACATTAGTATCGTTTCTTTTTACAGAAAACGAGAATTATATCATTATGCCTAAAAACGATGATTCGATTATCCATGACCACTTGACGTACATTCTTCTATCGTCCTACGTATATTGAAGGCATGCTGGATAGTTGTGGACGATCGAATCGTTATTTTTAACCAAAACGATATACTTATTGTTTTGCACAAAAAGAAACGATATATATGTCGTTGTAGTTATTATTTGAAATGGAACAATTTCAAGCTCGTCAAATTTGTACTGAAACGATATGGACGTCGTTATGTTATTTTTTGGATTTGATACATAACGATATCCATATCGTTTCAGCACAATTTTGACGACATCGATATCGTTTTAGTTTAAATCATAACTAAAGCGATACATATATCGTTTTAGTTTATATAAAACGATAATTATATCGTTTTTGCTAAAAACAACGATTTGATTGTCCACGACAACTCGACATGCATTCGACATATGTAGGATGATCGAAATTGGTCATCAAGTGGTTTCGATCTCACTCAAAAGAAACTATGATAGTATTTGTGTTCTCGTCACTACATACAACCTTCGAACTATTTCAATAGAAATAAAGTATATTCGTTCGTTCTTTCTAAGTCATTCGAGAAACATCAACCACCCACTTGATGACCTTTTTCGATCGACGTACGTATGTTAAAGGTGTGTTGGCTGGTTGTGGACGATCAAATCGTTATTTTTAACCAAAACGATATAATTATCATTTTTCATGAAAAGAAACGATATCTATATCGTTGTAGTTATTATTTGAACTGTAACGATTTCAAACTCGTCAAATTTGTACTGAAACGATATGGATGTCGTTATGTTATTTTGTGGATTTGACACATAACGATATCCATATCGTTTTAGTACAATTTTGACGACATTGATATCGTTTCAGTTTAAATCATAACTAACACGATACATATATCATTTTAGTTTACATAAAACGATAATTATATCGTTTTTGCTAAAAACGATGATTCAACTGTCCAGACAACCCGACATGCATTCAACATATGTAGGATGATCAAAATAGGTCATCAAGTGAGTTTCGATCTCACTCAAAAGAAACTATGGGAATATTTGTGTTCTCATGACTATATACAACATTCGAACTATTCCAATAGAAATAAAGTATATTCGTTCGTTTTTTTCTAAATCATTCGAGTGACATCAACCCACTTAATGACATTTTTCAATCGTCCTACGTATGTTGAACGCGTGTTGGGTGGTTGTGGACGATCGAATCGTTATTTTTAGCCAAAACGATATAATTATCATTTTTCATAAAAAGAAACGATATTAATGTTGTTATAGTTATTATTTGAATTGGAACGATTTCAAACGCGTCAAATTTGTACTGAAACGATATGGACGTCGTTATGTTATTTTGTGGATTTGATACATAACGATATTCATATCGTTTCAATATAATTTTGACGACATTGATATCGTTTCAGTTTAAATCATAACTAAAACGACATATATATCATTTTAGTTTATATAAAACGATAATTATATCATTTCTGTTAAAAACGATATCATTATCATTTCTATTAAAAACAATGTCATTATCATTTCTGTTAAAAACGATGCCATTAACTACCACGATATGAAAGTTGTTATGTTATTTCGTGAATTTGACACATAACGATGTCATTGTCGTTTCAGTACAATTTTGACGATATTGATATCGTTTCAATTTTAATTTTAATTAAAATGACATATATATCGTTTTAAGATATATAAAACGACAATTATATTTTGTAAGGTATATAAAAAGTATATATTGCACGTCGTAAAAAGTTTACGTGGGGAGAAGGGGAAACAATAAAAAAAATTAATGATTGGACCAGTGGATTATTACTTAAAAATATAAAAAAATTATTTAAAATCAAATTAAAGATTTTAACTTAATTGTCACTAATTATTTATATATTTCGAAATCATAAATTTTGTAGACATTCAATTCATCTTCATTAAAATTAATCTTTTAATACATAATACGTATCTAAAATAAAGTGAAATATTTGACTATAATTTTTCAAGATATTCATAAATATAAGGTTATATATATGTTATTGCATTAAAATAAACAATATTGTTCAATGTCTTAATGGTGAGAGAAGAATCATTTTTGAAGGTTCAAATCCTTGGACTTTGTAAATTTGAATATAATTTGTTAAGATATATATATAGGTTATTGCAAAAAAATTAGCAATATTGTTCAATGTCCTAGTGGGGAGGATAACATTTAAAAAAACTTTTTCTTAAAGGTTGAAGGTTCAAATCTTTGGACCTTGTAAATTTGAATATGATTTGTCAAGATATATATATATATAGGTTATTGCAAAATAATTATCAATATTGTTCAATGTCCTAATGGTGTGAGGAGCATTTTATTTTCATAGAGGTGAAGGGTTCAAATCCTTGAACCTTCAAAAATTTCTTTTTCCTCATTTATTTGGTTATAAATGAAGGGTAAAGTAGACATTTGAGATTTTTAAATAATTAATTCTTTTTTCTTTTTAAAGAATTTGGTCAAAGGCCATCTAAACAAAAACTTGTTGAGTGGTGGCCATTCCAACTCATTTCCCCTCCATTCTCTCATCTCTTTATTATCGTGGGAGATACTGTGGCGCAATACTCAAGACGCCACCATCACAGCGACAACGCTTTGAAACGGCCAGCGTCTGTGGATTCGTCACTCCGAAGCAAACATCACCACCACGGATCTGTTAAGAAGAAGGCGATGACAAGTCTGATATAAGTAACGACAAGCATCACTACTTCATGGTGGTCGTGGATCTTTGTGTCTGACAGAAAAGGATGTGAATCTATGGTGGTATGTGGTGGTGGTGCGGTGAGTGGAGGTGGTGGCGCAACGACGAGGATTTTGGGGTTTTAGGTTGGTCTCTTCCTCCGATCTGTTTTGTCAGAGCTTTGGGGGTGCGTTGCGGTGGTGCTGGTGAGGTGGTGGTCGTAGCGGTAATGGGTTATTTTGGATCTGATTTTATATTTTTTGTGGTGTTTGAGTGGTGGTGGTTGATATGTTTGGATGCATTGGTGTTAGGGTGGTGCTTAATCGCTGTTTTTTGTTTTTGCTTCTGTTTCAAATTGTGAAGTGGTGATGGCAATGAGGTGGTGCCAGCTTTTTGGTTTTTGTTTCTGTTTCTTTTGTGGGTTTCAGATTGTGAGATTGTGTCGGTGGCGGTGGCGGTGTAATAGTGAGGTGATGCCGACTTTTTGTGCTATGTCTCTTTTTGTGGGTTTCAGATTGTGAGGTGGTGTTGGTGGCGGTGTCGGCTTTTTAGGTTTGTTTTCTGTTTTTTATTTATTGTTGGTTACATATTGTAAAGCGATGGTGGTGGTGAGTTGGTGGTTATGGTAGTGGTGTGGTGATTGTGGGTGGGATGGCCTGGGGTAGGGTAGGGTTTGAGAGTAAGTATTTGATTGATTGTGACGAATAATTAATATACAATAAATTATTTGAGATTGTGACCAATAAATTGGATATTTTGTGACCAATGTAACCAATAACTTGTGACTAATAAATAATATGTGATCTAAAAATTTGTGTCGTGATTTATGTGATTTGTGATTTATAAATAAATTGTGACCTATAAATTTTTCGATTTGTGACCAATGAATAATTGTGACCTATAATTTTTTTTATTTGTAACCGTAAAATAATTTGTGGCCTATAAAAAAATTTTATTCGTGATTAAGAAATAATTTGTGATTAATTAATTTGATTATTTGTGATCAAATACTATGAAATTGTGACCTTAATATATATAATTAATAAATATATTTTAAATTAATTATTTCATAAATTCAATTTAATTGATATTAGATTTTTAAATTTTAAACCTTATTTCTTAATTTTGAAATGTGCAATATTTAATTTCTTAAATATGAAATTCTCCCTTCAATATTTACTCACTTTAGCCAAACTTAAATGGATCAAATTTAAATCCAATATTTGTAATTAGCCCACATACCAATTTATCTCCCCTGAACATGTTCCGTTCCAAACCCGCCTAATGCCCTTACCCACGTCTATAGGTTATTTCTGGAAGCATCCAAGGACACGAGCTCCTCCTTAGTCTTTATCATTTCTGGCATTGCGAAATTTTTGTGAGAATTTTGGAGTCTCTGCAGTGCTTTTCGGATTGTACTTTTATATTACGATTATTCAATCTCGCTTTGGAAAGGTAATGAAAACGAATGGATTTTGATTCCTTTTATTGAATTGCTTTTTTGTGTACTGTTGTTCTAACTTTTCTGCAATGATTTTTTGAATAAAGATATGGCATTTTAGTTCTATGATATAAAGTTTAAAGTTCAATTATTTTTGCCAAAGGCTTTAAAAGTTAAAGCTGCAATTTACTCTTAACGTTATGACTGCTAATTACGTGAGTTTAATTTTTAATTTTTGTATGATGTGCAAGGAAAATTATGTGAAATTGCAAAAATACAATTCCACATTTAGAATAATAGTTTTGTGAATATTATTTTTCGTTTTTTCATATTTTTTAATTTAATCTAATTGAATATGACTTCATCCATCAATTATTCCAGTGGACCAACTTCACTACAGTTAAAAATGGAACATCGTCAATCTGATTCCAAGAAAAGGAAAACGTTACGGGCCTGTGTCAGACCCGCCACCTTATCCGCTACGTGTCAACAGAGGTGGTCTATACCACGCCACGTAGTGGCCGAGGTGATTGCGCATGGGACGAGTTGATTGCTTAAGCCGAAGTGGTTACATGAGGGAGGAACTGAACACACGCCCAACAGTAGAGCCAACTTCATCCGCAAGCCACCAAGGATGCAAAGGCCCGCACTCCGCCTCTACAACGTTGTACTTGCCTCGCCTCGCCCCATCAAATATCTCTTTGAAGAATTTTTCCAAAGTCAAATCCTTAACTGATTGATGAGACGTATGGCGGGCCCAAAGGTCAATTCAGCTGCTTCTGTCAAAGACATTCAATGCTAGCCAACATATGGAGGGACAGATTGACACCTAGGATGAGGCAAGCCTTGATGATCTGATAATATGTGTTTCCTCAGCCAACAGCTCTCCTCCTCCCATCCGTAGTATAAATATCCCCTCCTTGTGCCAGAAGAAGGATTTGAATCCATATTTTCTCCTACCACATTGCAAAACTCAAGTATGATCTTCCTCATTCAATTCTAGTGCCTTATCATTACACTTTACATCAACCACTTCCCGGCGAGTGTCCCACCGCCAGCGAACCCTTTCCGATTGAAATTTGAATTGACTTGACCGTCGGAGTGCTCACTGCCGCTCCTAACCCCTTCAGGAATGGCCACGAGTGACTAACGGTGTGCTACGTATACAAGGAAGAGCAGATTTGAAAACTTATTCTGTTGGCCACGTGTCGGAGCCGTTTTTCGAGGTCAACAGATTGGCACCGTCTGTGAGAAACTTACTTAAACCACGAATCTCCCCACTAAAAAGCTTGTTTGAGCATCCGGTTGATATTCTCCCTTGAAAAAAGGATCGGTTCTTGAAAAAAGATCGGCTATACACCAAGCTCTGCTGTTAGGGAGAGGCCCCTCACATCGAACTATGAGTTTCGGTAACGAAGGGATTAACCCAAGGAGAACTGGGGAGATCTTTGAAGAAGAGATTTCTCGAAATGTCACACATCAACGACCCCATCACCGGTATCGTAGAGGCAATAGAACCGTCCAACTAACTGTCGAAGTGGCTAGCATGGCCATGAACATGAGGAACATTGCAGCTCAAAACGCTACCATGCAGGAACTCCTCATGCAAGTGCAGAACCAAGGTGGCTTCCAAGCCCCCTACAAAATCCTCAACAATCAGCCTATAGATGAACTGAGGTGGAATCTAGCAGGAGAACCCATTCGAGTTTTCAAGGAGAAGTCCCTATCGAAAGAGAAATGGGAATGGACACTTCCAACTACACAGCCGCACCGACTGACAACGCCCCTACTGGAGAGGATAGCTTCCCTCCAGAATATGAAAAGTAGCTCCAAAGGTTTGCTAGTGTTTTTTATTGGATCGGATGGGCGCCTAGAAATAGGGACCAGCTTGCGTGCCAAACGGCCCGCCAACAGGGGCATGCACAAAGCCAAGTTCAAGCCCATCCGCCTATGAATAGGCAAGAGAGGCAAAATATGGTGGATTGGGATAACAGAGGTGAAACTGCCCAGATCCCACCTCGTCCAGTAACAGATGGAAATGACTCTAACGAATCATGCAGGTCATATGAGCTGGATGATGGTGATGACAATATGCCATTCTCCAGAGAGCTTCGCACCTTTCTGATGCCTCATAACTTTGTCCCTCTTAAGATTCTCAAATATGAAGGAAAGGGCAACCCGGAGAAGCATCTTAACAAGTATAAAACGCAAATGAGCCTCAGAGGCGCCTCGCCAGCTTTGAAATGCAGGGCTTTCCATCTAACTCTTGGCGGAGTTGCACAGTATAGCAGATTGATACCACTTAGCATAAAAAGTTGGCCAGACCTAAAAAAGGCATTTCTAAACCAATACCTTTCAAGGAAAGATGGAAAAGCTCCAATACAACGTTTGTAAGACATGAGGCAAGCAGCAGTGGAAATCTTGAAGAGCTACCTCGCCCACTTTACTAACGAGATAACTTATTGTGAACAAGTCACAAACAAGGAAGCCCTTTCAGCTTTGAAAGGAGGGTTGAACATGAATATCTTGTTCTGGAGGGATGTTCGAAGTAAAAACCCTTCCACATATGATGAATTGGTAGAAATGATGAAGATTGAGATTGTCAATAAGGAAATGATTGACTACATAAACAGAGCCATCCATGGACTCCCTCCGCCTCAGAGGCAAATTGGTAGAGGACCTACTTCCCAAATAGTGAGCCAGCAATGGACTTAGGTCGAGCACACTGTAGTTCCCACTTCGGGACAAGTACTGGCCACTGCCACACTAAATGCAGTACCTACTTTGGCTTATGAAAATGCTGGACCCAACATTGGCAATTCAGGTAGGAACACTGGATGACCCTCAACCTCTAGAAATAGAGGATGATGTGGAAGGCCTAGAGATAGGTCCCAGGAAGAATTGCGGTCTTATTGCGATTTCCATCGCTACTATGGTCATGATACGAGCAAATGTAGAAGTACGAATCGGCCTGCAGGCAACCCTCGCAACACAAGGGATAACCGCTACCGGGATAGTAAAGGAACTCTCTAGGAAGAGGTGAGACGAGGTGACATTCGCACCGCAATGATAGAAACGAGGATAGGGAGAGGCCACGGAGTGGACATCGTCCCAAGAGGGACTCAACTGCTTCTACTGAACATTAACCCATCCGAGAAATTGACACTATTATTGGAGGACCCCATGTAGATGGTGAATTAGAAAATGTTCAAAGAAATTATACCAGAGAGGCGAGAAGTCCACTAATGGCCAACTGTATAGTGAGCCAATCCGTAAGGGGCAGGGCTATGGGGACCATTACATTTACCCAAGAAGACGCAACAGGTGTGCACTTTCCACATTACAATGCCTTGGCAGTCAGGGTCGTGGTGGCCCGCAATGGGTTGAAACACATGCTAGTGGATAATGGCAGCTCAGTTAACATCTTATTCGGTACAGCTTTTGATAAAATGGCAATAGATCATGAGCTAACACCAATGACCTCACCCCTTTACGGGTTCATCGGGGATAGTATCATTCCCAGAGGTAAAATTACTTTGGCTATCGAGATGGAGGCCCCACCCCAGGTGGCACACCACTTCATGGAATTTTTAGTCGTTGATCGCCGATCTGCCTATCAATGAGTTTTAGGGAGGCCAGCCTTTAAAGAGTTATGGGCAGTAACTTCCATCCATCACTTCTACATGAAGTTTCCCACAAAACTTGGAATTGCCACTGTCCGGGGTGATCAGATGGGATCAAATGAGTGTTATCTCAACTCCTTGAGAAAGGTTGAACCGCAAGTTAACATGGTACTAGATGCTGAAATGTCAAAGGCCCCTAAAGAAGGGCTACCTCCAACGCTAGACGTTGTCATGGCAGAAGCCAGACCTGAAGTATCCCTGGAAGAGTGGGATCCTAGGGTAATTGAATTAAAATCCCAAATCACCTTAATGAAGGGGTTGGAAACCTTCCCATTAGACCCACATGACACATCCAAGGTTCTGCAGGTCGAGAAAGAGCTGGGAGAAGAGGCTAAGGAGATACTGAAAGACTTCCTTCGAAAGAATGCAGATATCTTTGCATGGAGGCACGAAGTCATGATTAGAATAGACCTAAAAATCAGTTGCCATCACTTGCAAATCAATCTAAACTGCACTCCACACAGGCAGAAAAGACGGGTGTTGAATGATGAATGGTATGAGGCCCTGAAAGAAGAAGTAGAGAAGCTCATCAACAATGGTTTCGTTCGTGTAGCCAACTGCCCGAAGTGGATTTCAAATCTTGTTTTGGTGAAGAAACACAATGAAAAATGGAGGGTCTGCATTAATTTCTCTAACCTTAATTAGGTTTTCCCAAAGGATAGCTTCCCACTCCCCCGAATCGACCAATTAGTAGACTCAACTGCTGGGCACGAATTGCTCAGTTTCACGGACGCTTATTCGACATACAATCAAATCCCTATGTTCCCGGGCGACGAGGACAACAACTCTTTCATCACTGATAGGGGACTTTATTGTTACAAGATAATGCCCTTCGGCTTGAAAAATGATGGGACTATATACCAAAGGTAGTCAACAAGATGTTTGTTGATCAACTCGATAAAACAATGGAGGTTTATGTTGATGATATGCTTATGAAAAGCCTCCGAGCTGAAGAGCATATCAAACACATAGGTGACGCTTTTCAAATGTTGAGAAGGTACCATATGAGACTGAACCCTCTTAAATGTGCACTTAGCGTAGCATCCGGCAAATTCTTGGGTTACATTGTGAATCTAGAGGAATCGAAGCCAACCTAGAGAAAATCAAAGCTTTAATTGAAATGATATCGCTACAGAAGCCTAAGGAAGTGCAATAGCTTACTGGTAGAGTATCCACACTCAATTGCTTTGTCTCAAGGGCCACTGAAAAGTGCTTGCCCTTCTTCAAAATCCTCAAGGAAGGCAAGAAGTTCCAGTGGACCCCAGAGTGTGAGGGGGCGTTCTAGGAGTTGAAAAACTACTTGGGACGATCATCCTTTCTCAGCAAGCCAAAAGAGGGGGAATCTTTGTTGTTATACTTGGCAGTAGCGGATGATTCAATCAGCTCTGTGCTTGTAGCAAAATAAAAAACGCACCAATTGCTAATCTACTATGTAAGCATAGCCTTACTGCTTGCCAAAACGCATTACCCAGACATGGGGAAATTGACTTTTACTTTGGTCATTGTTTCCCGAAAGCTGAGGTCATACTTCCAGGCTCACAACATTCAAGTTGTGACGAACTTCCCACTGAGGCAGGTCCTACAGAAGACAGATGCCTCGGGAAGGCTACTAAAATGGGTTGTTGAGTTCAGTAAATTTAACATAACGTACACGCCTCGGATAGTAATCAATGGTCAAGCCCTGGCTGATTTTGTAGCAGAGTTTGCTAGGGCCCCTGAAATTGAAGTGAACATGGAACCAACGGAACCTCCCACATGGAATCTCTTTGTTGATGGATCTTCGGGGGAGACAGGATCCTGAGCTAGTATTATGCTGGAGAGCCTAGAGGGGCATAAGCTTAATTGTGCCGTAATGTTTGGATTCAAAGCTTCTAATAACGTGTCTGAATATGAGGCCTTGCTAGCTGGACTTCAGTTAGCCAGGGAGTTGCAAGTAAGAAGGTTGATCATAAGTAGTAATTCGCAGTTAGTGGTGAACCAAGTAAATGAGAACTTTGTGGCCATAGATAAGCATATGGCAGCCTATCTGAAGTTGGTCATGGGTTCCTTGCCCAACTTTGAAAGGTTCGAACTAATTTGGGTGCCATGCCAAGAGAACTCCCCAGCGGACGCTCTATCAAAACTGGCCAATAACAAAGATTCGGAGCTGATCAAAGTAGTGCCAATTGAGCATCTAGTCGAGCTTTCTATCAATAGAGGTGAAGAACTGATGTGGATTGAGACCCTGGATGTTTCATATCTTAGCCTACTTGAGAGAACAAGCTTTGTCAGAGAATGAAATCGAAGCACGAAGGCTTTGAAGGAGAGCTGACCACTTCGTCCTGCAGGATGATATCCTATATAAGCGAGGCTTCTCCTCTCCCCTGCTCAGATGCACAGGAGGAGAAGAAGTGAATTACATCTTAAGGGAAGTACATGAAGGTGTTTGTGGAAATCACTCTGGCGGACCTGCATTGGCACACTGGATACTCCGACAAGGGTATTATTGGTCGACCCTGAAAAGGGATGCCATTGAATTCGTACGCAAATGTAACAAGTGACAACGCTTCTCCAATGTACAGAGGCAACCATCCCAAGAACTAACTGTTGTGTCCAACCCCTGGCCGTTCGCCAAATGGGGTGTGGACTTCATTGGCCCCTTGCCCAAAGGGAGAGCGAACACTCGCTTCACCATCGTTGTTATTGACTACTTCACCAAGTGGGTAGAAGTAGAACCTTTGTCCAAGATTATTGAAGCAAACATTTCCAAATTCCTCTAGAAGAACATCATATGTCAGTTCGGCATACCTCATTCATTGTTCTCAGACAATGGCAAACAATGCGACAATAGGAAGATCCGGGAACTATGCAATGAGTTCGGAATCAGGAAGCACTTTTCTTCACCCCGTCATCCTAGGCAAATGGTTAGGTAGAGGTGGTCAACAAGACCATCAAACTCACCCTAAAAATGTAATTAGACTCCTCCAAAGGGGCTTGGGTCGATGAGCTCCCCCGGGTCCTTTGGGCCATCTGAACTACTTGCAAAACGGCCACTGGGGACCCCTTTTTCCATGACTTATGGAGCCGAGGCTATAAGCCCTGTAGAGGTTGGTGTTCCTTCCCCTCATCGCATCCACTTCAACGAAGTAACAAATGACGATCTGAGGAGGTTTGAGCTGGATTTTCTTGAAAAAAAAGATAGATGACTCTCAAATCAGACTCGCCTCCTACCAGCGTAAGATGATGCGCTACTATAACGCCAAAGTGAAGAAGAAAGCGTTTCGCATTGTCGACCTGGTGCTCCGCAAGGTTTTCCCTTCGACCAAAGATTCGAGCACATAGACTTTGGGACCAAATTGGGAAGGTCCGTATGAAATTATCCAGGAGATAAGACTCTGTACGTACACTATTGAGGACCTGGAAGGAAAGGTGATACTGTATCCTTGGAACATCGAACACCTAAGGAAGTACTACCAGTAAGCTTGTAACCTTGTAAATATTGCAATCAAATGAATGAAATGATTTCCGTTTCACCTCGCTCTTACATGGAATTGTAAAATAACCTTGCCGAGATACAAGCTTCTCCACAGGAGCCACCTCCAAGGACATCTGCTAATCGGAGGCGGTGCGGGTGCCATCTTTGATGAAACAGAAAGTGCACATAGGAAAATAACCTTGCCGAGGTGCATGCTTCTCCACAGGGACCACCTCCAAGGACATATGCGTAGTCAGAGGCGGTACGGGTGTCATCTTTGATGAAACAGAAAGTGCATATAGCAAAACAACATTGTCGAGGTGCAAACTTCTTCACTGGGGCTACCTCCAAGGACATCTGTATAGTCAGGAGGTGCGGATGCCATCTTTGATGAAATAGAAAGTGCACATAGCAAAACAACCTTGCCGAGGTGCAAGCTCATCCACAAGGGTCACCTCCAAGGATATATACGTAGTCAGAGGTAGTGCGGGTGCCATCTTTAATGAAACAGAAAGTGCACATATCAAAACAACCTTGCCGAGGTGCAAGCCCCTCCATGAGGGTTACCTCCAAGGACATCTGCGTAACCAGAGGCGGTGTGGTGCTACTTTTGGCGATGCAGGATATCTTGAACGATGCGATATAACTTGGTTCTTCGTTGGCTTCTTCCATTTATTAAGTGGTTAAGAAAGGCTGATAAGATATTACTTGTTCTTCATCGGCTTCTTCCATTTTATTAAGTGATTAAGCAAGGCTGATGTGATATAATTTGTTCTTCGTTGGCTTCTTCCATTTTATTAAGTGGTTAAGAAAAGCCGATACGATATTACTTCTTCTTTGTTAGCTTCTTCTATTTTATCGAACGGTTAAGGTGAGTCGATGTGATCATACTTGAAGCAAGTTCAGAAGTAATCTTTGTACAATTGAAATAAAGTAAAGCGAGGCGAAAACACTTGGAGAAAGTAAACTTCATTAATACTAAAGGAGGCCGAAGCCATTTACATTGGAAATGAAATTACAAAATTTCTAATCTAAATCTATAATAGCCCCGGCTTCAGCCTGCTCCTCCCCGACCTCTTCTCCCTGGGAAGCTCATTCATCATCTTCTGCCTCGACAACATGTCGACCACCAGCGGAACCACCGAATTCTTCCTCAAGGAATTCGATATCCAGGTCGCGGTGCCTCTCGCATAGGTAAGACATCATCTCCTGGCAACCTAAAACGTCCAGAAATTGGCGAAGTCATCATACTCCAACGTTTTATCAAAATTGTCTTTATAATTCTAGACTGTCATCTCACCAATGGTCCTTACCTCTACCTTCAGATAGTCGATCTCTTCAGCTTGGGCCTCGGAGAGTTTCTTCAGCTCAGCTTTCTCCTTATTAGCCTCCACCAGGGTCTCAGGGGTGAGCCTTTGATGCTCGTTGGACTGGTCGATCCGTTTAGTCAGAGCGGCTACTTGTGAAGACGACTCGTACAGCTCATTCTTCAGCTGATTAACTTGGATTTCGACTGTGTCCAACTTCGAGGTGGCTGTTATCCATTTTTCCTCTGCCTCATCGACATCCTTTTTAGCTTTGGCCACCTCCTCTTCCCACTGGCCCGAGGCTTTAACATCCCATACTTAGGGCCCTGGCCACACAAGCATTGTTGGCAGCCAATAGATCCTCTATTTCACACGAGGCGGCGTGATTTTACCAATCCTCAGTCCAGTATCTCCCATGGATCCGGGCTACAGAGGCGGTTTCAAGATGCAGTATTTCCAAAACTGCCTCAGGAAGATCCTCATCTTTGCTTCCCAAAAAATTGATGGCCTTGCCTTGGGGCAGGAGTGGCTCCAGATCTCTTTTACCTCTTCATGGCAGGGCCTTCTGTGAAGTAAGTAGTTATTGGCACAATGGCCTAAGGAATGGACGAAAGGGCCGCCACTGTCACCCCGACAATTAGAAAGAGGGGGAGAGAGTGCATCTGATGGAGCCGAAGTAGAGACCCCAGTTGGGCCGGCTCTCTCTTTTCTCTTGACGAGGGAGGCTCTTTCTTCTGCCTCGTTTTCCTTAGCGAGCTGCTGTCCAGCCCTGCTGAAAGTAGGCGGATGCTCTGATTGTTTCTTGTAAACAGTCGAGCTGGCTCTCAAATCCTTCGCCTTCGCCTCCAGAACTGATTTGCGGATCGTAGCAAAGTCAAGCCTCGACACCTTTTTCTTCCTAAAATCCCCCGTAAACAAGGTACAAATGACTAAGTGTACTCGGATAAGAGCAAAAGCGTGAAAAGAGCTGAAGTGAGATGTTTACCCTGGCTTGTAATCAATCTTTGGAGAACGAAGTAGGTATTCTTATCAATAATCTCCTTGAAGCTCCTCTCCAATGGAGGCATCTGATAAAGCGGCTTATTAAACCCCAATCCTCCTCGGATATTTCGCACCTTGGGAGAGAGCCTGCAAACAAGATATATTAAAATTATAAGCAAAAATGCACAAGTGAAGTCAGCTCGAGAAATGAACTTACTGAAAGTTGAGTATGATGTGGGAATTGTAAAATGCGTCATGAGTCGCCCTCCATAGTATTCCATCTCATGGCTACCCAAAACCAGGAGCTCCTCCAACCTTTAACAGAAGTGGGCAGCTCGGTTATAAAAGGGTATGGGACCCCAAGGCGCTAAATAATACCAGTCCTTAGTCTCGTCTCCCCCAGCCACACACTTCGGTAGAAATATGGAGTGAAATACACTAAACGGCATATCTACCCTTATGCTGGCCCGACGCCACAGCATCCATGTCTCCACATTCTGAGACCATGCGTTCGAGTTGAGCTGCTTTGAGGCCACCCCATAGAAACGAAGTACTAGCCTAAAGAACGGATGGAAGGGAAGCCTAAGGCCAGCCTTAAGTATGTTATCGCTTACCGCCACGCACCTCGGCCTCGGGTAGCAGGCCCTCTCATGGGGCTCGAGTATGATCAATTCTATACTGTTAAGGATCCTAAAAATGACCTTACACCTCTCTGGTAATTTTGGAAGGGTATTTCGAAGCCCCCCCATTAAACTGAAATGTCCACATGAGAGGCTGGTCGTTTCCAAATGTTTCCCCAGCCCTAATGGCCCTACTCAATTCGTCCGAGGATACTAGCATGGGCTCCGTTAGAGCAGAACTCTCATCACCTCTCCTCCCATCACTCCTAGAAGTATCAACAGATTGTTCGCTTGACATTCCGTGATTTTTGGTAGAATTTTGAGAGAAATTTTTGAAGAAAAATATGAGGAAACTAAAAAAATACGATTGTTACCTAGCTCAACAGTAAATCTGCCCCTCACCAAAGTTTGCAAGATAGTCGCCGGAGTCCTAAATGCTCGTCAGAGGAGAAAACGCAAGGAACAGTGAAGGTGAGAATCCTTTATCGCGAAGATAAAAGGTTCAAAATGGAAGAAATGGACCTTTTATAAGCATTCTGGAACTCACCCCAGTCATTGGATCCGTCCTAAGCACATTTGGGCCATCCAAAGCTAAGACCCCAAGATCTCCATTAAAATCAAAGGTCACCAGATCAACGATCTTGATGAAGCGATGAATCTCATGCATAGCCCGAATGCGTCGTCCCGAAAAATGGGAACCGTCGTCATCATTGCCATTTATAGTAAAAGATGCATGTCTTGGAAGCATGCAGACGCCTCCTTTATTCGCCTTGGGAAGACGTGAAAGCTTTCAAATAATTGGTACAAAACCTAAGGCTATCTCTTCAAAGCCGACGCGTTGCAACATCTGTCCACAGTATTGCCAACCTATCTCTTCGGCCAAAGCAGAATTTGGTGTTGCAACAACTCCCTCCAGAGTTGCCAACTCATATCGCTTCGGCCACTTCAGAACCTTACGTTGCAACAGCTCTCTACAGAATTGTCGCCCTCTAGAATTGCCAACAATGACCCCGTCACCTCAGATGCTTCAAGGAAAACGCAACAAAGGTTCCAATTTCTTCCCTCACTTCGACAACCCATATCACTCCGGCCAAAGCGGAATTTGGTATTGCAACAACTCCCTCTAGAGTTACCAACTCCTATCGCTTCGGCCACTTCAAAACCTCACATTGCAACAGCTCTCCACAGAATTGTCAACCCTCTAGAGTTGCCAACAATGACCCCGTCACCTCGGATGCTTCAAGGAAAATGCAACATAGGTTCCAAGCTCATTCCCTCGCTTCGACAACGCCACAACTCTGCTTCATATCGATGCTTGGCAAAATCCCCACCATTGCCCAGTCACCTCTCCCATGCTTTTCCCAGGCACTCCAGCTCTACAAGTTGAAAGTCTTTGTATATATGAATAATCATACATAGACTTGCGGGACTATTGTTACGAGCTTGTGTTAGACTAGGGCTGTAAGCAAAAATCGCCAAATCGAAAAATCGAACCGAAACCGCATTTTAGAAATCGTTAGTTTGGTGTCACGTGGACCCGTCAATGAAATGGTTTTGAACCAAACCAAACTGGTCAAAAACAGTTTGGTTTAGGTTTGAGAATTTTAATTGCGGTTTAAAACCAAACCGGACGGGCGAAAAAATATATAAAAATAAAAAAATGATTTTTTTTCAAAATTCATCCAAATATGTAAAATTCAATAGTTTTTCATTTTTTGTGTATTTTTGTCAATTTATAATTTTCTATTACATATATATTATTATTACCAAATAATCCTAATTTATATCTAATAATGTCAAAACTAACCTAATATATCAAAAACTCATTTTCTTTAAAATTCAAATTTCTACAGTTGATTCTGAGTCTGCATTCTCAACTGGAGATTGGATACTTGATTCATTTAGGAGTTTATTAGGTGCAATGATGGTTGATGTTTGTATATGCGGAAATAATTGGTTGCAAATTAAGAATGAACCTATAATGCTGCGCCTATATTTAGATGAAGTGGAAGCATTTGATGATTTAATGAAAGTTGTGGAAGGTGATTTATATTTTCTAATACCATATTTTTAATAATTCTCTTGTCTATCTAGTATCCAATACTATGATCATGTAATGAATACATGTATTTGACAATGGAGACTATGAATCATGTGTGACAACAATTGATGTTTGAGTATATGTGAGAAATTGAATTCGTAACAATATAAAACGGTAAGTTTGTGTAATTGTTATGTTTAGATATTATAAACAATTGATTTTTTACTATGGTTGGTTATTCTCTCCGTCTAATCAGTAGTTTTATTTTTCAGATATGATGATTACGAGATCTTGTTGAACATCATTATATTTTTTGGGATTTATATGTAATTTAGTAGACTTGTATTGTAATGTTATCGTAACGACTTAACCTAAAATGGCAAACAAAAAATTATATTTTAGTTTATTGTGATTTCACTTTGATTTAGTTGGTATTTAAATTTGTAGTAGATATATTTAGTTTGTTTTAGATTTATTGCTAGTAAGATATAAATATATATTGAATTTAATGAATTAATGTCATAAAAGTAGACGGACAAAAAAATATACGGCGAAACCGGCGGTTTAAAATTGGACCAAACCGTTAGGTTTAGGTTTGAGTTTTTTTCAATCCGTTCAAAATGGTTTGGTTTAGGTTTGAATTTTTCTCAAACCGGTTTGGTTTGAAAATTTGTCAAAAATCGGTAAAATCGGACCGCTTACACCCATCTACTGCCATCTCATCCGCCACGTGTCAACAGAGATGGTCCATACCACGCCACGTGGTGGTTGAGGTGATTGCGCATGGGACGAGCTGATTGATTAAGCCGAAATGGTTACATGAGAAAGGAACTGAATACACGCCCAACAGTATAGCTGAATTCATCATCAAACCACCGCGGATGCAATAGCTTGCACTCCGCCTATACAACGATGTACTTACATCGCCTCGTCCCCATCAAATATCTCTTTAGAAGAATCTTGCCAAAGTCAAATCCCTAATTGATTGATGCTAGTCAACCTATGGAGGAACATATTGATACCTAGGATGAGACAAGGCCTGAGGATCTAATAAAATATGTCTCCTCATCCAACGGCTCTCCTCCTCTCATCCGTAGTATAAATATCCCCTCCTTATGCCATAAGAAGGATTCGGATCCATATTTTCTCCTACCACATTGCAAAACTCGAGTATTATCCTCTATCTTCAATACTAACGCCTTGTCATTACACTTTACATCAACCACTTCCCGACGAGTGTATCACTGTCGACGAACCCTTTCCGATTGAAATTTGAACTGACTTGACCATTGGAGTGCTCACGGTCGCTCATAACCCCTCCAGAAATGGGCATTAGTGACTAACGGTGTGCTACCTGTGCAGGGAAGAATAGACTTGAAGACTTATTATGTTGGCCTCGTGTCAGAACCATTTTTCGAGGTCTACAGAAAACATTGTTCTCCTTCTTTAAAAAGGTCGATGAATCTACCACAAGTGTGCATTCTATTGAAGTTGAAGAGGATATTACAGTTCATCATTCTCCAATTTCATCTCCTGAAATTGAGATTCATTTATCTTTACAACCTGATTTGCAACAATCTAATATGATTGAAAGGGATCCGGAAAAAAAGGAAGCACATTAGTGAACATCTTATTAATTTATAAGATAAGATTAAACTGTTATATCTACAACCAGAGCCTTATCAACAAGTTCTTTTGAATCATCAGAAGTCAATATTTGGAAATCAAAATTGTCGATTTAAAAAAATGGTTATGTCGGTTTTGGTGGTTTAAGTATTCACCTTTAACAGATAAAGCATATTGTTTTTATTATTTTTATTTTCGAATGATGGTAATTCATCAAATAGTTCAGCATTGGTCATAGGTGGATTTAACAATTGGAAGTGGGTTAACCAAGGGGATAAATGTGCATTTCTTACTTATATGAGTTCAACACCTTCATCATTTCATAACATGTGTGTGAGAAGAGCTGAAGATTTAATGAGACTATCGGGACATATTGATAAAGTCATGAATGCTATACCTAGAGAAGAAGTTTTATGAAGACTACAGTTCTAAGTGTTTAGGGACTAACACTTCAAGTTTGTGCTTTTAGAGGTCATGACGAATCTTCATCTTCATTGAACCGTGAAAGTTTTATTAAACTAGTGAAAGTTTTTGCAAAATTGAATACAGAAATTGGAGAAGTTGTATTGGATAAAGCTCCTCAATATGCTAAATACACTAATCCAAATGCTAAATATAGTGCGTCAGACGATTCGTGTGGAGTTTGGAGAAAATTGCTTTTGTATTCTTGTCGATGAAGTACAAGACGAATCTAAAAGAGGACAAATGGTCATTATCTTGCAATTTGTGATCAATGGTAGTATTATAATAAAACACTTATTTGAGAACGAAAGCATTAGTGACACTACATCATTAAATCTAAAAATGAGATATGTGATGTTCTTGTCAATCAAGACCTTCAGGTTCAAAAAATAAGAGGGCGGTACTATGATGGTGCTAGCAATATGCGTTGTACTTGGAACGGACTTCAAGCATTATTTCTTAAAGAATGTCCATATGCTTACTACATCCACTGTTTTTGCCCACCGACTACAACTGACATTGGTTTCTGCAGCCAAGGATGTGAATTGTATTTGGAAATTCTTTTCTTATTTGGACAATGTTGTTGATATTATGACTTATTTCCCTAAGCACATTAACATGTTACAAACTGCTCAAAGAAAAGAGTTTGAGGATATGTTGGTTAGTGGAGAACGAAATCTGGAAGAGGGGCCAATCAAATTGGTAATTTGCAAAAATCAAGCCCTGCTTATTGGAGTTCACATTATGAATCTGTAAAAAGTTTGATAGATTTGTACGCTGCAACGTGCAAGGTACTTGAGTATCTTACTATTCATTCTCTAAATGGAAGATTTCGTGCTGGAGTTCATGGTGTTTATGAAACCATTACAAGCTTTGAATTTGTATTTTCCTTACATTTAATGCATAAAAATTTGGGACTTAGTGATCCTTTGTCAAGCTCTTCAAAAAAGATCTTAAGACATCTCGGCTGTTATCATATTTGTCTCCACCATAAAAGATCTCCTTCAAAAATTTAGAAAAGATGGTTGGGAAGAATTTCTTAATACGGTGAAAACTCTTTGCTCAAGAAATGATGCTGATATCAATGTTTTAAAAATCGACCCGAGCATTGACCCGGAAAAGGAAGAGGGTCGAGGGTTAAAAGGTCGAACCGGTATCGAACCGGATGACAAAATAAATTAATTAATAAATAAATGCACAAGTAAACTATAATATATCATAACTATAATAGCTTTTTTTAATTTAAGTTTTTTAATTCAAAGTAAATATAATCCATGTTCGTTAATTAGATTTATTATGGTAATTTATTTTATAACCTAAAAACTAACAATTAATATGTCCAAAATAATTTGTTTTGTTCACATTAAAATTGTTTGTGATTATAATCTTGTTGGAGGTTATGATTTTTTAATGAAAATGGTAAAGTAAACTAACAAACACTTAGAATTGGCAATTGTCTAGTATCCCACATTGAAAGATTACTAAAACATTAAAATAAGAATCTTCTTTAAAAAAGAGCTAAAGGAGTGTCACTTGTATATATAAAAAAAAATATTTTGGTCTTCTATTGTAATAGGTGGCCCATCAAGAAAGTTCAAATTTTTTGTAAAAAAGGAAAAAAAAAGTATTGACCGGATGAACTGGAAAAATCATGGCCGATTTCCGGTTCATTCTAAAACCGGTCAGGTTTCCGGTTTGTTAGCCAGTTTTTTATTTTCTAATTAATGTATAAGTATCGGATCGGTTTAGGGGCCGGTTCACGGGTTTTCCAATTGAACTGGCCGGTCCGGTCCAATTTTAACAACATTGGTTGATATACCCGACCTAAACAGTGGACGGAAAAGCGTGAAAAATGTTTTTAGGAACTAAAGCCTAGATTAAGTTTGACTCCTGTATTGACGATACCTGAAGGTTCTGATGGGTTTGGGCTGTGTTCTGATGCAACATGGAAATGTGATTGCTTTGCCTCCAGACAATTGAAGCAGTAGTTCACGTTTTCAAAATTTGGCGTCATTATCTGTATAGAGGGAAGTGTGAAATCTATACGGACCATAAGAATCTCAAATACTTCTTTACACAGAATGAACTGAATATGAGATAGAAGAGATGGTTGGAGTTAGTGAAAGATTACTACTATACAATTTTTTACCATCCATGTAAGGCTAATGTAGTCACAGATGCCTTAAGTAGGAAGACAGGATCGCAATTAGAAGTTTTACCCACGGTGCAGGAACACTTGATAAAAGACTTTGAGAAACTGAGATTGGAAATCATCATGCCGCCAACTCAGGCTACAGCGAGAATAAAAGATTTATGATTCAACCTATTCTTCGGGATAGAATCAAGGAAGTACAAGATAAGGATCCATTCCCATAGAAAATTAAGACTGATGTTGGTTCAAACAAACGTATAGGGTGCCTTTTAGAGGAATGTTGTGTGTACTAAAGATGAAAGTATAAGAAACAAAATATTGGAAGAGGTTCATTTCACCCCTATATTGTACATCCTGGTAGTACGAAAATGTATCGAGATCTCTGAGATACATTTTGGTGAAGAAATATGAAGAGAGGAATTAGTCTGTTCGTAGAGAAATATATTGTTTGTCGCAAGTCAAAGTAAAACATCAAAGGCCATCAGGACTGCTGAAATTGTTGGATATTCCATAATGGAAATGGGAACACGTAGCGATGGATTTTGTAGTGAGTTTTTCGAGATCAAAAAGAAGTCACAATGCTAATTGGATAGTGGTTGATCGTTTGACGAAGTCTGCCCATTTTCTGGTAATCAAAGTAAATTTTAATATAGAACAACTTACACAATTGAGAAATAGTCAGATTGCATGGAGTTCCAGTCATCGTTGTTTCATATAGAGACCTGCGGTTCACATCAAATTTTGGAAAAGCTTACAATGAGCCTAGAGACGAAATTGACATTTAGCACTGCTTATCATCTACAGACGGATGTACAATCGAAAATAACCATTCAAAATCTTGAAGATATGCTGAGGGCGTGTGTTTTGGATCTTAGATTCTTAGCGGTAGTTGGGAAACACACCTATCGTTAGTGGAGTTTGCTTACAACAATAGCTTTCAGGCCACTATAGGCATGGTTTCATATGAAGCTCTTTATGGTAGGAAGTGCAGATCCCTTATCCATGAGATGAGGTTGGAGAGAATAGAATTTGTGGTCCTGAAATTATTGAACGGACAGTTGAGGCGATTGATTAGATTAGAGCAAGAATAAAGACAACTTAAGCCGACAAAAAAGTTATGTTGATAGTAGAAGAAAGGATTTAGAGTTTCAAGTAGGTGATAAAGTTTTTCTAAAAGTAGCACCAATGAAGGGAGTATTTAGATTTTGTAAGAAGGGAAAGTTGAGATCACGATATATTGGACCTTTTGAAATTCTTGAAAGGATTGGCGTTGTGACTTATCGACTTGCCTTACCACTGAACTCACAACAATGCATAATGCATTTGATATTTCCATGCTTAGAAAATATGTTCATGATCCCAATCATGTCGTAAATTGCCAAAATTTGGAAGTACAAAAGACCTATCATACGAATAAATCCCGACAATTATTTTGGATAGGAAAGTGCATCAATTCAGAAATAAAGAAGCTCCTCGTCAAGGTTCAATGGCGAAATCATGGATTGGGCTAGTCAACTTGGGAGAAGGAAGATGAGCTTAAAACCAAGTATCCAGAACTCTTCGATTAGTCAAAGTAATTTTCGAGAACGAAAATATTTTAAGAGTGAAGAATGTAAATTCCCAATAATAATAATAATAATAATAATAATAATAATAATAATATAGTAGAATTAATTATTTTATGTGCTATATATTTTATATTTTGGAAAAGTCGGAGGACTAAAATGATACATTTATTAAATTCAATTTTATTTGGGACAAATTTTTAAATATTGATAGAGTAATTATAAATATGTCAATATTGGGTTCGTTGGATAGCTCGTAATTAATTATGTATAATAGGCTCAAGAAAAAGTCGATTCGAATAAGTTAACTTCAAGATTTTCCAATTTGAAGAAATTGATGAAAAACTAGTTTTGTAATTTAATTGGAACCTTAAATGAAAATGTGCTTTGCCACCTGTAATGTGTATAGAGTGTTTTATTTTTTTTTATTTTGAATTGGATGAGTTAGTAGACACATGTAGATTGTAGATAAGATAGTTTTTGTTTTAAAATGATTTAATTGCATTGATTTTGGGATGTGATAGAGATGACTTGTTGATTAGATTGGGAAGAATTAATTGTTGATTGTATATAATATTGTGATTGAGACTTTTATTTAGACAAAACACGACAATTGACATTTTTTACTCTTACAAGAATTCATTTTTTCATTTCAACTCTAAATATCATACAAAAGTACTATTTACCCTAAAAATAAAATAAAATATAGATACACACATCCGGTGGTAACAGCAACTCAAACAGAAAATAAAGTTTGGAACGTAATATTAGATTCTGCTTTTCAAAAACTGTTTTATCTAAAAATGTAGGATTATGAGATGCAAGTGGTTTCTTTGTTTAATTTTATTTTTGATGTTGATAAATATTATGCTAATGAGAGTTACGATATGATATGTTATGTTATGATATGTAATGGGCATCCAGTATCAAAGATATGATATATTTAAGCTTTTACCGATTTCTAAGGATATAATATGACGATATGATATTTTTGACACATGATTAATATTTTTATTCGAAATTACACCATTAATTCGTGTCCTATTGAGTATTCTCATATACTTACTCATTTTTTCACCTACATCACAGGTTAGAACGGGTCATCGGTTGGCTAGCGATGAGGTGTAGTCGTGGTGCCAAGATTTATGGAATTCAATAAAAATAATCTAGTGTAACAGTGCATTTTTTTTTTAATATCAGCAATTTCTTAGTTTTATCTCGTGGGGATTTTTATTTACAAATTTAAGACATGTTTTATTGGGTTATTAATTTAAAACTATGATATGTTTTATTAGTAGAATTAACATTTATTTATTTATTTATCTAATAAATGCGATATGCATGTTTTTTTTAGTATTTATTTGGTTATGAGTTTTTATCAATTAAGTTGTGCCCGTTAATTTCATATATTTACACCGTTAAAGTTAATAGTTTTGGTAGCGATTTGAAAATTAAATTTTGGGTCGTTACAGTAGTGGTATTGTGGGTTGTCATGGGGTGATAGTGGTGGTGATGGTGGTTTTGACGGTGGAGATATAAGCATCAGTGCTGCTAGAGATAGTGGTGAGATGGTGGTCACATATTATTTGGTTGATTATAATCAATATATTGGTTACTTTGTGACTAATAAATAATGTGTAACCTAAAAAATTTTAAATTGTAACCAATAATTTGTGACCTATTAATTTGATATTTTGTGATCATGAATAAGATTGTGACTTATAAAATTTGTTATTTGGGATCAAGGAGTAATATGTGACCGAAAAACAAATTATGACATATAAAATATATGATTTGTAACCGTGACATCTGTAATTGTGATTGATACGTAATTGTGATCATAAATTATATAATATTGTGACCTTATTATATTTAATAAATAAAATATATTTGTAATTAATTATTTTATAAATAAAATTTAATTAATATTGGATTTTTGAAATAATAAACCTTTTTTTCTTAGTTTTGAAATATGTTGTACTTAATTTCTTAGATATGAAACTTTCCTTATAGAATTTGGCAAGACCCAAAATGTTTGGTGGGCTGGGGCTAGCCAGTCTTGTAAATATTTAGTTTGGGGGTAATTAGCGCAAAACGTCCCTACTTTTACACGGTTTTGTGCAAAACGTTCCTACTTTTCGTTTCTTGGTGCAGAACGTCCTTACCTTTTCAATTTTTGGTGTGAAACATCTTTTTTGACCATTTTACCCTTTTATTGAAATAAAACAAACACAAAAGAAAAGAAAAATAAAGAATAAATTGCAATTATGAGTTCAAACTTTTAAAAATGTGCAAATTAGTCACAAATATGAAAAAATCATCAACCTTTAAGCTGCCACATTTGAAGGCAAAATCCCCAAACTCCGATCACCTTGGCCGTCGGACCAACGTACCACCTTGATGCCCTCATTGCCTTCTTCACAACCCACCCAACCATCAGCCCCTACCCTCGACAGATTTGATCGGAATCGAGCTACAAACTTCACCGCATGAAATGTGGTCAAACGCTGGAATCACGCTGTCCGACCACTTTCCTGGCCAGAACATACCACTGACCAACTCCCCTACTCAAGATGACCTCGAACATACAAACAATTTAGCCCAAATAGCAAGGATAAGATCTGAATTTCAAATTGAAGCTGCCTTCGCGACTATCATGACACCGCACCAGTTTTCCTCCAATTCCGAAGCCACCGTGACGACCTATGGTGGCAGACCACTTGGGTTGGGTGCTCCATCACCTGGCGCACCTAACCCAGCCATGGGTCCCCTTCAATTTGGCTACAATCATCTTTAATTTGGGTCTGAAATGTTCGCTGGTGCGAACTCGCGAGCGTAGCGATTGGACTGTTTTTCTTTAAAATTGGTGGTTGTTAGTTGCTTGTTGGAGGAAATTGTTTACATAAGTAGTTTCGACTTTATGAGGGGAGTCGACCAATGGTGGATTCCGACCGTTTGGGTGGCCGGACGACGAGTTGTGGGTGTTTAACCGATTTTCAGGCTGCGATTTTTGAATTTGATTTCCGGCCAACTTACAACGAGTTATAGAGATTTCTTGGTATATAGTTGTAGAGGGTAATGAGGAGAACATGTTGGGACCAATATCTGACGGTTTGGACGGCCTGGAGTTGCCGGCAAAATGAGCTCATGTATTCGGCTAAAAATGGGCAAAAGAGATTTTTTTGTTCTTTTTAATATTTTTATAAGTTTTGGATTGATTTGTATTTTTTAGAAGTTTAAGAGTAAGATTGAAAATTATTCTTTTTTTTTGTTTGTTTTATTTCAATATAAGGGTAAAATGGTCAAAAATGACGTTTTGCGCCAAAAATTGAAAAATTAAGGACGTTCTGCACCAAGAAACGAAAGGTAGGGACGTTTTGCACAAAATCGTGTAAAAGTGAGGACGTTTTGCGCTAATTACCCTTAATTTGGGCTAGCCAACACTCTTTTTCTAAGACTTGACATGGCTCATAATTTTTGGCAGGTTGTACGGGCTTGGTCATTCATAAACAACAAGGCCTGACGTTGTTATGTTGAGTTGAATGGCGAGGGCCCAACAAGTTTTCTATATATTTCTTTTATAATTATTATTATTTTATAATTTAATTTTATTGCACTATCTATGAGATTTGTCCAACGCACGTGAAAATGTAAGGTCATACACTGTATTGTTAATATAAGGGTCGATTTGATTGCAATGTGGAAAATGAGTGGAAACAAAATGTTTTATAGGGAAAAGATTTTCTTAAAAATTGTTTTACTAAGAATTGTAATTAATTGTATTTGATTGATATAATTTTCTATGGAAAATGTTGAAAGTTTGTAGTCCGTTTGACTTCGTTTTTTTATGAAAATTGTCCATTAAAGTGATAATATTTTCTACTATTGGATCTAAAATTTGTTCTAATTGTCAAAAAAATAAAATAAAAATTGAAAAAAATAATTATACCGAATAATATTCGTTTGGTTTTATTTTGCATGGAAATTGTCAATAAAAGTGAAAAAAAAATTTATCGTTGTGTCTAGAATTTCTTCTAATTGTCAAGAAAGAAAAAAAAAACCCTGAAAAATATTTATCCACAAAAATATCAAGAATTTATTTTCCTCAAAAATGTGGAAAATTTGGGAAGTTGAAAAATATTTTTCTGGGAAAATTTTGCCTATCAAACACTACAAAAGTTGAAAAATGAAAAATATTTTCTATTTTTTATGAAAAATTCTGCATATCAAACGGGAGCCTAATATATACTCTCTCTTTTTTTTTTTCCTTGAAATTATTACGATTGTCAATTTAATTTTGACTTTGGCCAATGAAATCTTTTCAATATCATGACAGATTATTTGTTGTACTTTGCATTACCAATCACAACAATATAAAAAAAGCTATCAACAAGCATATTAAGGATTATATTTACAAATTCCGTCATTATTTGATAGAGATTAAAATTAGATTTTTAATTTATTTTGATAAAAGTTGATGAAATATGTAGTTGAAAAATTGTGGGATCTATGAAATATGTTGTTAAAATTAATAGTTGATTTTGATTTAAATTTTAATTTTAATTTTAATACATAACAAACAAGGGCTTAATATTAAGTTCTTAAAATTTCTCATATTGCGTTGATTTTTGTTGTACACAAATAGCTTAATAATGAAAAATCTCCCCAATCTTATGTTATAAGATTTATAAAATATGAATTGTCATGCAGAAATGTCAAATACTATAAAAACAATGGTAAAAAGTGGAGTGGGGAGGGGGTGAAGGTTGAGGTTAGAACCAAAAAATAAAAACTATAAAATGTGACATAGTTATACATTTCCAAGGGGTGTTGAGAAGTATCTAATGTGTCCAAATTTTAGAAACATATAAAAAAATAAGACACCTTGTTATCGAACTTGAAGTGTCAAGTTCTTTATAAAAACTTTTGTATTGTCCACGTGTATATTACCTATATACTTGGACAGTCATGTTAGATTGCTCATGATCATAGCTTAGGCACGGCACTTTGATACTCAAGTCAAACGATGAAGAAGACATATTTGGGTGTGAAAGAGAGTATAAAATTTTGCAATATGAAAGTACAGTGCACATTGTTTCATTACTAAAATAGCCTCCCTTGGAGAAAACAAGTATGAGCATACCAAGAGAAAAAGCGACGTTCATTTGATGTGATATGATTCGGGATAAGCAATCACTTGGTCGAGTTTTAGAGTCCAAATTGAAGAAGTTGACAAGTCAAGGTTCAAGTTTCGTGAAGGGGATCGAGAGCTGAAATGAGTTGGATTCAAGTTTTGGAACATTTGAAAAGAAAATGAGTAGCGTGGACGAAAGTGGCCATAACTTTCAGTTCGGTTGTCAGATTTTCGCTCACAAGTACATTCTGGAAATGTCACAAAATTATGCACAAGGCTACGTGGGCTCATGATATTTTTGAGCTTGAAATCGTACAGAAACAGGTCAAGAACAATTTGTAGAGAATTTTAATTTTATGCGAATTTCCTTATTTTATTAGAATTTTAGTTTAGATAAGATTCTTGTAATCTTTAAAGTGATATTTTCAGTTTTCCATATTTTCCTAGATTTAGTATAAATAGGAAACTTTATTTCATTGTAAAAAAGAACATTTTTTGCATTATGAAATATTGAGATTTTCTCTTTTCTTGTTCTTGATTGAACATGTACGGAATTTATCAAATATTATTATATTTGTGGCGTTCAATCCTTAGAACTTATCAAAGAATTGTGCACCCTTTGTAGCGTTCGTAAATCGAGGTTCATTGATTTTGTAATCAATAGTTTATTCAAACTTCGTTTTTGTTTGGTTGCTGGGTTCAATAATTTGCGGGTCGAGATTCTACCGTCTACGACCTAAATTTAGGCTTTCCCGATGTTTTCAATTAATTTCGCAATTTTCACGCTGATCTCGCACCCAGGTTCGCGTCAGGATGTTTGACATGTGGCTTCAATTTGATGGTTCACTAGTCAAAAGGTATCAATCACAATTGTCATAAGCGTGTGGCCGTCTAACATAAGTTGAAAAGCAGTCTACCTTATATCATTAAAGAAATTTGAAAAGATGATTGAGCGTATTTGCGGCAGACTATCAAATATATCGAGTGTGCAAAATATCTTTATACGAAGTATCTTTTAACATAGGTGATATTTGTAAAAGATGTCATTCATAGGTGATATGATCCGGGATGCGCTAGCAATTCTCAAGATTTTGATGATTGTTGGAAGGAGAGTATAGCCAAGTTCGAGACTTCAAAGAGTTGATAAATTTTTTCAATTACATGTTTGAGCAACGGAGTCCATAATATTGACGAAAACAAGTCAATGGTCAAGTAATATGTTGGGGATGGAAGCTGGAATGGGTTGGAAAGCACTCGAATTTTTAGTCTCAGTTTGAGACCCATTTTTTGGCATAAAATATATTCGAATTTGAAGATTTGTATCCCTTGAAGTAGGCTTTCCAACGCAATTTGAATCGTCTCAATCGCATATTGGGAGAGGAATATATGATCAAAATACTAAAAGCTATTCGAATCCGAAAAAAATTGTTTTTACGCGAATTTCCTTATTTTACTAGAATTCTAGTTTATGTAAGATTCTTGTAATCTTTATCAATTATTCACGTTTTTACTTTATTTTTTAGATTTAGTATAAATAGGATTTCCTTTTCATTGTAACAAGAACCTTTTGATGATGAATTAATGAGAGTTTTCTCCTTCGAAACTTTGTTTCAAAACTTGTGTTCTTCCATGGACATACTGAACTTATCGAGATCTAAATGATTCTTGTGGCATTCATAAACATCGGATCGTGAGTTCTTTATTGTGTAATTAAGGGGTTCAACGCATCTTTGTTATCGATGGGTTTTTTGGTTCATTTTGTTGGGTTCAAATCTAAAATCGGATTTAATTGGCGTTCTTGGGTTCCACATCAATCTCATTGTCGATTTCGTAGTCACCGTTGCTACGGGGTTCACATTAGTTGGTTATGATATGATCCGGAATGCGCCAGCATTTATCAAAATTTTGATGATTGTTGGAAGGATAGTAGAGACAAGTTCGAGATTTCAAAGAGTTGATAAATCTGGTCATTTACATGTTCGAGTAACGAAATCCATAATATTGAAGAAAACAAGCCAATGGTCAAGTAACATGTTGGGGACGGAAGCTGGAACGGATTGGAAAGCATTCAAATATTTAGTTTCAGTTTGAGACCCATTTTTGGCATAGAATACGTTCGAATTTAAAGATTTGTATTTCAAGAAGATTTGTAGCCCTTGACGTAAGTTTTTCAACACATTTTGAATCACATCAATCGGATATCAAAAGTGGAAGATATGACCAAAATACTAAAAGCTGTCTGGGTCCAGAAAAAACTGTTTTGACGTGAATTTCTTTATTTTGTTAGAATTTTAGTTTAGGTAAGATTCTTGTAATTTTTAAAGTGATATTTTCATTTCTCCATATTTTTCTAGGTTTAGTTTAAATAGGAAACTTTATTTCATTATAAAATAGAACTTTTTTTTGACATAATGAAATATGGAGATTTTCTTTCTTCTTGTTCTTTATAAACATTCAAACTTATCAAATATATTATTATATTTGTGGCGTTCAACCCTAGAGCTTATCAAAGGATTAGGCGCCCTTTGTAGCGTTCACAAATCGAGGTTCGTTGGTTTTGTAATTAAGAGGTCATTCAAACTTAATTTTTGTTGAGTTGTTTGATTCAGTAATTTGCGGGTTGAAATTCTACCGTCTACAACCTGAATTTTGGGCTTTCCCGACGTTTTCAATTAATTTCGCGATTTCCATGATCACGTTCCCGGGTTCCCGTCATTTGGTATCAGAGCTTGGGCTCTAGATTCAGGTTCTATCTTTTTCTTTTGTATTTGTTCTTGTGTCCAGTAATATTTTGAGTCTTTGATCCAAAAAAATTTCAAATAAAAATTCAAAAGTTGTTTTTGTACTCAATTTGATTCCAAATCAACTTCCGTCTGTTTCGTTGTTATCGTAGTTGATTCTTGAGTAAAAAAAAAAAAATTACTGTTCATCCGTACCGTCCGATTTTTTTTTATTTCTTGGAAATTGTTCAATTTCATAATATCCATTCCAATTCCAAAAATCTGTTTATATTCATTCCAATCCAAAAAAAAAAAATCAAGAATCACTTTCTTGAATTTAAATGTCACTCATCCAATTGTCCAATTCTTTTCTTGAGTCTTCTTGATTACGCTTACTTAAATGATGGATTATGATTGGAGATATATTTTTCAAACTCGGTATTTTGTGGGTAGTACGGTATGCAGTTTGGCTATTGATAAGGAGTAAATATCAGACTTAGTTAGTATCACGATGGTGGAAAAATTGGGATTACCTTTGCAACAACACCCTAGGCCTTATAGGATGACTTGGTTGAAAGAGTGTGGGAAGGTAGATGTGACCAAGAGGGTTTTATTGAATGTCGCAATTGGAAAATATAGCGATGAAGTTTAATGTGATGTGGTTCCATTAAAATCTTTTCATATCTTGTTTGGGAAGCCTTGGAGGCATGAAAGGAAGACTATTTATGATATAGAGAGGAACACATATAGATTTCTTCAGGATAGGGTAAAAATCATTCTAACTGGGTTGACATTAGAACAATCCGTTGCAGATCGATGGAAGGTGAGGCAGAACGGGAAGAGTAAAAGAGGGAGATGACCACACCTAAGGAAAACATTGGAGTTGAATTGCGGGAGGAGTCCAAAAATTGGGAAGTTGAGATGGAGGATGATGGACTGAAAAATACAATTGATGTTGGGGAGAGTGAACCAATTAAAGAGGAACATGAGCAGACTGGTAATGCAGTTGATATTGGGGAAAGTGAACCAATTAAATAGGAGGATCATGAGCAGTCTGGTATAAAAATTATAAAGATGGTTCAGCAAGAGAGTGAGAAAATAATAAAAGAATATATTGAGCAAATTGTTGAAAATATTGTAGGGAATAAAGAGCAGAGTTCCATTGTTAAGTATGATATGGTGGAGAACATTATGAGTACGAGAACCCATATCTCATTGAGGGGGAAGCTAATAAATTCAATCGTGTTTTGCTTAATTCATTATTTCAGGTTGATCATTGTACGTGGGAGTTCATACAACAATATATATGGCTGATTGTGTTTGTGCTGCAATACATCCATATCTACAAAATGGATGGGTACCGTGTATTGATCATATGCCATAGAGGAAAAAAATTTCCATTTGATCCAGGTGGTGCGGTGATTAAATTTGTAACATGTTGGTTATCTCATACGCAATCACAAGGCATGGATTCGAGAACGAATTTTCTTGAAGATGGAGAGTATGATATGATCCAGGATACGCCAGCAATTTTCAAGATTTTGATGATTGTTGGAGGGAGAGTAGAGCCAAGTTCGAGACTTCAAAGAGTTGATAAATCTGGTCATTTACATGTTCAAGCAACGAAGTCTATAATATTGAAGAAAACAAGCCAATGGTCAAGTAACATGTTGGGGACGGAAGCTAGAACGGTTTGAAAAGCACTCGAATTTTTAGTCTCAATTTAAGACCCATTTTTGGCATAGAATGCGTTCGAATTTGAAGATTTGTAGCCCCTAAAGTAAGCTTTCCAACACATTTTGAGTCACCTCAATCGGATATCAAGAGTGGAAGATATGACCAAAATACTGAAAGCTGTCTAGATTAAAAAAAAAAAAAACTATTTTGATGCGAATTTTCTTATTTTGTTAGAATTTTAGTTTAAGTAAGATTCTTGTAATCTTTAAAGTGATATTTTCGTTTTTCCATATTTTTCTAGGTTTAGTGTAAATAGGAAACTTTATTTCATTATAAAACAAAATCTTTTTTAGACATAATGAAATATGAAGATTTTCTTTCTTCTTGTTTTTCATGAACATTCGAACTTATCAAATATATTATTATATTTGTGGCATTCAACCCTAGAACTTATCAAATGATTGATATCCTTTGTGGCGTTCACAAATCGAGATTCGTTGGTTTTGTAATCAAGAGGTTATTCAAACTTCGTTTTTGTTTGGTTGCTTGATTCAATAATTTGCGGATCGAGATTCTACCATCTACAACCTGAATTTTGGGCTTTCCCAACGTTTTCAATTAATTCCGCGATTTCCACGCTGATCCCGTTCCCGGGTTCGCGTCAATAGGGGATGCCATCACCTCAAAAATACACCGTAGTAGGATGCAACGCCTCATTTAAAAAGTACAACTACAAAGGAAGTGATATCCCATGGAAGAGCTGGCCAAACACTTTGACTTAAGTGCTCAGCCACCTTGCCAAGCACTACGAAGAGAAGTAGGGAAGCAAGGTGGAGCGAAATGCGAACCTCACAAAATTTCTTATTTTGTCTTTACTTAACTAGATGCTAAGTGAAATAATGAAATTCAATCCAACTCACATTTTGAGGGGAGTGAATAAGTATAATACACGGAATTTAAATTTACCAAGTTATTAATTGCAACAAGTCACAATTAAATGTATCCAATGAATTAAACCACGCAATTCTAAATATATCCAGATGAATTAAATAATGTCCAACCACGTTTTGGGATGTTGTATGGCTTGAGTATATATATTATAAAGCATTTGGGTTGAAATATGATAGAGAAACCGTATAAAAATTGCAAAAAGACTCTTACTGAGAAAAGCTTGCCGCTCGAGCGTCAAGTGAGTGACGACTTTACTGTTGTGAGCACTCGAGCACTCAACTCACGGCCAATGAGCAACCGTTTTCCCATTTCTTGATTTTATTGAATGTCTTTGACTTCTTTTAGGACTCTATCAACCCAAAATTCTTTTGACTTAAATTACAATCTAATAATTCCTATTTTCACTTTAATTACAACTCAATTATGTTTTAATCTTGGAATTGCAAATCTAAATCAAGACCTAACAGTAAGTGACCTACGTCTTAGGATGATGAATGATACAAAATCAAATTTGTTGTTATATACTCAAGCACTAATCCCCAAAAACATATACCCAAAAGGCACTAATTAATATTACAGTACACTTTCCTTTCTCTTTCACCCAAAATGTGAGCTGTCTTGCTCAAATCGCGGTGACATTTCATTTATTTCCAGATTAATTTGATGGTTTGTATTCTTAAACTTCGATCAATTTCTTAATAAAAGAAATCAATCAACGGCTGGTTGGGACCACCACTCAGCCTTTTCCAATACCAGAGCCAGCTGGCCCCCAGGCGTAGGCCATGGTAAAGACTAAAGAAGAATAATCCTATCAGCAACATTTCATTCAGAACTTTAAGGGATGTTTGATAGTGATTAGAATTAGATTTTTAGTAGATTGTGATAGAAGTGTTTGAAATGTGTGGTTGAAAAGTTGTGGAGCCCATGCAAAATAGGGTTAATATTGATTGTTTGACTTTAACTTAAATTAAAATATGATTTTAATCAGAAACAAACAGGTCATTACTATCATTACTTTTCAACTTTCTTTTTATTACTTTTTAATCACGTATTTTCAAAAAAAACATTGTTCAAAACTTGATTTTACCTAAATGAATTAGCTTTCAGAGTGTTAGCCAGTCACATAGCACCAACTACACTGGTGATATAGGAGTAGTGCTTGATAGCTTCTGTATCCATAATTTCTTTCGTTTCCCCACAAATTAATCCCCAGTTTCCTGTATTCCCACTTGGTCAACAATGTTCCATTGTTAAAGTTGAAAACACTTTTTTTCTGGGATCAGGTTATTTTCCTCTTTTTGCTTTCTTTTACTCTTGAGAAACCCCACATTTGGTTTGTGCATTTGCTTTGGTAGTGTTGGCTGGTTAATAGTGATGGTGGTCAAGAAACTTTGTTGTCTTCAGTGGATTATTCTCTGTTGTCTTCTACTGGCAGCTCTTGTTTGCTCCAAGAATCACGGTAACTACTTTTTTTGTACCTTTATTTTTCTCTGTTTGGTTTGCTAGCCCTTTTCCTTTTGGGTAAATTGCTGTAGCTGCTGAAAATGTTACAATGGCATTTGGTTGCTTAGATTTGGTGCTTCTTGCAATGGTGTGCTTGACAAGTGACAGTGTTTGATCTACAGAGGATATTGTACTTTCATACTGACTGTAGCCCTTTTTACTTGAATCTTTTTCTTAGTTGAAATTGGTAACTTAAGAGGAAAATGTTGGTGGTAAGTAATCCTTTCTCTGGGTTTAATTGCGTAAATTTTGTGTTTATACGGTAGTAATACTGAATAGAACTGAGGACTTACGATAAGAGCATTAATGAACGAGGAACATGTAGCAGATTGGTCCATAATAAGTAGGTCTATATTAACTAATTTGTGTTTTCAGAACTTAACTATATCACTTAGTTTAACTAATAGCACTAGGCATTAATGCTATTTGTGATAATAACAGAAATATGATGTTCATGTTTCGGATCAGGGAGAAGAAGGTTTCCTTCCGAAATGTACCAAATAAAGGGGGTGGAAAAGGTGGTTTTACAACTATGTGAAGAAGATGTGAACCTGTTACGAGGACTATCTCCTGGTCCTTGCAGCCCTTGAAGCAAAGTAGTGAGGATCCTTTCTTTAATTCCTTCTTCAGAAACCCCTCATTGGTTGGTCTGTAGTGGGGGATAAAAATGTGATACTTCGTCGAGCTAGATTACATTCCCCTCTTGCTCAAATTTGCTAAAGTAAATATGAGAGGGAAGGGCAGTTTCCCATGTCGCTGTTTTTCCCTAAGAAGCACGAATTTAAATACGTAATTCGAATACAATACGTACAGATTCGCCGATACAACATAATTTTATTAAAAAATACACATTAAAATAGAAGCACGATAATAAAAATAAAATAAAATACTTTTTTAACATTTTATTTTAATCCTAAATTGTCTCAATTTCATTTCTTCAATGTCACCAACATCATCTGCTTCATTATCATTAAAATTACTGAAATTAGATGTGATAATCTTTATTTCATCGAATAATGTACAAGCCAACAACCCTATTTATAATACAATGAAAGGACTAAAAAAGGAAAAAAATACTAATCTTCTGAATAAGATAGTAAATCAATCACTATAATTACAACATTATTTTTGGTAAGTAAAATCTCTGTCAATCATCTTCAATCAATCAAGTCTCTAATGTAATCATTCGGGATTTCAACACTCCCCCTCAAGTTGGATCGTAAATATTGATCATATCCAATTTGCATATGAAATCATCGAATTTCTGTCGAAGTAGTCCTTAGGTGAAGATGTCTGCAATTTGTTCTTGTGTGGGAACGTAGGTAATACAAATCGTCCCTTTCTCAACGTTTTCTTTTATGAAGTGTCTATTAACTTCAACATGTTTAGTCCTATCATGTTGAACAGGATTGAGTGAGATGTTGGTCGCTGCTTTATTATTACAATAAAACTTGATTGGAAACTTTATGGTAACATGTAGCTCTTCTAGGAGTTTTTTCAGCCATAGTCCTTCATATATTCCTTGTGCAACTGCTCTAAATTCTGCTTCAGCACTACTTCTGGCTACTACATTTTGTTTTTTGCTTCTTCATGTTACAAGATTTCCCTACACAAATGTACAATACCCAGTAGTTGACCTCATATCTTCTATTGAGCCAGCCCGATCCGCATCTGTAAATATATCAGCACCTTTCCTTTCACTTTTCTTGAAGAATAATCATTTTCCTGAGGAACTCTTAAGATATCGAAGTATCTTGTAGATTGCTTCTAGATGACTTTCCTTTGGAGAATGCATATGCTGGCTTACCAAGCTCACTGCGAATGCGATGTCAGGTCTGGTATGCGACAGGTAGATCAATTTACCAACTAGTCTTTGGTATCTATCTATCTCAACTGAGCTTCCAACCTCTTCAATTTTCTTTCCCGCATCTACGGGTGTATCACTTGGTTTACACCTTAGCATGCCAGTTTCTGTTAGGAGATCAAGAATATACTTCCGTTGTGAGACGCTAATTCCCCTTTTCGACCTCGCAACTTCCATTCCCAAAAAGTATCGCATTTGTCCTAGATCCTTTATTTCGAACTCAGTGGCTAAGTTCTTCTTTAGTCTTTCCATCTCCACTACATTATCCCCAGTTAGGATTATATCATCGACATATACAATCAAAATTGTCTTAGTCCCATCGTCAAATTGTTGGAGAAACATAGTGTGATCCGACTGCCCTTGTTGATATCCTTGCCCTTTCAATACTTTTGCAAATCTGTCAAACCACACCCTTGGTGATTGTTTGAGTCCTTATAGAGACTTCTTGAGTTTACATACCCGATTGTTTTCATTCACTCTGCAAAAACCTGGTGGTAATGTCATGAAAACTTCTTCTTCCAATTCTCCATTTAGAAATGCATTTTTGAAGTCCAATTGCTGAAGTGGCCAATCCAAATTGGCTGCTAGTGATAGAAGAACTCGAATAGTGTTTAGTTTTGCCACCGGTGCAAACGTTTCTGTATAATCAATACCATATGTTTGAGTACCCTTTGCCATCAACCGAGCTTTGTATCGTTCTATTGTCCCATCAGCTTTGTATTTCAAATTGAAGACCCATTTGCATCCAACTGGCTTATTCCTTTTTGGCAAGTCGATACTTCCCAAGTTTCATTTTTCTCTAAGGCCGCATTTCCTCCAATACTGCGTCTCTCCATTTGGGAATTTCCAAAGCTTCATGGACATTTCTTGGAATTTTTGTAGTGTCAAGGTATGATGTAAAAGCACGAAACCTTGCAGATAGAGCATTATAAGACATGAATTTTGAGATAGGATGAAGAGTACATAATCGAGTTGGCTTTCTGAGAGCAATGGGTAAGTTGATATTTGAGACTTCAGATACTTCACAGGGATTCGGAGCTATTATCGGTTCAAACTCTTTTGGTGCTTCAGATGTTAGATTCTCCTTATTCCTTGATTTTGGCCTCCTTGAATAAACCAATATCTCCTTATCACTTTGTTTTTCTACGCTCTCCCTAGATTTAAGTTTCCTTCTATCGATGGCATATTAGAACTAGGTGGTGGAATAGTCTCAGGTGGGATAGATTCAGTTGGAGAGATATCGAAATCCAAAAAACGATCTTCACGTACATTCTCCCCCTGAAGAGAGGTCTTTTGGAAGTATGGGGTGTTTTCAAAAAAGGTGACGTCAAGGCTTACAAATGTTCGTTTTGTGGAAGGGTTATAGCACTTGTAGCCCTTTTGGTTAGGAGGGTATCCAATCAAAACACACTTAGTAGCTCGAGGATCAAGTTTACTTCTGTGAGGAGAGTGAACATGGACAAATGAGTGCATCCAAACACTTTTAGAGCTAGATTAGAGTTGAGACGGAAGGTAGGAAAAAACTGTTGCAATATTTTTAGGGGTGACTCAAAATTTAGAGTGCGGCTAGGCATACGATTGATAAGGTAAGTGGCTGTTAGGATCGCATCTCCCCAGAACATCTTAGGCATGTTTGTAGTAAACATCAAGGCACGAGCAACTTCTAGAAGATGTCTATTTTTGCGTTAGGCAATCCCATTTTGTTGGGGAGTGTCGACGCATGAACTTTGACGGATTATCCCATGTGTTTTAAGAAAATTTCCCATTATGTTGTTGAAGTATTCTGTGTCGTTATCAGTGCGAAGTATTTGAATTTGTGTATGGAATTGGGTTTGAACCATGGTATAAAAGTTGATAAACATCGAACGAACATCTGATTTGTCTTTTAGTAGGTAAACCCAACAAATTCGAGTGTGGTCGTCAATAAATGTAACAAACCATCTCGAATTTGTACGGTTCAGGATTCGCGAAGGTCCCCATAAGTCACTGTGTATCATGGTAAATGACTTTGATGGTTTGTACGTAGATTTTGGAAATGACATGCGTGTATGTTTTGCAAGTTCACAAATTTCGCATTGAAAATCAACATACTGTTTATTCAGGAAAATAGAAGGAAATACACGTTTCAAGTACTGAAAATTGGGGTGACCCATCCTAAAATGCCATAATAGAATTTCGCTACTTCTAGGAATAGACACAGAGTTACTAAGTGAAATTTGACATGGTTTACTCACATCGACCTCTTCAAAGTAATAGAGTTTTCCACACTCTTTAGCACTGCCAATCGTCTTCCCCGATGATAGGTCCTGAAAAACACAATGAGATGGAAGAAATTTAGCAGAGCAATTGGAATTTTTGGTTAGCTGACTTATAGATATTAAATTGCAAGACAAATTTGGGACATGAAGGACAAACTGTAGAGTTATAGAGTCGGAGATTTTTATACTTCCTTTTCCTGCGACTGCAGAGAATGACCCATCTGCAATTTTGACTTTAAGATTACCAGCACATGTTGAATATGATGAAAAGAATTGGTGTGAGTCCGTCATGTGATCAGATGCTCCAGAGTCGATGATCCATGAAATTTTGGATTGAGTTGTTAAATTTAAAGCGCTCAAAAAATTGCCTTGGTGGGCTAGGGAAGTTGAAGGACTATTTGCCGAGGTTTGATTTAGTGGTTGGAGACTCGAATTTTTTTTTTAAAATTTGCTCTATCTGCTCAGAATTGAATGCACTGGTGGACTCATTGGGCTTTTCTATTTGATAGTCAACAGATGCTTGGTATCCACGACTTTTATTATTTTGTTTTGGTTTCCAAACGGTCGGCTTTCCATGTTTGTCCCAACACTTGTCTTCCTTGTGTCCTGGCTTACGACAGTATTCACACCAGGGTCGTCCTTTTTTTGTAATTTTGGGCCTGACCCAGTAGTAGATCCTCGTATAGGCCCATTCCTTGAAAATTCAGCAGGCCCACTTCCCTTAGATATTAGGGCAGAGATTTCAGCAGGCCCAATTTTATTAGACAAAAGGGCCGAAATTCCATTAGGCCCAATTGCTTTGGTAGATAAGGCCGAGACTTCACTCCCAATCGGCCCAAGATCCCTGAGCATCGTCTTTCGCCGGTTCTCTTCTCTTCTCACCTTCGAAAAGACCTCACGCGTTGAAGGTAAGGGTCGCCGGCCAAGTATGCGTCCCCTGATGTCATCCAAGTCTCAATTGAGCCCAGCCAAGAATTCATAGACCCGTTCATTCTCCAGCCTCTTCTTGTACCGAACGCTATCACCGGAGCACTCTCACTCTTCTTCAACACTTAAATCGAGTTCTTGCCACAGCGAAGTCATCTCTATATAATAGTTTGTCACTTCCTGTTCACCTTGCTTGGTTTGCCACATACGGGTTTTGATTTCAAAAAATTTTGAACAATCCTCCAAATCGGAATACGTTTCTTTCACTGCATCCCAAATATCCTTCGTTGTGGGGAGGAAAAGATAGGTTTTTCCTATTGTAGGCTTTATGGAGTTTACGAGCCAAGCCATAACCATTGAGTTCTCTGAGTTCCATTTTTTCAGCAGTGTAGCGTCGGTTGGTTTCGCTATCTCGCCAGCGAGGTAACCAATCTTCCCTTTTCCATCGATTACAAGTTTTATGGACTGGGCCCATTCTCGATAGTTTCTTCCGTTTAACTTCTCGACTGAAAGTTGGAAGGATGAGGTATCTGGGCCATTCAAACCTGTTATGGAGGCGTCCTCTATTTGGGAGGTGGCCTCTGTTTCTCAGATTGGAGTTTCAGGGGTTAGCGGCCCCTTACTGTTAATTGGGATTTCAGTCATTGTTTGCTAGGTTTTGACGAACCTAGCTTTGATACCATGAAATTAGATGTGATAATCTTTATTTCGTCGAATAATGTACAAGCCAACAACCCTATTTATAATACAATGAAAGGAGTAAAAAAGGAAAAAAATACTAATCTTCTAAATAAGATAGTAAATCAATCACTATAATTACAACATTATTTTTGGTAAGTAAAATCCCTGTCAATCATCTTCAATCAATTAAGTCTCTAATGCAATCATTGGGATTTCAACAATTACTCTATCCAACTCTAGCGCATCTATTGATATATTAGCAACATCAAGCACCTTAATACTTTCAAGAGTATCAAATGAGTTTTCAGTAATATCCCTCATTTTGGATTCTTCTTTTGGATAGAGATGTATTTTTCTTGATAAAAAACGCAAATTGCAATAAATGAAAATCAATTTATGAAATATATATTGAAGTTCGATTATATTAATGTGTAATTTATTAAAATGGTTTTGTACGTATAAAATTATTATCTATTTTCAATAATAAACATATATTTGTCAACTATTCAAACGAATTTACATGTATTAATAGATTTAGACCATGTTTGATCCCCATTTTTTTCAAAATACATTTTTCTCTTTTCTTCTCAAGCACACATTTTTCAATAAAATAATATTACATACAACTCAAAAGATTTTCCTTCATTTTTAATCATATATTCTCCATTAATATACTATTCCAAATTACATTCTATATAAAAAATGGGGGTTAAACAGACCCTTAATATTGTTGTGTATTTTCAATAAAAAACTCTAGCGGTCAATTAATTTAAAACTCTGGGTGTATTTCAAATAAATATTATCTATTTTCAATACGTTATTCATAATATTATCTATTAAGTAAAAAAAAACTTTGTTAATAATAATGAGTTCTAAAAGAGTTTAAAACCAATAAAATTCTTCTTCACCTGTCCTGACTATTTTATACTTATTGAAAATAATTAAAAATATAAAATAATATATCACGTATCCAATATGTATCGAAAATTCACAAAATATAAAAAATATAAAATAATTAAAAAACACATATCTGGTTTGTATTGGAGCGTTCGAAGAGTATTCGAACTTGGATACGTATCAGATATGGGTACCTAATGAATTTACAAGTATTCGTGCTTTTTAGGTCTTAACCACAGTTTTAGTAGCAGGCATATGGAGTGAGGTAAGTTTCCTTATTTCCCAACCGAATAAGTTTCATCTGATTACACCACTAGCGATGGACTATGTCTACTCAACGTTGAACTCGGTCAGTAAGAATTATGCGATGGTATTGAACTTGAATGAGCAAGGAGTTCCTGTGTTGATGTGAACAGAAGGATAACAGAGGATGGATTCACCATAGGATCTCTAGCTTTAGGTGATCTTTTCCACTCCCTTGATTGGATGGATTGAAGGGGTTGTGTGGCTAAATGGAGAATAGTGGAATCCCTAGATTGAAAGCATGTATGGAAAAGATTAGGAAAAAGGAAAGATGACTCAACCTATGCTTTGATTTTTTTCAAAATTTTATTGTTTCTGAGCCGTGTGCATCAATAGGTGCATAGACAGGTATTGTAATTTGTATAGAATACAAATTTTCCTTGAAAAACCTGTTTTCCCTTTGGAGATTAGCTGTCCTTGTTCCTTATCCCCTCTCTAGTTGGTTGAAATTGTTCACAAGCTTTTGGACTTCTAGTATACCTACTCTTATGGAAGAAGCAACCTACGTATTGTGATTTCCTATAACATCAAAAAGGCACTTTTTCTGATCGTATTCTCTAGTCTTGAGAGTTCTATTCATCTTTGATAGCCTGGATGTAGTGCAATAGCCACCATTGATCAATTTGAAGCTTATGAAATCTCTTTCACAAAGAAAGATCTTTGATATTCATTTTGTTTTTTATACCATATGAGTCATCTATCAAGATGATAACATATCTGCCAAGTAATGGGTTAGAATCGAAAGCAAAAATAAAAAAAAATAAAATTGATTATAAAAACTTCACTCTATGACTTGTGAATGGAAGCTATTGAAATATCGAGTAATATTACTTACGACTTGTCCTATTAAATGAGATACTGATTGAGAATGGACTGGGCATAGGATATATGACAACTTTTATTTGGGTGAGGGTGGCGTGTGACAGGGTGTTTTCTTTTATTGTTAGTAGAACAAGAAGTTTAGAAACGTTGTCCTCTTCACTTTTTTATATTCAATAATTCAAATATATTTTTCAGCGAGGATATCATCGAAAATGTAGTTCAAAATTCACTTGAGAGAGTGCAACAGTGAATTTCTAGAACTTGTCTTGTGATAGCACATCACAAGCTAGATTGGCTTCAATTTCCTTAAGCATAGTTAGTCTCCTTATTTTTACTTTCTGTTCTATAAAGAAAGGTATTCTTTGTCGCCTAATTTCCACTTCTTTATGGTGATTCCAATTTTGGACATCCCTCGTTGCAGAGGGAAATAATACTTGCATTATGTCTTCGTAGACGTGCTTCCACCACAAGCATTAGTGGGGAACAATTTGGAGAAGATGAAGACGTGACTAGAAAAATATCTTGTATTATTTTTCCACGCTTCAATGTACAATGAAGTTGGATCATAGATACTAATCATATCCAACTTGAAGGAGGCCCATTAATTTGAGGCCCATTTCCCACCACGTTTAGGCTAGAAGCTTCGAGTCCAGGTCCAATCCCAGCAGCCACACCATCGATCCCGTTCATCATCACCTTCTACCGGTTCTCCTCTCTTGACTTCGGCTAATACTTCTTGCGGCGACGGTAGAGGTTTTTGACCGAGTATCTGATAGGAACCTGATTATATGAAAATAACAATTCAGAAATAGTATTGAATTACACTGAAAATGAAAGATAAATTCCAAGCTTTCGAGAGGGTGGATCTCTCCTAATTGGATCAACCAATTTACTCAATATTTTTGCATGCCTATCCTCTAACTTCTACCCTTATTTATAGATCTATTCTCTAACTGAATTCAGTTTTCCCCTCCCCCCATTTGCAGGTAAATTCTTCTATTCCCTTCTAGAATGAGTGAGGTGGATGGGAGTCTATCAATACCCCCGGTTTCCAAATCCACCTTGTCCTCAAGGTGGGAGTCAAGAAGGTGTTGGTGGTGCTAATTGTCGGGTCTTCCATCGTCACAATTTTGGTAGGGAAGATTGTTGTCTCTTTTGAAGCCCACTGATTTTGAAGAGTAGCTAGCATGGTGTATTTGGGTCCACTTGAGTCTTGGGCTGCCATTCCCACTTGATTTTTGTCTTCAATTACTTGGGTCATAGTCACGATAAAGCCCATCCCACTGGACCATAAAAGAGAGGCTTCAGCACAGGTGTCTGATTTTAGCCTGAGGAAACTACGTGGGCTACAGCTAATAAGTGGGCTGCTGGAGTTAGTTTTGATTCTGGATGGGCCGAAACATAATTGGGCCTGTTTTAAATACTCATTTAAGTCTTCTTCCTGCTGGCCTACTTCCCAGCCAAAATCCAAATCTGCCCAGTCCAATACTTTCCATTCATTCCTCTTCTCCAGATTCAGCCGACTTGTAGAGATCCTTTCCATCTCCGATCTCTTCTCTTTCGGCAATGAGGATGGTAAGATTTCAATTAGTTTCTGATTCGTTCTGATGATGGTTTCCTCCCAGCTGCCCCAACTCACTACACTTTCTTCTACTTTGTTGGTTTTGGGTGAGATTTCTGGTTTCCCAGTGTGTCGAGTCATATTCTCCGGCAAAGGGGCTTTAGAATTCGCCGCCTCAGGTGGTTTGTCTGTCTTCTCTCTCTCTCTTTCCTGCCCATCCATTTTTCTCATCATCAAATCGATTTTGCCTCCTTTATTTTGGCAGTCATTTGGTGTAAGTTGGGACATCCCAGCTTCATTTCTGCCCGACCTTTTTCTGCCTCCCAATTTTTTGATCATCAAGTCGAGCTCCTTCATTATTGCTGCCATGTCCCTCTGAATATTAGGTTTCAATTCCTCTATCCTCTGCTTCATGGAATCCTGAGATGGTAGAAATTTGCCAAGCATCAACCCTTTCAATTCTCTCCAAGTTTGCACAGGTGGTTGTTGATCTACCTTCTGAAACCAATCCCAGGTTTGCCAGCCAAAACAGGCTGTGGCAGCCTCGATTTTCTCCGCTTCCGACATTTGATTTCTGGAGAAAATCTTCTCCGCCTCTGACACCCACCAATATGTATCTTCTCCATAGAAGATTGATATGTCCAGGCGGCCTTGTGCATCCAATCCTGACATTTCTTCCATTTCCTTGCTGAATTGTGTTGTCACTCCCTAGAATCGAGTGCTCTGATACCAATTTGATAGGAACCTGATTATATGAAAATAACAATTCAGAAATAGTATTGAATTACACTGAAAATGAAAGATAAATTCCAAGCTTTCGAGAGGCTGGATCTCTCCTAATTGGATCAACCAATTTACTCAATATTTTTGCATGCCTATCCTCTAACTTCTACCCTTATTTATAGATCTATTCTCTAACTGAATTCAGTTTTCCCCTCCCCCAATATGCAGGTAAATTCTTCTATTCCCTTCTAGAATGAGTGAGGTGGATGGGAGTCTATCAGTATCCTATTGGGAACGTCGTCCAATTCACGGTTAAGCCTAGCCAAAAATTCGAATACCCTTTCGTTCTCCAATTTTTCCCGGTAGTAGACGTTGTCCTCCGGGCACTTCCATTTTTCTTCAGAATTCGAGTCGAGCTCTTGCCATAACACCATCATTTCAAGGTAATAATTAATTACCTCGCGTTCTCCCTGCTTGGTTTGCCACAGCCTGGATTTAATTTCAAAAATTTGGGAAAAAATTTCATCGTCGGAATACATCTCTCTCATTGCTTCCCAGACGTCCTTCACGGTGGACAAGAACGGATAAGTTTTTCCAATTGTGGGTTTCATGGAATTAACTAGCCACGCAGTCAACATAGAGTTCTCCGATCGCCATTTTCAAAGAAGAACAGTGTCGGTTGAGACTGGCATTTACGTCTCGCCTGTGAGGTACCCAAGTTTCCCTTTTCCATCCACTATTAGTTTGATAGACTGCGCCCACTCCCTGTAATTCTTCCAGTCTAGTTTTTCTATCGTGAGTTGGAATAAAGAATTTTCAATTCCTTCACTCACGCAGAGGTGGTTCCTGTGTCGCTGTTAAACGATTCAGAGGTCATTGAGCCCCCCCTGTTATTGGTTGCGGTTTCTATCATCTTCCTTGCTCTGATACGAAGATGAAGACGAGACTAGAAAAATATCTTGTATTATTTTTCCGCACTTCAATGTACATTGAACAAGCCTTTTTATAATACAAAAGGAATTCATAGAAAAGAAAAAAAAATAAATCTCTTTCAATCTCTAACAATCATAATATTTTATCTATCGTAACTAGAATCAACATCAATCTTCCCTCAATCAATCGTGGATTTCATCACAATCTTACTCTTTCTTGGACCTGTTTCTTGGAGAATTAATATTGATATTATTTAGTTTGTCATGTTAATTCACATGTCGATTTTATTTGGAGTTCTCAGGAAATAGTTTGCCTATCTGGAAATCTTCAAAGCTATGGAGAACTCGTGGAATAATTGATAAAGGCAAAAAACAATTATATGGAAGTTAAGGACACTTCATTTAAGCATGGCAAAATCAATACAAGTGTCTAATATGTTGGAGCAAAATATGAACAGGATTTGTATGTTAAGAGTAGCTCATGCCACTATCAAAGATGGAGCCTCTATACATGAGCACATCTTGAAGGAGTATGAACTAGAAACCATGAAGAGAGTTGGAAGATGAGATTTGATGTCTAGCTTGTGCAAAAACTGTACAATAAGGTGGCCCATTATGAATTTCACCATGAGTAGCCTCCAAAAATTAAATAAAATAAATATTTAGGAAACCCTTAGTGGTTGTTTGGGAAAGTTAAAATTAAAGTTTAATTGGGGGTTCCACAGAATTTGTGGATAAAAAGTGGGTAATAGGTGTGTGACCTATGAAATGTGTGGATAAAATTATATTTGACCAAAAATGATTGTTCACGAAAGGTGGCATGGGGCATTTGTCGGGGGAGGGAGTCTTACATCCGAGTGAGAAGTTAGACCAATCCCTTCCTCCTGGTCTGAACTGATCTGAACGGATTTTGTTATAATTTAAACTCTTCCAAAAAAGCACTTAGTTATGCCTATAAATAATTAGGTAGGATCAACTTGCACCTAGCGCAAGTGTAATAATACTTGTGCGTCTCATAACTCAATTTTCTAATAATCTGTCACAACATTTTTTGCCGGTCATGCTTGAACTTCAAGTGATCGTATGTCAAAAGATACTGCTAAATAGGTAAACGTTTTTGTCAGACTTTCCTGAGGCAGTTTACTTACACGGCAATACTTTGCCGCATTAGACTTGCTCGTCTTGATTCTGATAAATTTCATGTCTATTAGTGAATTTTTTGAAATCAAAATGATTTTCTATGTTGGATTCTCCCGACCCTCTTTATTGATATGAAAGTGATAACCATACCTCTAAACTAACACATGGAGAGAGAAAAGGTTTAAAAAGCACTAAATTAGGAAGTGCTACCTCCTTTACAACTTTTGAGAAAATGAACCTAGAGAAGTTGAAGTTAAAACAATTACTTTTTAAATCTGGCATAACGAATTTGAGTTTGTCCATTTGAAGGATGCCCTGTAGTCGTTCAATTACTTAATTTGGTTGGATTATTGTCATCGTATCCGTGCAAAGTCCCTCGCTAGCTAACCAATCTGCTGCTCCATTGCCTTCCCTTATATTGTGTGATGTTTGGTTTGCACTTGTTAAGAAGGTCCTCAATTTTTTCAACCAAGTATTGACTAGCCCAAGGACCATGCTCTTCCTCTATAAGAAAGAATATTAATATTGCCATAGTAGAATCCAGTTCAATCCATATCCTTGTTATGCCTTTTGTTAAAATGAGTCTTAATCCCGTAGAAATGGCACATAAATCTGCTTGCCAAGCCCGAACTACCTCTCCTACAACCATCCATGTTAAGCGTAAATTCCCCACTCTAGGTCTTGTCCATCTAACTATTAGGGCTGGATATGGGTCGGGTCGGTTTGGTTCGGTTCGGTTCGGTTTTGAAGAGGATCGAATCGATCCAAAATTTTCGAGTATTTAATAAATGGAATTATGGAACTGTCGGGTCCAAATATAATTATGGAACCATTCGGGTTCGGTTCTGTACCATAATTAAATTTTTTAATATTTACAACAACACTACATAAATACAACTAATGACATCTTCATTCATAACTTTTACAAATTAACGCAACACAGTTTAAAAATACATAAATAATAAGTTATTCAATAAGATTAATTCAATTAACACAAATACTAAAAAGTAGATACTAATATTAAAACATCGATGATTCATATCAATAATTTATTTGCTTCAAGCAACATGCATAAAGAAAATGAAATATAAATTAAAAGTTATCAAAATAAAATATTTTTTAAGTATTGGTAATACTTACCAACTATTTGATTTAACCATCAATTACTTGATTTGTCATAGTAAGAAACTCTACAAGCATAATTGAAAAAGCACAATTAACAAACACAAATAAACAAAAAATTATTCAACTAAAAAGATTTAATAATAAGGCCCAAATGTTGGGCTAACAAAGTTACAAAAAATTAATTTGGCTGGATTAATTTGTTACTTTGTTTAAAAAAATTTAATTAATTCAATATAAAAAAAAAAAAAAAAATTATTTAGATTTGGGTCTTATTCGGTTCTTGGTATAGAACCAACCTAAACCCATCGGCTCTCAATACGGGTGCCCGTTCGGGTATTTAACTTATGAAGAACTGCTTAGTTTGGTTCGGGTACAGTTCGGTCCAGTTCGATTCGGGACTTTTGTCCATCCCTACTAACCATGGATAGTTTTTTACTAATTTTATATGGGAGATTGAAACTAAGACATATATAAAACATCCTTTTGGTCCTAGTCGTGGAATAAAGATGACGGTGGAGTCAATCAGAGCATCGTGTTGTGTTTTAGGTATTTATATTCGCTCACTAATGAGGACCTGAAGAGGATATAATGTCTAGAACTGGAGTGAATGAGATGAAATTTGAAGTGCCATTAGAGATTCTATGGTGAAGGGTAAGCACTATAAGATATTGTTAGACATGATTTTTTGTATTTATTTTTGTGCTAATAATGCTAAGATGGATGTTTGATCATGCTATAATGGGTAAACAAGAAATGTGAATACATGTCAACACGAGTCTCAAGGTGACACCGATTGAGGATAAATTGAAAGTAGACTTGGGGTGGTTGAGACATGCCATTCTTAAACCTAAATAAGTCCCAATTTGCAGGAGATCCTGAATTATTGTGAATGATGCTTAGTTTACTGTTAACAGATAAATGCTTCTCAAGCACTGTTGTTTGTGTGGGTAAATGTTTAAGAAATCAGATGAAAGATGCAATTACTGAGTCACGTGAATGAGCAACACTTGAACCAAATAAATTCAATCAAAGGGTAGGTTTTAACAATTTTTCCTGATTGTTCCTTTTATAGTAAGCCTGTCTTTGATCCAGGGGATAACGTTGTGACATTAGATAGGAAGAACAAGTATAACTTTTGGAGGATCATTGGTGATTACCATTACAAATCAACAGAGTTAATACTTCAAATGTTTGTTGCCAGCACAAGAAGGGCACCGTTAGTTTGATGATTGTTATAGTGCTGCATTGCTGTTTTATCGACATAAGTGAAGGATCTTACGATAGACTAGCGATAGAGAAACGGATTGTTAGGTTGCCCTTTTATAGTGTTTTTTAGGCATTGCTGTTTCTTGAAGCATAATCTTCTTATTCTTTTTAAGATGTTTTTTCCTATCTTTTTCTTTAGGTTAGCTCCAATAAATACATAAAACCTACAAAAATAGGCACAAGTGACCACTTGCAGTGAGCACATGGCATTCTTGAGGAAAAGATGAAAAAATAGTTTGCTCTGTGCTCGCAACATGGCTGCAGAAATGAAGAGGCTTGGCATGGACTTGAAGGAAAATTTGAATTGTGATGAGCACAGTGCAACGATGCAAAAATTCAGGAAATGATATTTAGAAACTGTAGATGAAATAACTTTTGGAGTCGAAGTTATGGTATAAAACCTAAACCTCAAATATTAAACTATGAACATCTTCAATGCACACGCTTTAAGGACTTGGAAATAAAATCTTCGTAGAAAAATGAACATTCGCACTCTCGTGCACTTTGTGGAATGCTACCTCTTAACAGTGCCTTTCAATGCCTGTATAGTCTTCTTTGATGCTAGTCAATCTATTCATCAACTAACAATGTGTTATTTCTGTTTGATCTATACGATAGGGAATGCTGCAAACGACCTAATTGAGATTATTAACAAGAATCGAACAGACAACAAGCTTCCTCGTCTGAGCAACAGTCGGGGTCTAGGCTGCATTGCTTTGCAGTATGCAGAGGAATGCAAGGGAAACTGCACTGATAACAATACTATACATTGTCAACCACCAGAAGATGACTTCACCGAAGTATTTGCTCCCAACTGTGGTGTTGAACTGCCCACTTTTGGAACCATATCTGGCTACATTTTGGGATGTCAAAAGAAGTATCTTGACCCACCAGAAGCATTCTCACACGCACTCATTCAAGACAGGAAAACCCTGTCTCTGTTGAAAAATCGAACCCATACTGAAGTCGGAGTAGGCATAATTGGCAGTCATAAGCATAAAGGGCCTTACATTTGGTGTGTGTTGTTCAGTAATAGTCAGACAAATACTACATTTGTTCTTGAAGATCTTGGCAAAGGAATAGAGCAAAAGAGTGGATGTTACAGTGGATCCAGTATTCCTTGCAGCAGAGGGCATAAGAATACTGATTTGCTTTCAAATATTTGGATTCTGTTTCTGTATATTTTCCCTTTACTTAATTTTCCCCCGAGATTTTTGTAAGTAATGTCAAAATTATATTTTCTTTGTCAGTTGTCACTTTGGTTGTGCTATTGTCTAAAAGAAGACTTGTGGAAATTAATTACAGAACCTTTTTTTATTTTTTTTTGATAATTTGATGTGTTCTTCTATTTTCGATAAATTAAATTCATTCTTCCATATAAGCTAAAGATATGTTTAGTTCATAATGGTGGCCTCGGTGGCGTTAACGGTGTTATAGAGCAAACATATTAGGACCATTAGGAAACTTCAGTGACTAATTTGGAAGAATTTAAAATTGAAGGACGAACTTGAAACTTCACTGCAATTCTAGGGACCAAATTAGTATTTAACCCTAAAAACAATGAATAACATTGAAAATTTATATTTGAATAATAAAATAGTTATAAAATAAAGATAAATATGATATTTCCAAATATTTATTGATAAAATTATAAAAACCGACTTTCTAATTTATACATCATATGGTAGTATTCCATTGATCTTCGTCTCTATATAATTTTATACTCTATCCAAACACTTTTTGCCGACCCTATTATTGTGTGTTTATTAAAATTGGAACTGAAACTGAACGATCAAACTTTGTTTGGTGCTACTCTCCTACTACAAGTTCCACATTGATTGTATTCATACGTGACTCCTATGTTTTGAGTTTTGTTACTCGCTCTTCATTAATCGATATTTTCAAATTAATCTATGGCCCGTTAGTAAAAGAAATCATATATATAAAAAATGATTATTTACTCATGATTCTGTTACTTGTTCCATTTGTACACTTATGATGTTGCACACTGTAACATACGGGTTATAAGCCCATTAACCTGGATACAAAAATACTAATTAGTGGTTTAGATTGACTCTAATCATTTGATACTCGTGAGAAGAAATTGTCAAGTTAGTGGTGATCTCTACACCTGTAGCGAAATTTGAAGTGGGTTAATATTTTATTTTTCTTTTCCATTCGTTCTTTAATGAAACTAAGCTCGTCTGGGAAACCTTTTTCTCTGATTTGTAGTTAAATTGTGACCGTTGTTTTTCATTGTCAACATTACTTTAAAGCATCGCATCAGACATGGTAGCCACAATTTTGGACCATTTTAATACAGAATGGCCTTTTTGCCCTTAAAATTTAATTCATTTTTCATGATAGTTAGACATTTTCGATATTTCATTTTTAGAATGTTAAAAATTGCTGCCAAAATAGGACACATGTTCAAGTGAGTAACGGCCAATTAATTGTTAAAATTGGCGGAAAAAGCTCTCACAGACAGACGCTAAGTAAAAAATCCTACTTGGCTGTCAACAGATTGTTGTAGCAACCTAAATGAAAACGGTGACTTAAATTGGAAAAAAAATAAATGCTTAATCGAACTCAATTGAAATTTTACCGAAAGATCAGTTACCACAAATACTTTCAACCCATAATAAGTTAAATGTATAGCTTCGGCATCGACCCAGAGGGGAATGCTACTATTGCCTCTTTGAGGTGAATCATTCGTGTGCGGATCCATCTTCCTACCAAATCCAGTGAATAGAATTTCTTATCTCATTTAGTAAGTTGCAACTTTTGGTGGCTAAGAAGTAAAGAGGCACGTTTTAAATAAAATAATTTCTTTGTTGCTTAAAATTAAAAATAAGTTGCATATTTTCAAAGTAATCTCTATTAAAATAAGTAACTATTTTTAGTCATAACAAAAATTATCCCATCTAATTCACTTTAGCTCATGGTTGCCTCATTTCCTTTCTTGTTTGGTAGTCATGTTTGACAATTCTCTTTAAGCAAGCTTCATTTTCTTCTACACAGCAGCAATTGGAGGTGTAAACTCTTTGAAATTTTCTTCTACACTGTAATATTAATATATTAAACGATGCTAAACTTGCAATAACTTTTTTTTTCTTCAGCCTTGAACCCAATTTCTAGATTGAAGATACAAAAGTCAGAAGAATTATTGACATTTATGACATACCATACAACATATAAAAAGTTGACGAAATTCAGATCAGATCAACTTTATAAACATGTGAAGATTCAAAGTTATCTATCTATATATACATGTACAGCTGCATTACTGTGATGGTACTTCAGTGTTTGACGCCGAACATTCCCCAGCATCCTCACAAACATTGCGTCTGCAGAGTGGACATACCCTAACGAAGCACAGTAGAGGACGACTTAGAAAAGCAATGTTGTCTAAGATTGAGAGAGAGAGATAGAGAGTAGATTTTGAAAGTACCGGTTGATTTCTTTAAGCCATTTATCAATGCAAGCAACATGGTACTTGTGATTGCAAGGAAGAACTCTCAACTTGTCACTGTCTTCGTAGTCAGCCAAACAAATATAACACCTGTCAAAAACATTACGATATATCAGCATATAGAATGACGCTGCAAAATTCGAAAGATTACATGTATCAGCACTTTTAAATCACAAATATAACTTATTCTTACTAGGTAATGGAAAAGATTGAAATGTTAAAAGCTTTATTCCAAAGTTAGTTAACAGAAGAAAATGCAATGGGCCTACACGATATGTAGAGAAACTTCAGGTTCGAAAAACTGGTTCCTCCTGGGGTCTAACAATGCAACTCTTTGTTGAGTTCATTTGATATTAGCTGACTACAGGACTTGCTTATCAATCAATACTAAGGATCCAAATAATAATAAAAGCTAGCAAATGCGTCCAAAGTATGCATCTTAAAACATGTTAAAGAGTTGTTTATAAATGGTTTGATTATAAAGTAGATAAAAATGAGCAGGGAATAAGTTGGCAGTACTTGTGAGTTCTACAAAATATGTAGATAAAAAGGAATATTAACGAATTATTAACAATTTATATACAGTTATCCAAACAAGGGCTTAATCTTTAACAGATACCTGCATGAACAACCAAATATAAACCTTGGAAAAGAAAGAAGAAAAATTCAAGTACGTATGCTTTATATAATGACATCAGAAGACTTACTGTTGAACATCACTTGTATCACTTTCAATGGCTTTTTGTTTTTTATAATCCTCGACAGGAAATGAATCCACGACAGACTCAGGAGCAGGGAGAGAGAGCATTGATGGGGAAAAAGACAGAGATTGGCGCTGAATTTCATCCAAAACCTACAATAAAGTAACTTTTCAGATAATTATTGAAACCTTATCTTAAAAACTTCAAAAATTATTATTTACAAGGGAAAAAAAAATCCACAGGAAAGCACATTAAAGCAATCATTCTTTCATTCTCCGCAACTAGCATTAACAATACCTTTACCAGATTTGTGATATTGTAGCTCATAAATCCCCAGTTCACTAGGATAATATAATCCACAAGAAAAGGCATCTCAAAGATAATTAGCAACAAACCAGATGACTAGTCACAAAAATAGGTTCAGAAAGAACAGCATATGACATTCCAAAATAGTTAGTACACCATACGAATATTATTTGATAAGCTTAAGCTAGACAAAACCAGATGATAAAATTCAAAAAAATCTTCTAGTAGCCACGCATAAATTTCCACTGCTCCATTTTTTAAGTATTCGATTATGTAAGCAACCATCCAAGAAAAAATTGAGGAAGCATCAAACTGGTAGCAGCCATAGAGCAATAGTGTTATTGTTATGGATCTTAGGCCACATGTGGTGTTGGAACTTCAATGCTAAGGTACACTCACTCGACCCACTTTCCTTTAAACGTTGCATTTTAAGCTCCCATGAAGTTCTCAAAGATGCCACCTTAATAACTTTGAGTTAGATTTTATCCAAATCAACGTAGTTGATTACACTTTTCCAGAAGTTTTGATGACATTTAACAATTACACCCCATTTTGCCGAAATTTAATCTAGAAAGTTCAACAACCTTCTACACTTGGTTGTGTTCTCCAAAAAAGAATTAGTGGAGGTTATTATAAACTGCCCAATTGTTTTCTTGAAAATATAACTCTAAAGTTTAGGAACTTATAAATTTGATGGATCGCTCCTTACAAATACCATCATATAAAGACACCCTTATCCTACATTTTTCAGCAAGCTCAATTATTAGGGCCTATACTTAATTTGGATTGGCCACCATTTCCACAAATACGATGGCTTGGAAAGCAAGCTGGTTGCAATTGTGCCCTTGTTCAATTTTCTGGAAAGGAATTCAGATACACCCCAAAAAGAGTTGTCATAATGTCACTCAAATAGCACTCTCAACTAAATACAACCTAAAAATTTAGATAGCTGATCAAGAGAAAATGTAACTGAGATGGAAACCATTGGGTCTCAAGGATCTACCTCAAATAATGTCTCAGCAAGCATGATAATTCGAGAGATGCTAGCAAGGGTACTGGATTCTTCAGATGAAAAAATAGATTCACATGAACATGTGCCCTCATTGTGTAGCCCAGATGCACAAAATGTAGTTTGTTGGGCTCCCTCATTAAGGCCACCTATCATTCTTTCTGAGATCTGCATGCGGAAACGTTGAAAAAAAAATCAAATTAATACATTATGACAAGATTTTTTTTATTTTTTTTTTATTTTTCTGAAACAGAAGTAAAAAAGTGTTTGCAGCATATTTGCAAAGGCAATTCTCTCTTCCACTTTTTGCCTTGCTATTATGCACAAGATCCAATGAGACAAAAAAGAAGATCTTTAAGCTGACAGAAAGATAGAAGAATAGGTTTACCTAAATCCAATATGATTTAAACCAATTCTATACATGGTATTGCACAAAGTTTTAATTTGGTAGTCAAATCCAACCTAAATTCGAAGTTGTTTTATTAAACGCGTTATTTATTGCATCTAAGGAAACAAGAGTATGCTTGTTAGCAATTACGTAGTCATGCACTAGATTAGAACACAAGACCTTTATTTTATAAGAGACTTAAGTTGAATCTTGGTATCAATTGAGCACAATTGTTACTAGAATTCAGCTTAAATCTTGAGGTCGAATTCTTGAGGACGCAAAAAAAAGCCATGAAGGGGTAAGAGAGCAGTTGCCCAATTGGTACCAAATTTCAAATTAAGTATCTCATAAGGCAGGGGTCTTGGGGTTCGTATCTTAGAGGACGTGACAAAAAGCTGTGAGGGGTAAGAGGGAAGATGTCCTCTCAAAGCGGACAATACATAAGAGAATGGCTTCAGATAGAGGCCGAGTCATTACAACTATATGTCCAAAAAAGAAAATAACACAAAATATTGTTTGAATGTTTTGGAAGTTTTTCTAAGAATATTAGAACTTAAAAAGCATATCATATCTCACCTCCGATCTCAATAGCCGTCTACCTTCATTTCTGCGATGACGTCTAATATTCAAGGAATCCATATCATGACCAACTTCATCATTGTGGATACCACCAATATCTAGGAGCCATCTGTCATGGGAGCCTACTTCATCAGGACCAGTGGCAAAAACCATGGTCGGGGAGTCTCTCCGTCTTGATAAAGCATCCCAAAATAGCCTCCTACTATGCCTTCTTGCTTCAAAGTTATTTCTTTCTGCAATTCTACTAGATAGTAAGTTAGAAGAGACATTCACCACATCGAGATGAAGAAGATATCCACTTCTGAGATCCCGGGCATCGTCAGAAACAAGATATCCTGGACTAGAAGTTGTCGTCATGTGAGCACTTTCATCCCCAGGCAATTGAAATGGTGGTAAAGAATCGGAAGCAATAGAATGTGACCTTAAATTAGTGTTATTATCGTCAACAACTGCATTTTGGTGATATTCAACATCTGAATCTGAATTCGCATGTGCGAGACTGCTTGATGGATCAATACCAGGCTGTTACAGGAATGATTTGCAATATCATGATTCTTATACCATTATAAATCCTTGCTATTGGAATGAAAACCTACCTCATGGATAACTGGTTCCTTATTATTTAAGAGGTGTGCCAGATCTCTGCTTGTTTTTACATTTAACTGTTCAACCAAAGCTTCCTCAATAATACTGTTGTCACTTCCAGATGATTCCCCGGTCTCAACTATGGAACTTGTATCCCCAACTTCTGAACTGAACATTGAAGAAGATTCTATGATAGAGTTATGCAAAACATCACTAATTGGAGCTAAATTTTTTGTAGAACTTGCTGATGATTCCTGAGAATAATCTTCTAGCTTCAAGGAAGAATATTATAATATGTCAATGATCATCTCAAATAAGAACTATAAGCCTGAACGATTATTTAATATTCGGTAAACATAGAAGAATAGAGTACAGAAAAAAAGGTTACAGCATCATCACTTTTTAGGAAACTCTTGAAGAAAGATGAATACCAACAAGTTAGATCATCTCCAAGTTTTATTTATACAAACTTTTGGAAGAACTAGTACACTTAAATTGCTGTCATTAACACCTTAAGAGATAAAGAATTGCATTAAGTTTTGTTTAAAGATTCTTTTGATCCGTTTTGAAGGTATCCTAATTTCTGTTTTCAGTTATTTTCAGTATGTTAATGACAACCATGACTTTTAAGCACGGGGCCTCAGTGAATCAGTCAAAACAGAGCATCTTAAATGTCAAATTTGAAGGTTGGATACTAATTCATTACGACTTTTATATTTTGTAAATAAGAAATATACAAATCCTTCTACGGATGGTGACTAAAATTTTGAATTCTGATTGCAAACAACCAATACCTGATAATTTGCTGTGTAAAGCATTTTGTCCCTTTTAACATTGACACCTGAAATTTTGAAGTTTATTTTGGACGTATGTCTATAACATACTTTAGTCCTCACATATTTAACTATTATCAACTTTAAATAAGATGACCGTTGTCATAACTGAAAGCAATAAGTAGTGATACGGACACAACTCTCTACTTTCTCTTGAGTTTAAAAAAATTATAATCAAGCCTTATGTGCAATCAAAACTATATCAAGTTCTTCACATTGAAAAGGGAATCCAAAATTCTAAATTGAAGAGTTTATCCCAATCACAGCCTTGCACAGAGTGGAATTGGGTCCTAGGAATTATATTTATAAATGTTCCCTTCAAAAATTAAAAACTCAATACTCAGATGGAAGAGGAAAAGTAAGCTTAGTCATTTAGCAAAAATAAAGGAAAGAAATTTGAGTGTCTTTATCAATTTAATTTCTTTTTCTTTCTGGCAAGAGAATATATTTTGGTACGGCAGATCATCTTTGTGCACTGCTTCATTTCAAACGTCTTTGTAAATTGAGGGGGGGAGAGAGTTAAGTTTATACTATAATACTTGTGGGCTTGAAAATAGGCCTTTTACATAGCAACAAATCAGAAGTTCTATTAAGTCACATAAAACAAATCAAATTCAAAGGTGATCACAGTAAAATACACTCCTGAAATGAAAAGAGCAGTATGGTTTCACTTTAGTGTTATATGCTATAAACTAAAATCATTGCCCAAAGCTTACTAGGGTAGAACCCGATCATTCTGAATCATTCAACAAAAAAAAAAAAACTGAAAATATACTAATAAAAGTCAAAGCAATTCGATATCCTTGGACATCAAAATTCACAAGCAATCACAATTACAAGAACATATCACGTGTATATTCTCAAGGAACTTTATACAAACATCTTATGGATTATTCATATATACTACCTCAAGATTTGACCCAGCGTTGAAGGCTGTACCACAGAATAGAAAGGAAAGTCTGCGCTTGGTGCGGTTTAGCATGGACCGACCAAACCCAGAAGATTTTCTTGATGATGGGGAAACCATTAAACTGCTGCTTGAACCCATGTTTTTACTTCTTTTCCTCAGCTTCAAGAAAATGCAAGAATCTATTGATCAAGGTGTGAACCCACAACAAACCAGTGAAAGTCGTCGCCTCGGACGGACGGACTTGCGAAGTTTCGTGTGAATGTGTAAAATAAGAATCTTTTATTGGTTTCTTAACGACTATTGCTAATAACAGTACCGTCTCGTCCGCGTTTTTGCTGATCAAACTATGACCTGATTGTGATAAAAAGTTAAAATTTGTGTAAGGTGATTGGAATAAAAGAAAAAAATTAATTAATCAAATTCATTTGATCACTTTATCTTTATCTTTATCATTATCATTGATGCTACCAAAAACTCGTACTTGAATGAACTCTGTCGTTCCCGATCTTCAATAACTGAAACAAAGGCTTTGAGGTGTGTCATCGTCGCTCATCCGATATTTAAGTCAAACAAATGAGGAAGATGATATATGCTGGAATGTATGTTGAAAACGTACATGAATACTGAGGTTATGTCATGTATTTATAGATATTGAATGTGGAGTCCTAAAAGGACCTCAAGTACCTGTAACTTTTTAAAGTTATTTAGAGTGTTTGTGTTGTGTTGGGAGTACACTGTTCGAGTTAAGGTTAAATTAGGTAATAAACTAGGAAATTGTGTTTAGTGGAACTAACATTCTTTGGCAACGTGTGATAGGGTTAAGTAGGTGCGGGCGAGTTATTGGACTAGAACTAGTCATTGGGCTGAACTGGTAACTTGGACCCCGACCTCTCCTTGGGCCCCGAGCTTGGGAGCAGCCCAATTGGGATGGGCTTAGATCGGGCCTAATAGGTCGAGATCAAGCCCATAGACAAACCGGATCACCAATCATAAAAAAATATTTTTGGAATTATGAAAGGTTTTCACAATTTTCAGCTAATGCCTTCGGGCATGTAAATCCAAACTTAGAACCGTAATTATCATTAAAATAAAATAAAATGTCCCATGCCTTGCATATTTCTCTCAAAATGATATTTCTTGTCGACCTACCTCCAAAACTAGCTAAAAATGAAAAAAAAAGGGGGAAAGAAATAGAATTCAATACATTTGTTCTCCTCTAGATGAGGTTGTTTTCTCGTATTGAATATTTATATTTTATACTTCGACGATGTAGTTCAACCGTTTCGAACAATTTCAAAATTTTCTGATCTAATCAGACAGGACAAAATCAGATTTGAAGTCACAATCTAAAGTTCTTAACTAGTAATATAGAAGCCCAAAAATCATGACATAATCCAAAGTTAAAGCTCTTCAAAGAAGAAGAATACAATATATATCTATGTCACTCTGGCCCCCTGCATGATCATAAACCTACTCCTATTAACACCATCTACATTTTCACTTATTTTAGCCAAATGTTCCATGCGCCTTTTGGCCGATTCTGAGACTCCAATCTGTTTAACGGCCTTTTCTTCTGTCGGATCATCTTCAATGTCGTCGAAATGTTTGGCAGGCGGGCTTTCGACAGCTGAAATCCCAATTATTTGCTTTAAACTTTCAACCACCTGGCTCATCTTTGGCCGGTCCTTTCTAATTTTTACCAAACAATGCTCGGCCAATTTAGCAACTTCTCGAGCTGCACTGAGTGAATACTGATTTTCGAGTCTCGAGTCCATTATCGTGCCAAATTTTCGACTGTCGATGGGGTATTGTTTCATCCAGTCCAATAGGTTCTGCTCTGATCTTGGTCTCTCTCTTTCAAGGGTTCGCCTGCCAGTCAAGATTTCATACAATACAATGCCAAAACTCCAAACATCAGTCTTAGAAGTAAGATGTCCCGTCTCAATGTAATCCGGGGCAGCGTATCCGTTTGTTCCAACGACCTAATCACAGAATGCAGGGCAACGACAGTCAGTTACAAAACATGATATACATAAATGGGATTTTTTCATGGAAAAGATTCATTCTAATGTTCGAAAGATTAGAGTGACATTGACATCATAACCAAACAAAAAAAAAATGCAACAGGATTTCAAATCTTAAATAGTCTTTTTGTCCTTTTCCTATATAATACAGGTTCTGTGTAGTCCAGCATGAGGAGAAATTCTAATTTTAAGATCTCTGTGTCTAACTTCTCTAGACATCTAAGAATTTCGTTACGGGAATGCCACGTGCAAAAATCCATGACGACAAAAGGTGAATTTACCGCTGTAGAAACGTGAGTTTGTCCATCAACTGGACCCTCCCGGGCGAGACCAAAGTCTGAAAGCTTTGGCTTGAAATCCTCATCTAATAGCACATTTGATGACTTGAAATCTCGATATATAACCTAACCAATTATGTAAACAACAGTAAGTTCCAAGGACGAGCTGTCATCAATTTCCTAAGAAAGTTTATATTCGTGATCAAGGGATCAATTAAGAACAATTGCAGCATATCATGTACTGAGCTGAAAATAAAAAGTAAAAGTGGTATTAGACAGTGAAAATAAAACCTGAACTTCTAATTCCTCATGAAGATAAGCCAATCCCTGAGCTGCTCCGAGCAGTATTTGCAATCTTTGAACCCAAGAAAGAGCTGGAAACGACATATTGAAAAGATGATCTTCCAGACTTTTGTTTGGCATGTATTCATACACAAGTAGCCGTTGGATACCTCTCTCTCCATCCACAGCACAATATCCAATGAGTTTAACAAGATTTGGGTGATCCACAGCACCAAGAAATTTCACCTCGGTTACCCATTCTTTATGACCCTAACAAACAAGAAAAAAAAAAGTTGCATTTCAATTAGATATACAACTTCTTACATTACCAGAGCAAGTAAAGAGGAAAACTAGACGGAGATATAAATAACACAATATAAGGGTCAAAGGTTCGAACTGGTAGTCAATGTTGAGCTTATCAAGGTGTACGAATTGACACGTGACACTTCAAATGCAATAGCATAATAAACATATATAAAATGAAGATATCATCCAAACTTGTCAGATTATCGCTATATCTTCTAATAAAATACAGGATGCATCATCCAAAAATATTAGCCCATTAATTCCAAATCAATTTTTAATGGATTTCAGCATGAACAAAGTTGATATGGAGATCAATGGAGGCTAAGCAAGTTGTTGGATCTGCTGAACACTTTGGGACCAATGATGTATCCACTTATAAATTGATGGCAGCCCAATACATAATGAAGTCCAAAACCCGGTTTTTCTGCCAAATTAGTGCATTCTCACGTTTGGCAAGTGCGACTTTAGTTCAGATACTACTAACGGCTGAGATGACGCCATGTGGTTGATTGGTGGTCTTTGGATGAGATTAATTGATGAATGGTTATATTCAGGATGCTTCGACTGCTTTCATTATTGATATCATTCTAGGGGTTTTCTCTCTTACTCTCTTAGTCTTCTTCCCTATGAAAACGTTTGGGTTTTCATCTATAATGGTCATTCTCTTAGATTTTCTTGGTGAGATCTTTAGCGGAATGTGTGTAATGGTTACTTGTCTGTCCTTGGTTGAGCAGTAATCACTGGTTGCTTGGTTTAACCGTTTTGAGAGAAAAATAGGAGAGAAAAACAAGTGATATGAGGGTTTATCCGTTGAATCTCTTGGTGTGGATTCTTGTAGTGATATTCTTGGTAATTCTAGTGGATTTAGAGCGATAACCACTTTTCTGGATGCTCAACGTGGTGAGTAGGCCATTTGACTGAACATCCGGGCCATGGGGAGAAAAGTATGTGTTCTTTTAATTTTCTGTCGAATTACTTTGTATTTTTTGGAACATTTTACCAACACAAGTAATATAAACTGAACCTCGGTTATGAAAGAATATGGTGAGAAAGTAATATTATCTTTCGCTTCTAAAGATTCCAAGCCTGTGGTTTATGCAAGATAAGATTCGAAAATGGGGAACTCAAGAGTTAATTCCTTGAGCCAATAATAAAAAGTTTGATCCTACAAGAAATTACATAATCAGAATCCAATAGCATTTTTGCTTGATCATCTGCAATTGATCAGAATAATTGCAATCAAATATATGGATAAGTTAGGACCAAAAAAATAAAAAATAAAAAAATGGCACCTGCATACAGCATATTTGGCTAAGCTTAAAAAATAAACTTAAAACCAAACCTATATAATCTCTCAGCTACCATCAAGTTCAAAATAAGTAAGTTACTTCTAACCCTTAATTTACCATCAGAATAAGTAACTTTTTAACTTAAATAGTAGAAAAAAAGTAACTTATACTGCAGCAAGACTGACCCCGATGATTATTTAGCACGAAAAAAAATATTTAATCAAATAGCATATCAAACAACATTTTATTTTCATCAATGAATCTACGACTAAATTTATATACCTGATTGCCATCTCTGTTGAGTTTTTTTATGGCAACCACAAAAGGATCGCCCTTTCCGTCAAAGGGTTTGACTGTTCCCTTATACACACATCCAAAACCACCTTCACCAATCTTAAGCAATCTATTGAAATTACTAGTGGCCTGTTTAAGCTCAGAGAACTTAAAAACTCTCAAGTTTTGAGCTTTTTCTTCATATAATTCAGTTATACCGCGGGGTGAAGGAGCAGAAGATGAAGATTTGATCACTCTCTCAGCTTCTGATGTATTGAAATTGCTTTGGTTTTTCAAAGTTGGGGCTGATCTTTGTTTCTTGACTCTGCTTTTATCCTTAAAGTAATAGAAACACTTCATTTTTCTTTTCCAAGGTGAAGAAATTACTTCAAGATTCAATTTTGGATTTTAAATCTTCCATTGAACGCCTGTTGAATATAAAAAATAAAAACAAAACAGAATCAAAAGAACTAGTGAAGACTGAAAAACAACCAAACATCAAATTCCAAAAATAATCAGAAAAAACCCAGATCAAGCAAGCATGTAAAATTGAGAATTCAAGAAGAAAAAGTAGTACACAGATTGTAAAACTGCAAGAAAATAAAAAAGCAAGCAAAAAACACTGGACCCAGATAAATATATTGAAGCAAGAAATGATAGAAATGAATTACCCCATACGGCTACCAGCTTTGAATTAAATGCAGAAAGAAAAGGGGAACATAAAACAAAGTAGATGATGAAAAGTAGATGCGTATACTTGTACGTCACCAGTTAACAGGAGTTACAGGACGAATATTTTGCATTTTTTTTCTGACTTTCATTCAACAACCCCTTGGACTGTCTTTCAGTATAAAATTCTTTTGGATTCCCTGTAAACGTTTTGATGTTCAATATACTTTTATCGGCTTAATAGTACAAAACGTCTCTACATTTAATAGTCAGTGTGCAAAACATCTCAACGTTTCATTTTTTTGCATTTTCACCCATATTTCAACGTTTCAGTGTGGAAAACGTCATTTTCACTATTTTTCAGTGTAAAATGACCAATATACCCTCAAATTTAAATAAAACAAAGAAAATGAAATGAAAAATAAAAAAATAAATTGTAATTATACTCCCAAACTTTTTAAAAAGTGCAAGTGGGTCCAAAAGTCTTATTAAAAGGCTTAAGCACAAAATGTCCCTACGTTTGACACTTAATGCGAAAAACGTCTCTACGTTTCAAACATGTTTGTATTTGCTCAATAGCACAAAATGTCCCTACGTTTGACACTTATTGCGTAAAACGTCCTTACGTTTCATTTCTTTTTACATTTTCATCCTTATTTCAACGTTTCATTGCGGAAAAACATTATTTTCACTATTTTTCAATGTAAAATGATCAATATACCCTCATATTTAAATAAAACAAAAATAAATAAAATAAAAATAAAAATAAATTACAATTGTACTCCCAAACTTTTTAAAAAGTGCAAATGAGTTCAAAAATCTTATTAAAACATTCAAATCATCAGTCTTCTCCTCCTCCCTTAGCTTTATCCTCCCTCCACTACCTAAACCACCAGACCCCACCACCATTCAAACCATCTCACCTCCCTCTACAATCCTGGAGTTGATAGTTGTGGCCAGCATTAACGGTTTGAATGGTGGGGTCTGGTGGTTTAGGTGGTGGATGGAGGATAAAGTTGAAAGATGAAACAACAGATCTTTTGTTAAAATGATTATGTTATTTGTACATAAAAATGGTACGTGAGAGACTACATTAAATAATGTGGTGGAAAAAAATTGGATGAAGAAATTTACTATATTTTAAATTGATAAATAATAGAGTGTCGTGTAACATTTTATCTTACATAAACTTTCAGGTAGCAGTTCCTCGTTAAAAAGTGTAGAAAAGATCAAGCAGGAAAATTAATTAAAAAAATAACCAATAGGCCTATTACTGGGCAACACGTGTGCGTAGAACAAGTGTAACGGAAGGCTCCACTAATAACCCAGTTTGAAGAATATTTTGGAAGTGAAAACTCTCCATTAGCATCGTTACAAGCGTCAGAAAAAGAAGAAGAAAAAAAAAAAAAAAAAAAAAGGAAAAAGACCGTAATGACCCTCTATCGCAATAGATATATATAGTTCGTTGTTCACAAGAAAAGATACGAGAAATTTTATAACTTAGATGCACTTCTTCATTTTGCTCCCTTCTAAGGTAACGTATTGTGAGTTTAGCTTTTAAAAGCTTTTCCGATGACTTACTTGACCATCGAGAGGTCAATGCTAACAAATCCCTCAATTGGGTGTATTGTTGTTAATGTCTATCGAATGTATCAATCATGCTACAAGTACATAATGTATTACTTAATTGGTTATCGAATTGACAAGTGGTGATCCCATATTGAGGGTGGCGCCTGGGCCCCCAATTAAGTAAAAAATTTATGTACAATAAGAATAATTCACGAATGTATAGGAGAACAAACCAAAGGAAACACAATTATTATATGTTGGCAGCTGAGTTGGAGCAAATTTGACCATTAACAGTTGACAAAAAAGAATAAGATAACTCGTACATTTAACTGTGTACACTTTGATTGACACTTCTTATGTGTCAAAAATCTAACTATTGATTGAAATATGTGTTTTTAAAATCAATGTACATAAATCTGGCAGCACACAAAAATGTAAACAAAGGTGTATACATAGCATGATTCGACAAAAAACTGTCTTACCTATGACTCAACTTTGGTTATCGTGTTTAAAAATGAAATGCGAGTCAAATTTATTAAAATCAAATAAGAAATAAAGGCATGAGGTCTCTTCAAGTTAATTTCGCCAAATTTGTGAAAATTCTCAAAGTTTGAAAAATTAGTGGATGTTTGGTGGGGATTAAAATTAAATTTTTAGTAGATTGTGATATAAGTTTTTGAAATGTGTGATTGAAAAGTTATGGGACCCGTAAAAGATGTGATTAATATTGATTGTTTGACTTTAACTTAGATTAAAATCTGATTTTAATTTGAGCAATGCTATTCATCCCTACTGGGGATGCATCCCCAGTCTATGTGGCGTTAATGTGGCATTAAATGATAGGTGAAATTAAATAAGTCATTTAATTTCACCTATCATTTAACCAATCATTTACAGCCACATAGACTGGGGATGAATAGCATTTTTCTTTTAATTTGTACCATACAAAGCCTAATTTTGCGGTATATGTAAAAAGTCAATGAAGACGGCTTTAAGAGTCTGTGTAGCTGCATTATTGCTAGCATCCAATCGTATTGATGCCTTTTTAAAGATGGTTCTTGAAATCATTTTTAATCACATATTTTATGAAATTTATTATTATTTTTTATTTCTTAACTACATATCATTGAAAAAAAATTCATTTTAAAAAATCTATCCAAATCGAGCGCTTAGTTGAACAAAATATTATAAAGAACTTGATAGAAAAGACTCGAGTATTTACTTCTATCAGACTCAACTATTTTCCTTATTATTTTTCTTAACGAGACTTTCTTGTTTCAAATTTTCTCTTTTGGTTCTATAAAGATATGTATATAACATACACTTTGAATTATTGCTTTTTAAATAGTGGCGATGTTTGGCACCAGCTTCTTTAGCATTGCTTGATATATTGTCATGGGCTACTTGATATCGCGTGCAGTGCAAAATTACTTGAGATTCGTAAAAGGTGAAAAAAAAATATATAATAGAAGACTAACATTCAAAAAAAAAAAAAAAAATCAATAAATTAGTTATCACGAATCAAACAAGTCTTAAGGATATGTATGAATTATTTATAGCATGTTCGAGCCCCATTTTTAGTCAAAAAAATGCATTTTTAAATAGTGATTTGATGAAGAATGTGTGGTTAAAATTTTTTTAAAAAAATTTACTTATAATATTATTTTATTGAAAAATGTGTTGCTGAAAATAAGATTGAAAATATACATTTTTAAAATAACGTAGAATAAACAAAGGCTTAGGATGTGTTTGAGTCACATTATTTTGGAAAAATGTATTTTGGAATAGTGTATTGATGAAGAATGTGGTTGAAAAAGAAGTACAATTTATTGATATTGTTATGGGTCCAACCGACCCAACAGCTCGAACTCCACGTGTCGGTATAGCGGCATGCCACGCCACGTTTGACCGAGGCGATTGTGCATAGGACGAGCTGTTTGCGTTATGGTTGAGAAATCGAACTCCTCCGCAACGCTGCGGATGCAGAGCCCGGCACTTCGCTCCTCCCTGCTTCATTCCACCACGCCCCAGCGAAGATCTCTCGTACAGAGATCTTTCCAGTCAAATCTATGACTGATGGGATGTATGGCAGGACCCAAACGGTCAATTCAGTCAGAAGCATTCAATGCCAGCCAACCTACGAAAAGACAAGTTGACGCCTATGATGGGACGGGCCTTAATGATCTGATTACACGTGCCTCCCCATCCAACGGCCCTCCTCCTCCCACACCCGGTATAAATACTACACCCTTATGCTCGAAAGGGGGATAGAATCTTTTCCACAAAAAAACGACTACGTTATCAACATGGTACCATCTCTTTTTCTCTCTCATATTGGCACTCGACCCTCACACTTCATAAGCCACCTTCGAGTGAAAACTCGAGGACCGGTGAGCTACTTTCCAATTGAACCTAAGCTGACTTGACCGTCGGAGTGCTCGTGACCGTTCCCACTTCTTTTGGGAAAGGCCACGTGTAGCTGACGTTGTGCGACTCGTGCAGGACAGAGTTGACGTAAAGACTTTTCCTGTTGGCCCCGCGGTGGATCCATTTTTTGAGGTCAACAGATTAGCGCCGTCTGTGGGAAACTGCGTAACTTAAACCACGAAACCTTCCCACCTAAAAAGTCTACTCGAACGCCCGGCTGGAAATCCTTGGAAAAAAAAGGGCGGCAGGACCGGCAAAGCTCCAACTTTTTCAGAAAAGAGGAAAAGTCTTACCACTCCAAACCATGAGCTCCAATGATGAGGATGCGAACCCAAGAAGGACAAGAGAAGTCTCTGAAGAAGAGATTTCTCGAAATGTCACGCACCAACGACCCCACCACAGGTATCGCAGGGGGAACAGAACCGCTCAACTCGCGGCCGAGGTAGCTACTATGGCCGCAAACATGCGGAACATTGCAACTCAGAATGCTGCCATGCAAGAACTCCTCATGCAAGCACAGAATCGAGGTAGTTTTTCGGCCCAACCAAATCTGCAGCACTCTGCGCATAGGCGAACTGAGGCAGGGTCCAGCAGAAGAACTCAATCGGGACCTCAAAATGATGTCCTGTCGAACGGGAAGTGGGGATGGACACTTCAAACCACACAGCTGCCCCGGTCAAGGACACTCGAGCAGGAGAGAACAACTTCCCCCCAGACTATGAGGAACAGCCCCAAAGGTCCACTAGCGTCTTCGACCGGATCTGACAAACGCCTAGCAATAGGGGCCAGTCGGTCCGCCAAGAAGTTCGGCAACGGGAACATGCCCAAAGCCAGGAGGTTCAGGTCCCTCCGCCTAGAAATAGGCGGGATAGACGAAATGCTATAGATTGGGGAAGCAGGGGAAGAGCGGCTCAACATCCGCCTCATACCGCCGCTGGAAGGGAAGACCCCGACGAACCGTGCAGATCATATGAGCTTGATGATGATGATGACAATCTGCCCTTTTCCAGGGAATTTCGCTCCTTCCCAATGCAATATAACTTCGTTCCCCCAAAGATTCCCAAGTACGAGGGAAAAAGGTGACCCGGAGAAACACCTCTATAAGTACAAAACGCAGATGAGCTTAAAGGGCACCTCACTGGCACTGAAGTGCAGGGCCTTCCACCTAACCCTTGGCGGCGCTACCGAAGTATGGTATAGCAGGCTGGCACCTCTCAGCATTAGAAGTTGGCCGAATCTGAAAAAAGCATTCTTAAATCAGTACATGTTAAGAAAGGAGGGAGAGGCACCTATACAGCGCTTATAAGACATAAGGCAAGCCGCATGAGAAACTCTGAAGAGCTACCTAGCTCGCTTCACTGATGAAATAACTTACTGCGAGCAGGTCACCGACAAGGAAGCTCTGTCAGCTCTGAAGGAGGGATTGAATATGAACACTTTATTCTGGAGAGATGTTCGAAGCAAGAATCCTTCGACGTATGACGAACTGGTGGAAATGATGAAAGTTGAAATTGTCAACGATGAGATGATTGACCATCGAAACAGAGCAGCCCAGGGACTCCCACCACCTCGGAGACAAATGGGCAGAGGACCCACATCCCAGATGAAAAGCCAACGGTGGACCCAGGCAGGACATACAGTGCCTCCCACCTCAGGGCAAGCACTAGCTACTGCTACATTAAACGCAGTGCCGACCCTGGCCTACGAAAACGCTGGATTCCACGAAGGCAACTCAGCCAGGAACGTCAGACGACCATCAACCTTTAGGAATAGAGGACGAGGCGGGATGCCTAGCAATAGGTTCCAGGAAGACCCACGGCCCTACTGTACTTTTCACCGCTACCATGGCCATGACATAAAATATTGCAGGGATGCGAACCAACCCTCAAACACCCCCCGCGGTGCAAGGAACAATCATAGTCAAAATAACGCTCCGAGGCGTTCCTCCCCTAGAAGAGGAGAAACAAGGCAACACTCATCCCATAATGACGGGAATGACGACAAGGAAAGGCCCCGTGGTGGGTAACGCCCCAGGAGGGATGTATCCACCTCGAATGAACGATTACCCATACATGAAATTGACACCATAATTGGAGGACCCCATATAGGGGGTGAGTCAAAGAATGCTCAAAGGAATTACACTAGGGAGGCAAAGAGTCCACCGATAGCCAGCTATGTAGTAAGTCAGTCCTCACAAGGCAGAACCGCAGAGCCTATAACATTCACCCCAGAAGATGCAGTAGGTGTGCACTTTCCTCATTGTGACGCCTTAGTAGTCCGAGATGTAGTAGCCCGCAATGGGATGAAACGCATGTTGGTGGATAATGGCAGTTCGGTTCGGCCTTTGATAAAATGGCGGTGGACCATGAACTGACACCAATGGCTTCACCCCTCTATGGGTTCACCGGGGACAGCATCGTCTCCAGAGGCAAAATTACTTTGGCAGTCGAAATGGGAACTCCACCCCAGGTAGCACATCATTTCATGGAGTTTTTGGTAGTCGACCGTCAATCTGCGTATCACGGGGTTTTGGGGAGGCCTACCCTGAAAGAACTATGGGCAGTCACTTCCATCCATCACCTATGCATGAAATACCCCACGGAACGAAGGATTGAGACCGTCCGAGGTGATCAGATAGGGTCCAGGGAGTGTTATCTCAACTCTCTAAGGAAAGCAGAGCCGCGAGTTAACATGATACTGGATGCCTAAATAACAGAGACTCTTGAAAGACTACCTATGATGCTGGATGTCGTGATGACAGAGGTCAGACCTGACATATCCCTTGAAAAGCTAGATCCCCGAATAATTGAATCTAAATCACAAACTGGCCCAATGGAAGAACTGGAAAGCTTTTCGTTGGACTCTCAAGATCCTTCCAAGGTCCTGCAGGTCGAAAGAGATTTGGAAGAAGAGACTAAAGAGAGATTGAAAGACTTCCTGCGAAAAAACACGGATGTATTCGCATGGAGGCACGAAGAGCTTTAAATGTCGAGAGGTATGAGGCATTGAAAGAAGAGGTAGAAAAGCTCATCAATAGCGGTTTCATCTGCGAAGCCAATTATCTGGAGTGGATATCAAATCATGTTCTTGTAAAGAAGCATGACGACAAATGGAGGGTCTACATTGACTTCTCCAACCTCAATCAGGCCTGTCCAAAGGATGGTTTTCCCCTCTCCCGAATCGACCAACTAGTAGACTCAACGGCAGGGCACGAATTGCTCAGTTTCATGGACGCCTATTCAGGTTACAATCAAATCCCTATGTTCCCAGGCGACGAGGACAACACCTCTTTCATTACTGACAAGGGACTTTATTGCTACAAAGTGATGCCTTTCGGCCTGAAAAATGCTGGGGCTACATACCAAAGGCTAGTCAATAAAATGTTTGCTAATCAGCTCGAAAAATCCATGGAAGTTTATGTCGACGACATGCTGGTGAAAAGCCTCAAAATCGAAAAACACATCGAACACCTAAGCGAGGCATTCCAAATCCTGAGGAGATACAACATGAGGCTGAACCCTCTCAAATGTGCATTTGGCGTGGCCTCGTGCAAGTTCTTGGGCTACATCGTAAATTAAAGAGGGATTGAGGCCAACCCAGAAAAGATCAAGGCTTTGATTAATATGAAGTCACCCCAGAAACCCAAGGAGGTACAACGGCTCACTGGAAGAATAGCCGCGCTCAACCGCTTCATATCAAGGGCCACTGAAAAATGCATGCCATTCTTTAAGGTCCTTAAAGGAGGAAAGACGTTCCAATGGACCTCAGAATGCGAAGAGGCATTCCAAGAACTGAAGAACTACCTGGGACGCGCGCCCCTCCTCAGCAAACCTAAGGAAGGAGAACCCTTACTGTTGTACTTGGTGGTTACAGAAGGCTCAGTCAGTTCGGTCCTTATGCGAGAGGAGGGGGCACACCAATTGGCGGTCTATTATGTAAGCAAAGCCCTGCTGCCCGTCGATGAGCGTTACCCAGATACGGAAAAGTTAGCCCTGGCTTTAGTCACCGCTTCCCGTAAGCTAAGGCCCTACTTCCAGGCCCACGGCATTCACGTGCTAACAAATTTTCCACTTAGACAAGTCTTGCAGAAACCGGAGCCTCAGGAAGATTACTCAAATGGGTTGTAGAACTCAGTGAGTTTGACATAACCTATACTCCCCGGACAGCCATCAAGGGTCAAGCCCTGGCTGATTTCGTTGCTAAATTCGCAAAGGCTCCAGAAGTCGAAATGAACATGGAGCCAGCGGAGCTCCCTACCTGGAACCTCTTTGTTGACGACTCCTCAGGAGAAGCGAGCTCCGGAGCAGGGGTTGTGCTGGAAAGCCCGGAGGGGCATAAACTAAATTGCGCCGTCAGACTCGTGTTCAAAGCCTCCAATAACGTGGCAGAATACGAGGCCCTCCTGGTGGGACTCCGATTGGCAAAAGAGCTACATGTAAAGAGAATCATAATTAGCAGCGACTCGCAATAGGTGGTAAACCAAGTAAACGGAAACTTTGTGGCCAGGGACAAACACATGGAAGCCTACCTAAAACTGGTAATTGGATTTTTGCCCAACTTTGAAAAATTTGAACTAATTCAAGTGCCTCGCCAGGAGAACACCCACGCAGATGTTTCATCGAAATTGGCCAGCAGCAAAGATTCCGAACTGCTCAAGGTAGTACCGATTGAACACCTGTCTGAACCTTCTATCAAGAAAGGCGAAGAACTAATATGGGTAGATAGCACACCAGCCTGGATGTTGCCTATCCTGAATCATTTGAAGGGAGGGACCGTGTCGGATAATGAGACCGAAGCAAAAAGGCTTCGAAGAAGAGCTACCCATTTCATCATTCACGATAATGTTCTGTATAAGCGTGGTTTCTCCTCGCCTCTCCTCAGATGCATGGGAGGAACAGAGGCAAATTACATCTTAAGGGAAGTACACGAAGGCGTTTGCGGAAATCACTCCGGCGGACCAGCACTGGCGCACAAAATACTCAGACAAGGATATTATTGGCCTACTCTAAAAAGAGATGCCATTGAGTTGGTGCGTAAGTGTGACAAATGCTAACGCTTCTCTCATATACAAAGACAACCCTCGCAAGAACTCACTGTTATCTCGAGTCCCTGACCTTTTGCCAAATGGGGAGTGGATTTCATTGGCCCCCTTCCCAAGGGAAGGGCAAACGCTCGCTCGCCATAGTGACAATTGACTACTTCACCAAGTGGGTGGAGACAGAACCCCTGTCCAAGATCACCGAAGCTAATACCTCCAAGTTCCTATGGAAGAACATCATATGTCGGTTCGACATACCCCACTCCCTGGTTTCAGATAATGGCAAACAGTTCGACAATCGGAAGATCCGGAACCTATGTGAAGAGCTCGGAATTAGAAAACATTTCTCTTCACCTCATCATCCTCAGGCAAATGGCCAAGTAGAGGCGGTCAACAAAACCATAAAGCTAACCCTGAAAAGGAAGCTGGATGCCTCCAAAGGGGCCTGGGTAGATGAACTTCCCCAGGTCCTCTGGGCTATTAGAACTAGGAGTGGGCAAAACTCAAACCAAACCGATCAACCGACCCAAACCGGCCGGTTTGGGTCGGTTTTTTCATTTTTTGAGTCGGGTTTTGGGTTTCAGTTGGGACAATCGGGTCCGGTCCGGTCGGGTCACGGGTTAGATACCCAAACCCGACCCGACCCGAACCCCATAAATTAAAAAAAAAAAGACGAAACATGATTTTTTATTTCGAACATAACCCTAATTTTAGAGCAGCCAAGTCCCAGTCCCAGAAAGAAGCTCTTCTAGCTCTGTCTCCTCTCTCCGTCTCCAGTCTCGCTCTCGCTCCAGCGCAGCCCCATCCCAGCCTAGCCACTAGCCAGCCCAGCTATCTACTCTCTCAGGCAGTCAGGCTACCGCCTTCAGGCAAGTGTTTTGTGTTTAAGGCAGTTTTAACTTCGAGTAAATCCGTGTGTTTTGGGTTCCTCAAATTTTTTATCTTTTAGATGATGAAGGTCATCATAGGCACTTAATGGTGTTTAAAGGAGAGAAGAAAGTGATATGATTTGAATTTTGTTTTACATAAGTATTTTTAATATCATTTTCTTTCAAATATTCTGGCAGTTTTTGATGAGGTTTCTCCTGCCATCAACCTTCAATAATCTTAATTTTCACTTATTGTCTGTGGAGCATTTAAATTGGAAACTCCTACTTGGGTGGGATTAAGATGGGGATACCCGGATACGCACAATACCATGCTTGTTTAATAGTTATGTGTCGGTATTTAAATTCCACTTTATGTGGTGATTTGCTGCTCAATTGTGGTACTTCCAGCAAAATTGTAAACTGACTTTGAAAAGTGTTAAATGGAATTGTAAATTTGAAGATGAAATGCAAGAGCTCAATGAATGCATGTCCAAACGTAAAATTTCATGTCTAATTAAATTCTGAAAATTTCTTAGAAGATTTTGCAACATGTAGTAGTGCAGACAAAGATTAAGAGCTTGCAAACATTGATGATACCAAATTATTGTCCGAGAGGGACATTAATAAATTGTAGTCTGATATGGACATATATAACTTATCGAGGGGGATGTATTTAAGCAAATTTGTCATTTTTTTGTATTTTTCATACATGTGCATCTGTGAAGGATCACCTAAATTGGAATTTACCATGTATGAAGTACTTTGTTCTTTTTTATTAAACTATGATTTTGTTGGTAGGTATGGATGTAGGGGAAGAAAGTCGCACTGGGACACAAGCTCATTCAGATTCAAATGCCACAGAGTTGCAATGTGGTCTTCCTCCACGTGCACCGTCAACATTGGGTAAACGAAAATCTCATAGACTTGCTTCTTATGTTTGGGATCACTTCACTCTATTAGGCTCAAAGGATGATCCTGATATTAGGTGTAAGTGTAATTATTGTGGAGTAGATTATGTTTGTGGTACTAAGAAGTGTGACACTAGTACATTGAGTAATCATTTGACATATAAATGTAAGAATTATCCAGGTAGATTGGTGGATAAGAAACAGAAATCCTTATCTTTTGAGAACAACAATGAGGGTGGAGAGAGCAATCTTATTGTTGTTGGTCGAACCAAGGAAGAGTGTAGAGTTGCATGTGCTAAAATGATAGTTGTGGATGAATTACCCTTTAGGTTTGTTGAAGCTCGTGGTTTTAGGTATTTTTGTAGTGTAGCATGTCCTCACTTTAAGCCTCCATCTCGTAGGACTCTCGTTAGAGACATTTATCAGTTGTATTTGGATGAAAAACTGAAATTGACGGATGTCTTTCATTTTCACCGCCAAAGGGTTTCCCTTACAACTAATACGTGGACTTCTATTCAAAATGTTAATTACATGTCTCTTACAGCACACTACATTAATTCCGAATGGAAGCTTAATAAACATATTTTGAATTTTTGTGTCATTCCAAATCATAAGGGAGAAACTCTTGGAAAAATGATTGAGACTTGTTTGCATGATTGGGGAATTAAGAAAATTTTTGCAGTTACTGTTGATAATGCAAGCTCCAATGACATAGCCATGGCTTATCTTAGGCGAAAGGTAGTTGCTTGGGGTAATGAGGGATGTATTCTAGAAGGGTGGTATTTGCACTTGAGATGTTGTGTACACATTATCAATTTGATCGTTGGTGAAGGGTTGAGGGAAGCACATGACTCCATTGTGACTATTCGCAATGCAATCAAATATGTGAAATCTTCTCCAGCTAGGTATGAAAAGTTGAAGGAGTGTGCTGGGAAATAAAAGATTGATTGCAAGTCTATTGTGTTTTTGGATGTTCCAACTAGGTGGAACTCTACCTATTTGATGTTGGAAACGTCATTGAAATTTGAAAAAGCTTTCGATAGGTTAGAAGAGGATGATGCTCAGTATTTGCATTACTTTCGCGAAGATGATGTTAGTAGAAGGAGGGGTGGGCCTCCGTCAAGTTCAGATTGGGAATGTGCATCTGTATTTGTTAAATTTCTTCAAAATTTCTATAATATGACTTTGACTTTTAGTGCTTCATTGAATGTTAGTGCTTGTGCTTATCTTCATGAAATTTGTAATCTTGTAATGGAATTGGATGAATGGAGATTAAGTGAAAACTTTTTGTTGGGTGAAATGACGAATAACGTGAAGAAGAAATTTGATAAGTATGGGGGTAAAATGGAAAATGTGAATCAGTTGTTGCTATTTGCTACTATTCTCGATCCAAGATACAAACTGGATTATGTTGAATATTGTTTGAATGATCTATATATGGATGAGGAAGTCATTAGTAATATGATGAAGTCTTTGAAAGCCAATTTGATGGATATTTATGAGTGGTATGTGCGTCATGAAAGTGTTGAAAGACGTAATAAAGTGTCAACTGAGGAATCTATAAGTTCTACCAATACATCTAAAGAATGCTCTTATTCTACGAGGGATGCTCGCCTTAGTAGATTTATGGAAAAACAAGCACAAAAGGATTCAGTTGAGATAAAAAATGACGTGGAACGATACTTATTGGATGCTCGTGAAAGCATAGAGGAAAACGATTTTGAAATTGTAGATTGGTGGAAGGTTAACGGAAATAAATATGGTGTCTTGTCCAATTTGGCCAAAGATGTGTTGGCAATTCAAGTGTCAACTGTTGCTTCAGAAAGTGCATTTAGTACTAGATGAAGGATACTTGATCCTTTCCGTAGTTCCTTAAGTCCTAGGATGGTTGAGGTCTTAGTATGCACCCAAAATTGGTTGAAAGTTTCTCCGAACTTGGATGGTTTTTGCATGGAAGATGTTGAACATTACAACCAAATGGATGAACTTTTAGATTCAATGAATTCAAAATCAACTGAAGATGACCACGGGCCCAACGTAAGTAATTCATTCATTTTACAAGATGTCATGTTTCAGTTATATATATATATATATATATATATATATATATATATATATATATATATATATATCAGTTTTTAATTTCATGATTTGTATGTTTCTAACAGATTTCATGAAAATCGGGATTTGGAACACACATGGGATTGAGATGGAAGAAGTAAAGAAGACATGAGTTCCAAAACTTGAGATAAATGAGAATCTTGGAAATTGGCGTTTAATTTTTATTTTTGCAATACTTGTGATGTTTCAAGCCTTGCTCAATTTATTTCAATGGGATCAATGTGACTTGTTTAGTTATGTTCTTTCATAGTGATAATTTGCTATTGTGGTTTGTTTTAACTTTTAATGAAATGTGTAATCGTTTTTGTTTAATTATTTTCATGAATATTTGTTTTTGTTTAACTATTTTATTTTTCAAGTTTATTAACATTGGATGACTAATGGTTATATGCTTATATTAATGTTATTTTACATCAACAAATTGGACGATTTTAATTTTTGTGCAATAAATTTTTCTCAAACTGAGCAACCCAACCCAACCCGACCTGACCGATACATAATTGGGTTGGGTTTCAACATTTACATGGGTTGGATTGGATTGGGTTGGATTTCTAACAAACCGATAATGTTGGGTTGGGTTTGGGTTGGGGTAAAAATCGACCCAATCCAACCTACGTCCACCCCTAATTAGAACCACTTGCAAAACAGCCACTGGGGAAACTCCATTCTCCATGACCTACGGAGCCGAGGCCATGAGCCCTGTGGAGGTCGGCGTCCCTTCTCCCTGCCGCATTTACTTCAACAAAGTAACAAATGATAAAGTGAGGCGATTGGAATTGTGTTTCCTTGAAGAAAAGAGAGACGACTCACAGATCAAACTAGCTTCCTACCAGCGTAAAATGGTGCGCTTCTACAACACCAAAGTAAATAAGAGAATGTTTCGCATCGGCGACCTAGTACTTCGTAAGGTTTTTCCCTTTACTAAAGACCCTGGCGTGGGGATGCTGGGACCGAGTTGGGAAGGCCCGTACAGAATAACCCAAGAAATTAGGCCCGGCACTTACACAGTGGAAGACCTGGAAGGAAGAGCTATGCCTCATCCTTAGAAGATTGAACATCTGAGAATGTACTACCAGTAAGAAGCGTATTGACCATGTAAATATTGTTATCAAACGAAGGAAATGTTTTCTACCACTATTCTCGCCAACACAACTTTAAACAAACCCTTGACGAGGTGCAAGCTCCCCCACAAGGGGTCACATCCCAAGGAGAATCTGTGTAGTCAGAGGCGGTGCGGGTGCTACCTTTGTCGAAACAGAAGCGCATAACCTTAAACAAACCCTTGGCGAGGTGCAAGCTCCCCCCAAGGGGTCACACCCCAAGGAGAATCTGTGTAGTCAGAGGCGGTGCGGGTGCTACCTTTGTCGAAACAGAAGCGCATAACCTTAAACAAACCCTTGACGAGGTGCAAGCTCCCCCCAAGGAATCGCACCCCAAGGAGAATCTGTGTAGTCAGAGACGGTGCAGGTGCCACCTTTGTCGAAGCAGAGTGCACAACTCCTTTGGTACCCAGGTCGAATAGTTACGAGGTGAATTACTTGTCCCATTTTTATTAAATGGTCGAATAGTTACGAGGTGAATTACTTGTCCCATTTTTATTAAATGGTCGAATAGTTACGAGGTGAATTACTTGTCCCATTTTATTAAATGGCCGCGCAAGCCCCTGCCCGACCGAGTCGATGTTGAGGAAATAACTATGAAAGAAAGTAAAGCAAACAGAAGTAACAACACTTGTGCAAAAAATTACTTGGTTAAGTCACAAAATTGGCCGAAGCCATTACAATGAAGGAAGCGAAAAATACAAAGCAACTAATCTACATGAACTATGGCCTCTGCCCCTATCTCTTCTTCCCCAGCCTCTTCTCCTTCCTCTTCTTCAGGCACTGGGCGACCTCCGGTAGGACCACCGAACTCTTCATCCAAGAAGTTGATGTCTAGCTCGGGGTGCTTTTCATGTAGACGCGACATCACTTCTTGGCAGCCCAGAACGCCCAGTAATTGGCGAAGTCATCGTACTCTGGAGTGGTATGGAAATTCTCTTTATACTTCAGCACCTCCACCTCGCCAATCGCCCCCACTTCCGCCTTCAGGGAGCCGATCTCTTTAGCTTGGGCCTCAGTAAGCTTTTTCAGTTCGCCCCTCTCCCTATTCACCTCCGTCATGGCCTCGGAGGCTATTCGCTGATGCTCAATGGCATCGTCAACCCTTTTTGTCAAAGCTACCACTTGGGAAGCAGACTCATGAAGCTCATTCTTTAGCTGGTTGACGCGAACTTCCGCGGTGTCCAACTTCGAGGTGGCCATCACCCACCTCTCCTCCGCCTCCTCTGTTTCTTTCTTGGCTTTAGCCACTTCGGCTTCCCAGGACCCCAAAGCCTTCAGCTGGTCCTCCAACTCGTTATTTCTCTTGCGAAGGCCTCGGACCAGGTCCTCCGCCGAAGCTCCCATACTTAGCGCCCTCGCAACGCAGGCGTTATTGGCGGCCAGTAGGTCTTCGACCTCGCACGAGGCGGCATGATTTGCCCAGTCCTCGGTCTAGTATTTGCTATGGACTCGGGCGACAGAGGCAGTTTCGGGGGCAGCATCTCCAAAACTGCCTCGGGTAGGTCATCTTCCTTGCTTCCCAGAAAGTTGGCTTTGTTTTCCTTAGCCGGGGCTCCGGCAGACTTCTTTAACCTCTTCCTGGGCTGCTCACCTGTAAAGTAGGCTGTTATAGGAACAATAGCCTGGGAAGCGGGCTGAACCTCCACGGTGACCTTAGCATCGGCCTGGGTAGAGGAGGAGACCCCGGATGGGCCAGATCGCTTCTTCCTCCTAGGAACGAGGGGGGCCCCTTCCTCCGCTACGTTCTCCTCAGCGGGCTGCTGCCCAACCCGACTGAGAGAAAGAAGACGCTCCGACTGCTTCTTATAAGCAGCAGAGCTCGTTTTCAAGGTCTTAGCCCCCGTTACGCTTCGGCGGATAGAAGTGAGGTCGGGCTTCGGAGGCCTCTTGTTCACAAAATCCTCTGCACAGAAAGAACGTTTAAGTTTTCTCGATGCGGAAATACGATTGAGAGAACTGAGGCTAGTAAGTTACCTTGGTTCGTCATGAGGCCGTGCAGGACGAGGTGATGGTTCTTGTCTATAAGCTCCTTATAGCTCCTCTTCGGCAGAGGAGTTTGGTAGATCTGACCAATAATATCCCACTCCTCCTCGGATATCTCGCACTTCGGAAGAGAGCCTATATGGAGCAGAAATATTAAAACATGAGCAAAGCTGTTCAAGTAAATCAGTTCGGTTAAATGACTTATTGTAAGTGGAATAGGTTGTGGGAATTGTCAGAGGCGCCATAGGATCGTTCTCTATGGTGTCCCACCTACCGGAGACCCAAAACCACGAACTCTTCCAGCCTTTAATCAAGGTAGGCGCCCCGTGCAGGAATGGAGAATGAGACCTCCAGGGGGACAAATAGTACCAGCCCCGACTCTCCTCCCCCCGGCGATGGTTTTTGGAAAGAGTAAGGAGTGAAACACACTGAAGGGCATATCCGACCCGAGGCTGGCACGGCGCCACAGCATCCAAGTTCCCACCATTTAGGACCAGGAGTTGGGATTGAACTGGGTCGGAGCTACCCCGTAGGACCTAAGTATTAACCTAAAGAAGGGGTGGAAAGGGAGCCTCAGCCCGACCCGAAGCAAATGATCGTTCACCGCCACACACCCTGGCCTAGGATAGCATGCTCTTTCATGCGGTTCGGGTAGGATCATTTGGATATTATGGGGGATCCTACACACTGTTCTACACCTCTCTAACTGTTCTGAGGTGACTGTGGAAGGATAGTTCGAAGCCCCCCCACTGAATGGACGTGTCTACGGGGAAGGTAGGTCGCCTCCAAATATTCTCCCCTGCCACGATGGCCTTGCTAACCGATTTGACGCCGAAGTTCACAGAGCCGCTGCCGGAAATTAATGATGAAACTCGCCGAAATGCAGAGATTCGATATGGCTTGAGAGATTTTCGCAAAAGTAAAAACTTGAAAATGAAAAGGATGGGCCTTTTATAGGCACCCCAAAACTGGCCCCAGCCGTTGGATCATCCAAACCACGTCCAGGTCGTTCGATGCTAAGGCGAAAGGATCACCGTTGAAGTGAAAAGTCACCAAAATCAATGGTCCCGATGGAGCGATGAGCTCTACGTACAGCCAGAGTGCGTCTTCCCGAAATACGTGGAGTCGTCGCCATTATTGTCATTTATGACAAAAGAAGCGTGTCTCGAAAGCAGCAGACGCACCCCCTTTAGTGCCTTGGAAAGACACAAAAACTTTCAATCATTGGCACAAAAACCAAGGCTGTCTCTTCGGAAGCCATTTGTCTACCTCGCAGCTCCACCAAGAGTTTCTAACTCTTGTCGCTTCGGCCGAAACAGCTCCGCGTTACAATAGCTCTCTTTGAGAGTTGCCAACCCTTATCGCTTCGGCCAGAGCAGAATACGGAGTTGCCACAGCTCCCTCAAGAGTTGGCAATTCCTATCGCTTCGGCCACGATAACGCTTCGCGTCACGACAGCTCTCCTTGAGGGTTGCCAACCTTATCACTTCGGCCAGAGCAGAATACGGAGTTGCCACAGCTCCCCCAAGAGTTGCCAACTCCTATCGTTTCGGCCACAACAAATTCGCTTCACAACAGCTCTCCACGAGAGTCGATGACCCATTTCAATCCGGTCAGGACCAACTAGAACCTCACGCTCTTCCCCATGCACCCCGTCCACAGCCTTGAAAGCCCTTGTATTGTATGAATATCTGTACAAGGACTTGAGGGACTATTGTTACGGGTCCAACCGACCCAACAACTCGAACTCCACGTTCGGCATAGTGGCATGCCACGCCACGCCACGTTTGACCGAGGCGATTGTGCATAGGACGAGCTATGGTTGAGAAACCGAACTCCTCCGCAACGCGCTGCGGATGCGGAGCCCGGCACTTCGCTCCTCCCTGCCTCACTCCACCACGCCCCAGCGAAGATCTCTCGTACAGAGATCTTTCCAGTCAAATCTATGACTGATGGGATGTATGGCAGGACCCAAACGGTCAATTCAGTCAGAAGCATTCAATGCCAGCCAACCTACGAAAAGACAAGTTGACGCCTATGATGGGACGGGCCTTAATGATCTGATTACACGTGCCTCCCCATCCAACGGCCCTCCTCCTCCCACACCCGGTATAAATACTACACCCTTATGCTCGAAAGGGGGATAGAATCTTTTCCACAAAAAAACGACTACGTTATCAACATGGTACCATCTCTTTTTCTCTCTCATATTGGCACTCGACCCTCACACTTCATAAGCCACCTTCGAGTGAAAACTCGAGGACCGGTGAGCTACTTTCCGATTGAACCTAAGCTAACTTGACCGTCGAGTGCTCATGACCGTTCTCACTTTTTCTGGGAAAGACCACGTGTAGCTGACGTTATGCGACTCGTGTAGGACATAGTTGACGTGAAGACTTTTCCTATTGGCCCCGCGATGGATCCATTTTTTGAGGTCAATAGATATGATGGAAAATATTATTTTATTGAAAAATGTGTGGTTGGAAATGAGTAGAAGAATGAAAATGAAAATGAAAATTTTAATATTTATCAAACATGAACTTAAAGTCTAAATATTATAAGTAAATATGAAATTTAACTTATAATTTTATTATATAGGCTCAACATATAGACATCCGGCGCGTGGAAGGACTCAATGCAACATTTGGTATTAACAAATCCCGAGAATAATGTTGCACGGCGGCTTCTTTAGAGTTGGCTCCTAACGAGAGAGAAACTATGAACCCTTTCAAAATTGAGCCCCCCTTCTGTGCCAGAAATTTGGTGCCCGGTCACGGCCTGGCAAAGGGGCTTTGCCCTTCAAAATTATAAGGGAACTCCAAAACAGTCATCCATGTACTATCATTATATGTAACAAGAAACAAGCTTTTCACTTTATCATAAAAATAAAAACCATACATCTTATCGTTTGTACATCTTTTAATTTTGTTTGTTCGTACATGTCCAATGTATTTGTATGCGTACTTGATCTTTATTTGTACTTGTACATGATTTTTTATCAATATAATTTACATTTACCAATAAAAAAAATGCTACATGTACAATATAGTGTGACAATATTAGTTGATAACTCACACTTAGCAACATCACATTTATCAATTCCAAAAACTATTTTTTAAATCAATGACCCGAATTTTGATAACACTAATATTGTCAACAATTATTGTCAAATATGATTGTACAAATAAATAATTGTAAAAATAAAAGGATTTTGCAGGTTGTACACGGCCACATGGTTCAAAATAAAAATAAAAAACTTCAACCCAAGAATGCACTTATAAGTAACGTAGTATAAAAAGGGTCCGAGCAGAGCTAAGCAACTTAAAAGAATTCTGGAATGTAAGGTTGTAAAGCTGAGATACTTGAAAAGAATAATCAGTGGCTCAGTCGAACCTCTAGGATTTCAGTAAACAACGTCAAAACATGGCTACCTAAATTCCCATCGGCCCAAAATAAAATTTTTATTTCTCAATTTAGAACGGTGATAAAAAAAATTGGAGATAATTTTCTCTTCGGATACAATGAGAATCGGTGTCTTCTTCTAGAGAAACTTGTCTATTCTCCAAGATTTGTTAGAATGGGGAGGCTTGAAGTTTTCCAGCTGTAGATTAGAGCTGGATAGGATCTCACTCAGTGCGGAATCGCCTTTTTCGGATTTGATTATCTCCAAGATAGTACCGAGGACTTCTGCTGCAAGCCCTTCTTCGACAAGACGACCATGCTCTTCACCACCTTCATATATCAACCGTCCAATTTCAGAAAATGGAACGATGTCCTCTAATATGACTTTGGCAAAGATACGGCCAAGAAACTCTGCAGCTTTAGGGGCATCATTGACAGCATCTTCCAACCCAGTAAGAACAGATTCAAACCTGTTGAGGGAAATATAGACAGAAACAAGTTAAGAAGAGTGTCGAAATGAATTCAAATATATGTACTAAGCACAAACTGGAGAAAGCATACCCTTTGACGAATTGATCATGACTTAACATGCCTTCATGTTTTGCAAGATTAATAAGAAGCTTTGTCAAGAGATCTCTCTCGATTTCCTTCCTTTCAAATGAATCCGCAATCCAGATGGAGATCATTGATGGATAAAAGCTGGGGGCTTTCAATTCCTTGATACACAAAGCAACCTCGTTCACATCATTTGCGCTGAAAACATAAATATTCACTATAAATATCAACACCGAATAAATAAAGGTTCATGATAAAAAGAAACTCTGAAAAACAAGGGAATGGTATGATCTACGTTAACCATATCAAAATAACTGAATCAATCAAAATAAACTAGTATCAGATAGAATTTTCATCATCCTGCCCTTCACCTAATTCAGTTCTGTGGCAAGCCACAACGAAGCCAAAAGTAATGAAGAGAAAAGAGCAATATATTATTTTCAGTACATTTTTCAGCGTAATAGACCCAAAATATCATTAGAAGGGAAATAAAGTATAATCAAGCAGTAGAAATTGAAAATCAAGACCTATCTAAATTGCCCAAAATATTGACCTGGGAGCTATACAAGGAAAAATGGAATAACTGGGGCCAAAACATTGGAAAGAGAGAAAAGTATAATATTAGCCCCCTCAGAGACACAAAACGTGTCAAATATTTTAATAGACCATAAAGTGTGAAAAAAAAGTACAAAATTTGTTAGCTTAGTTCCATATTGACAAGAATTCCATTTTTATTCTTATGTTATCAATTAGTTTATTGAGCAAAATTCTCCGATATCCAGAACTACCAGAACCTTTGTCAAAATCTCACATAAAGCCAAAACCAAAGGAAAATCTCCCCAAACAGGGAAAAATGATGAAGTTAATAAATAACACAAAATACCCCCAAAAAATTAGCAACCATGAAAACGAGTATTTCAACCAAGTAGACAAGCCACATAGAGCCAAATACATTTTAAAAAAAAGGCCTCCCTCCCTAAGCTGGGGAAATAGTGAAGTTGATAAATACAATTAGATAGAGTAACCTAAAGTAGCCACCAAAAAGTTAATCATGAGTATACAACTAGGTCAGTCGAGCCACATACAAGAAAGAAGTCCAAACTAAAATCTCCCCACAAATGTTCTGAATGGCAAACAGTTACCCAATATAAGTTTAAAAGTGCAAGGCAACTAAAACCATGATAAAACATGGAAAAGAAAATAAATAAATAAAACAGATTCCATTTATATTAGTTGATTTCAACAACTATATGCACATAACATTTCGTTTCACTTTTATAATCTGATGATTCACACAAGAAACACTCCATTCCAGACACCGAATTTTGTATTTCACCACTCCTTCCAGGCTCCCACATTTCAATAGTATTTTACCACTACACATCTCCGGAAAAGGCAATCAACCTCACAACATTTGACCATAACTACACAGTTAAAATCAGAAGTCTGCTGCAGACTTGACACCCATATATATGTAAAACTGCGACACATATGTGAGCATAGAAATGTCAGGCAAATGCTGCCAATCAATCTAGCTTCAGAAATGGAAGGCATCCATTCCAAGAGGACACAAGAAGGATATTACCAAAAGGTGGATAGCAGAACAGGAAGAAGACCACATCTCACATTTCCATGACAGAGAGTGAGAGCACCAAAAACACTAAATAGCCTTACAAGGATTTGTTATTTACTGTTAACCACAGTAAGGGCATAGTTCCAAATTTAGCAGTTTAAAGCAATACCTAAATGGCCTTGCAAAGATTTGCATTTACTCTTAATGACAATACAGGCATAAATCCCACTTTAGCAGTTCTAACTTCTAAGCCAATATTTCCTCTATCCAAAAAAATTAATTTCCCTATTTGAATTGGCAAAGAGCTTCCAGTGAAGTTGATAAAGTGACTATTTAGTGTAACTTTTGGTTTTTTTTAACATAAAAATGGGGCCAGAAATCTTAGCGAGTCAGATCATGTATTTCAAGGAAGATTACTTCAAAAAGGAAATTGTTGATTTTAAGAAAGTGAGTATTACTTCAGGACAGCCCAAAAAGGAAATGATTTGATCAAAGCTGGATGGAAAGAGAACAGGTACTCCCGTTGACAACAATTAAATGACTTGGTTTGACTTTATCGGTGAAACAGAATGCATTTTAGAATATATTTCCGTACCATGTAATTTTATAGCTAATACAAGTTTTTCAATAGCTGCATGTAGTAGGAATTTTATCACAATGGAGTAGCAAAAATGCCCCAGAAAAACACTACAAAATTGAATCAAGTCATCCAACTGTGAGCAGTGGATCGCAGTTAGCAGTTTTACCCACGATGCAAGAACATTTGATAAAGGACACTGAAATTGGAAGTCATCACACCGCCGACTCAAACTACAACGAGAATAAAAGCATTTATGATTCAACCTACTCTTCGGGATCAAATCAAAGAAGCACAGGATAATGATCCATTTTTGCAAAAGATTAAGGCTGAAAATAGTACAAACAAACATATATGATTTGAAGTATCTGTAGATAAATCGCTGACTTTTAAAGAAAGATTGTGCGTGCCTAAGGATGAGAAAATAAGGAACGAGATATTGAAAGAGCGTGTAGCATTGCCCCGTATGCTACACATCCAAGCAGTGCAAAAATGTATCGAGATCTCTGAAATACATTTTGGTGGAGAAATATGAAGAGAGGAATTGGTCTATTCATGGAGAAATGTATTGTATGTCAGCAACACAAAGCAGAACATCAAAGGCTATCAGGACTATTGAAACCATTGGATATTCCAGAAACGAGAACACATAATGATGGACTTTGTAATAGGCTTTTCGAGATTAGTAAGAGATCAAAATGCTATTTGGATAGTGGTTGATCATTTGACGAATTCAGCCCATTTTCTGCCAATCAAAGTAAATTTCAATATGGAGCAACTCGCACAGTTATATGTCAAAGAGATAGTCAGATTGCATGGAGTTCCAATCACTATTGTTTCAGATAGAGACCCGAGGTTCGCAACAAAATTTTGGAAAAGCTTGCAAGGGACGAAACTGAAGTTTAGTGCTGCTTATCATCCACAGACGGATGGACAGTAAAAAAGAACAATTCAAACTCTTGAAGATATGCTGCGGCATTTGTTTTGGATCTTGGCGGGTAGTTGGGAGACATATCTACCATTGGTGGAATTTGTTTACAACAATAGCTTTCAGGCCACTATAGGCATGGCCCCCCTATGAAGCTCTTTATGGTAGGAAGTGCAGATTCCCTATCCATTGGGACGAGGTAAGAAAGAATGAATTTTTGGTCCTAAAATCATTGAACGAACAGTTGAGGCGACTAACGAGATTAGAGCAACACAGGATCGACATAAAAGTTATGCCGATGGTAGAAGAAATGATTTGGAATTTGAAGTGGGAGTTTTTCCGAAAGTAACACTAATAAATGGTGTATTGAGATTTGGCAAAAGGGAAAGTTGAAACCATGGTTTATTGGACCTTTCAAAATTCTTGAAAGGATTGGTATTGTTGCTTACCGACTTGTCTTACCACCTGAACTCGCAGCAATGCATAATTGTTCCATGTTTCAATGCTCATAAAATATATTCATGATTCTAATCATGTGGTGAACTATCAGTCATTCGAAGTACAAAAAGACTTGTTGTCATATGAAGAAGTTTGAGAATGATTTTGGATAGAAAAGTGCACTAGCTAAGAAATAGAGAGGTTCCCTTGATCAATGTTCAATGAGAAAGAAGAAGAGTTTAAAACCAAATATTCAGAACTCTTCGATTAGTTAAGGTAAATTTTGAAGGACGAAAATATTTTACGGAGTGAAGATTGTAAAGCCTCAATAATTTCATGGAATTAAATTATTTTTTATATATGCTATATAGTTATATTTTTGGAAGTTAAAGGACTAAGGCGAAAAATATTTTAAATTCTTATATTTTGGGTTAAATAATTATATTTTGGTTGAATAGGTCTTATATATCGATTTTGGGCCCGTTAGCTCGTAATTAATTATGCATTTTAGGCTCGAGAAAAAGTTAATTCGGATAAGCGAAGCCCAGATTATTGAAGTTGAAAGACTTTACCTTGAAATGTTAACGTATTAGATTTAATTACTACTTAAATATTCTCATGGGCTGCCACGTTCTGCATTCTTTGAATTGAGGAAAGATTTTAATAAAATTATTATATTATTTTTCTGTTGTTGTGATTTGGTATAAGGTAGACGTGTTGTAACACCCCGAAAAATTTTAGAATATAATTTAATTATTTTACATGCCACATTTGATTACTTTGAAAGTCGAGGAACTAAAATGAAATATGTTTTAAATGAGTTAAATTTTTATTTTTGATAGGGTGACGAAAAGTATATCAATATTGGGCTCATTTTGTAGCTCGCATTAAATAAGGTAGAGTGGGCTCGAGAAAATATAAGTTCAGATGAGTTAAGCCCAAGATATTTCAATTCAAAGAATCATGATTTATATGTATTATTTTATTTTATGAAATTGTACCTTTTAAGATAATTAGTCAAAGAAAATAATATTATATCATATAAGTACGTTTATCTTTAAATTAAAAATGGGATTAACTATATAACATTTCAGTTTTAGTGTCTGCACGTGTAATTGTATATATATTTCTCAAGAATATATTATTTTATTTGTTAATCATGTTATCTTAAATTTTGAAAAAACATAACCAAATTCTATTTTATTCCCAACAGTGTTGCACATGTATATGTATTTTTTTTATATTAGTTTTATACAAATTCAAGTGTTATGATTGGTTTAATAAAAATTCATTCTTATCAAGTTAGGTAAACATGATTTTTATCACAATTATATTATGACTCAGCTACTATACTTTTTCCTATAAATAGTGTGTCCATGTTTCACAATTCACCACACAGCAGTTTTCATATAGAAAGCAGCTGTAAATTCTAAGTATATTTTTATATCAAAAAGCTCGTTTTTCAATCAAGGTAAGGTACTTTTGTGTAAGTTGTTTGTTTCCTTATACTTTTATGTTCAGTAATTTATACATAGATTACCTATGGACCTTCGGGTTCTTTATTAAGAGAGATAAGAGATCCTTCGAGAATCTAAGATGACTTAGATGGGTGTTTCGCTTGGTCACCGAGATGCTCCATAATAGAAAAGTGGTATGAAGTGTTTATTTTATTGTATATAATTGTATACGGGAACTACACGTATCTTACTGGGTGTTTTCAAAATACTCTCACAAATTTTACAGGCTAGTTCGGGGTCGATTGGATCTGTGACGGGATGGTACAGCGGAGTGCCAATGGATTTCAACCTACGAGAATAATACTAAATTTTACTGCTCTTATTTAAATTATTAGTTTGCTTTGTCCAATAACGTTATTAATTTATTAGTTGAGAATTTTTGAATTGTTTTAAAGACATGATTTTATGATTCGAATTTAAATTTATGAATGTTTTGTTCATTTAGAAAAATAGAATTTTATAGTTTCGCATTTTAAGAAAATGAAGTTATTTTTTTGGTAACACCTCAAGATGTTAGAAATTTTGGGGCGTTACATGTGTAGGTGTAGGTATAAAGAGAAATGGTTTTAATTTGAGATATATTTTTATGATAGAGACGTGTGGGAAAGATATAATGAGTTTGTCGGTAGTGGCCACGTGCCACTATAAGGATAAAGTAGTTCCTTTTTTGTTTTAAGAGATAAAGATGTATATATCATTTAATCGAATTTATGGCATCATACACGTTTTCCCAACTGCACACCCACTTTGTTAGACTAGATCATAGGGTGATATATTTATCAAGGTTTAAAAAGGCGAAAAAAGGCGAAACTACGTACTGAGATAGTTTTTCTTTATGAGGCGAGGCGTAAGCCTCGAGGCGGATTGAGGCGCAAGCCTCACAAAAAATAAAATTCTAAGTAAAAGAATTATAAAATAATACAAAAAACCAAAGTTGAAGCATACAGTAAATAGGATATATAGCTATTAGCATATTAAGATATAGTTCACCTAAATAGGATATATAGCTATCATCTTCCTCATCCACCAATTACAATATGACCTCATTTTATTGTTTTGTTTGGTCTCAAAATGTCTTTTTAAATGGGCCCTTTTTCTTTTTTAAAATGGCCCTTTCTGATTTCTTTTCATACCATTGAAAAATTAAATTTTAAATGAGGCGCACGCCTCGTGCTTCATGATATTTATACATGTATATCAAGAGAGAAGACACATGCATAAGTACACTGCTGTAGAGAGAAAAATGTTGAAATTTGAGGTAAATTATATACTTCCCACTTCGTACAATGTAAAGGGGTTCTTACTTTTTACCCTAAAATTTATAGATACTTATACATGTGGTATTGGAATTTAAAGCATTAAGTCAATTTCATATAATATAAATTTTTGGAAACGTATATCACGCACTTCGAAGCGGTGAGAAGGATTTGGAACGTGATTTCTTTGGCTTTGACTACCAAAAATTAAATCGATCTAACAAGGTAGGATAACGAGGTGCCGTTGATTCTTATCATGTTTAAATTATTTTTTTCATGTATTATGCCAATGAAAGTTAAAGATATGATATGTATGTTATGGTCATCCGATACCAAAGATATGATATTTATTGAGCTTTTATCGGTTTCTAAAGATGCGATGACAGTATGATATTTTTGACACATGTTTTACAACTTTTATTTGGGATTGCACTATTATTTCGTTTCCTATTGAGTATTCTCATGTACTCACCATTTTACCCTACTCACATATTCAAACAGGTCGTTAGTCAACTGGCGATAAGGTGCAGTCATAGTCCCAGGATTTATGGGACTCAATAAATAATCGAGTGTAACATGATTAAAAGTTTTATTTCTAGCCTCATCTTTAGTTTTATTATCTATGAATTTATATTTAAGAAGTTGAGACATGATTTATTTATTATAAAATTCCCACGTGTGCTATTTTGTATTGGTGAAACCAAAATTTTATTTATGGTGAATTATGCGAAATAAAATAGAATTAACATAGGTTCAAATTCTGTATCTGAATTGTTTTACCAGAAGAAATAGCATGCACGGATTACATGAAATTATGATTTTTGGGCTTTGTACATACCCTCATAGCTTTTCATACCTTGGCAAAATGAATGTTTATATAGGACTTTGTGCATTTCCGTCACTGCTCATGGTGAGCTGTGACAGCAACTCTCTGTTGGCAGTCAACAGTAATATCACTTCACCGTTGACTGGCAGAATAAATTAACATTTAAACTTAACTTTAAATTTAAAGTTATTAGTTCACTGTCACAATTTCACTAAACTGATAACCCCAAAGCAAAAAGTGGCAACTTTTTCTTCTCAAGGCTGTCAAGTGAAAGGTTTATAAAGTGATGATCTATACTCTAGCCAAGCCCCTCATTCTTTTATCTCTTTTCACTTATTCTATCCCATTTCGACTATTGACTTGATCGTTGAAGTGCAAACGATAGTCGAACTTTTACTGGGATAGTAGCCTTTGCACCCTAAGGTGTGTTTCGGCATGCACGTGACACCTAGGTGGACAGAAAAGTGGTCAGATTTGTTGGCTATTTGCTCAGCCAAATTTTGAGGTCAACGTCATCCTTCAATTTACATTGCTTGATAAGCTGATGATATACTTCCATATTTTCTCTTCCATAGGCCAATCCAAATGCATTTGGATGGTAATAATTATAAGGACACGAGTTTAAAAACTACATAATACCAAAATCGATAATACAACCGATTGAAGATGTCAAAAGGAAAATGTCAAAATACAAAGGCTTTTCAAAATTTCATGTTGCATCTTTAAAAATTGCAGAAAATCCTAGAATGAGATAGCCAGTTACTCGGGAGTTTTGATTGTACAACCCTACTCCCCAAACTATAGTAGTTTTGATTGTGAACAATATTATCAATATAGTTGCAATTAAATATAGCATAATGTCAGATAATTTCTTAGACATGAAGGTTAAATTTGTCCATTGAACTGAATTAAGCATAAGTCCAAAGGAATCTTTTGGTCAACTATAGAACCTCTATATTACTTCTTTGACACAAACATGAAGATGCTGAAGCAATGAAAGGAAGCAAGTAGTCCACAAAGGAGGTCGTTATTGACTTGATCCAACGAAATGGTATGAGAGAGAAAAACAAGAAATCGAACAATTTAGCATCTTCCATTCACTATTACTAGAGGCTAAAGGAAGGAGTGATTATCATGTAAGCATGTATTTTCCTTTTTGATTAGTATTCCTTTCTTATTAATGTGTATGTATGTAGTCTAAAGTCTAAACATTATAACACAACTATGCAATGTCTAGCATGAGACAAAATAATACCTGTAGAATTCTTTAACCGCAGCCATGGACTTTTCATGCAAGCGCTTTTCTGGCAACACCTGTGTCGAATTAATTGGCCCACCCTGTGTAGGTGAAGATGCAAGAGATCTATCAAAGTTGCGATCTATATTTCTAATATCTCTATTCTCGTAGGTCACATTCCGCTCTTGTTGATGTGATTGATCGTAAATAGTCTGACTAGCAAACCTGACAGGCATGTGTTTTGGCATGAGATCTTCTCTATTACCATAAGTTGTCCGTTCAGGCATAGAACTGAATCCATTTAGACCAGATCCCACTCTTGGTGCATCTCCTGAACTTGAAATCTCAGCCAAATGAATGCTAGGTGCTGTTGGCTGCCCTCTGAAAGCCATTCCCCTAGCAAGACCACCTTGGGGCCCAAGGGTTATGGAATCATCTCCAAGGGGTCTTTGAGGCAAAGGAAAAGACATGGTCCTGTTCTCAAAGGAATGTCTCTCCTCCAACCGTGCATCCTGTGAAACATAACCACGGATCTGTTGGGGAACAGCATGGAAACCACCCATCTGGGAACTCGGAGAAAACATATTAGAACCTCTGGGAGCAAAATCCATAGATGGACCTCTTCTAGCAGATGTCCCAATACTCGGAGCACGAGCAAGCCTGCTAGCTTGCGTCTGCCGTTCTAGTGCGGCATCTCTATGCACCTCCTCAATCCTTTTTGGGCCATCAACTTTCCTTCTCTGCTGCCACTTATTCTTTCTCAGATCAATTGCATCTTTAAGCATGAATCTTAACCTGGAAGACAGTTTCATGTTATTTGACAACTGCGCCATAATGTCAAAATAAGCATCCATGTGCTCCTTTGCTTTGGAATGATCTATTATCTCACCTATTGTGCTCATCAATTTGCATAATGCTTCAACATCTTCTTCATCAGGATTCTGATACTGACCCAACAACTTCTTTATGCACTCGTGCATTATTCTCTCCGTAAGCATTCTTTTCTTGTATAGTTCTCCAATTAATCTTATATTACCCAACATGCGTCTTCGTGCCCTGAGTCTCTTCTCCTCTCTTTCCCCTTCTGACTGTTTAGCTTCGCCTTCCTCATCAGCTTTATTTGCTTCCTCTTCTTCTCTTTCTCCTCTCTCAAATTCTATCTGACACTTGTTCAGGAGTAATCTCTTGAAAGTGATTCTTTCATTTTCAATGCTCAGAACAGGTAACTCCGCAGCAAGGTGAAAGCAGAAGTTAGCATACATCTCACAGAAGGTGGGTTCCGTGAGAGCTTTATCAAATATCTGTGAGATCACACCAGAGAGCGTAATAACATTGTCAATGCTGACCTGCTTAACTTGCTCAAATAGTTTTTCAAAGTTCTGGGGAGTAAGCTTGTTTAGGATAGCTTTCAACTGCCTCTGCTTTGCTGCTTCCTCATCCGTCACTTTACCTACTTCATATTTCTTCTCAGCTTTGTGCATCACCTGTAATGGTGTCTGAGGAGAAGGCATTAAACCCTTCTGGAAAGCAGTTCCACGCAGCCACCTATCAGAATCGGAGTTATTTCTTTGCACACCTCCCTGCATACCTGGGGACTGAGTAGGCCCAGGAAAGATGCCCCCAGCATATTGACCAGGTGTCTGCGGGCGTGGATTCCTCAGAACACCATAATTACCACCTTGTCCAGGTCGAAACCCCACATTGCCTGAATAACCAATATCCATCTGCATATCCCCTCGCACTGACATAAGAGGCCCTGGTGATTTATTCCATTTGTCATCACCTCCCATGGCATTTCCACGATGATCTGATCTAGATCCCCCAATTGGCCTTTCAATATTTCGTCCAGGACTAGGGTATGACTCACATAAAACACCATCACGTGAAACCAGCAATGCATCATATATGTCAGTAGTGACTTCAAAACCCTCAGGAAGATTAGTACATTGTGCTGCAAACTTCTGGAGGAAATCGCGGGAATATTTTTTAGTCATCAATACATTGTCTTCTGCACCATTAATCTCATTTTTATTCTTTATAGTTTCTAACTTTGGAGTGGAGATGTCCGCAGCATCTTCCCAATCATCTGGCTCTGCCTTAATCAGAGAAGGTTTCACATTTGACATAACATTATTCAGAGTCACATTGTTCGATGTCTGCTTCGTACCCTCACTTACAGAGTTTTCTGCACTTTCTGCAGCAGTTACATTTTCTTTCTTTTCCTCAGGACCCTTATATGCCATATAAAGATCAGAACTTGTACCGGCAGCTTCGGCTTTTCGATATAAATCTTTTATTTTCTTCGTCGCTCTAGTCACAGCACTTCTTGCCACAGGCTCTGATAAGGCTTTCACCTGGAAACCTGGTGATGAAGGAAGCAAGCCACTACTATTATTATCAGTATCTTCATTTTCAAGTTTCAGAACACCCGTAGAAGGAGATGGAATTGAAATGGGAGCAAACTCTTGGCTTGATGTGGCAGAGTTTGTAACGGTGGTTTCTTTAGGATCTATGCTATCCGGCCCACTAAAAGAAGCATCTAAAGTACAGGTTCTATCATAATGAGCAGATACACCTGTCACTGAAACAGAACTCTCAGCATTTGCACCATCCAGTACCAAAGTAGGTGTAACTAAATTATCTGCCACTCTAGCATCATCAAAGCAACAACGTGAAGATTCTTCCAGCTTTTCCTCTGCAGTTTCAACGGAACAACCTCTGCAACTGGTGGATGTTACCTCCTGAGAAGAGCTCTCTTTATTATTCCCAAAGATTTCGGAATGTTTTAAGGAAAGAGACTTCAAAGATGTCTCCAAAGTACACTTATCAGGTTTGGAACTCTCAGAATTTTTTACCACCCCTTGTTCCTTTATCCCCGCTTTCTCAGGCCTTGATTGCCTGCTCATTGTAGATTCTATGCCCAATACTTCAGATGACTCACTTGTATTGCCTTCCACAGACTCCGAGGCTGCCACGGTAGTTACCGACGATGACTCTTTTGCAGCTTCCAATACCAGGCTAGCTCCCAACGAAGTGACTTTAGCTTCCCCAGGCTCAGGTTTTCGCAATTGAGAAGGCAAACTTGAAACAGAGGAAGTTTGCTTACCAACCTGTAAATAATGCAAAATTAAGCTTACAGAGAAAATGGTAAACTCGCTCATTGAGGGATCTATATATAATTGGATCAACAAACAAGCAATAATATACTTGATCCAGCTGGTCTCCGTTGGCCCTTTTTTTCTGTTTATCTTTAACGGATACAGGCCCAACAACTGCTTCCTTTTCAGCTTCTTCAGCAGAGTTGGCTGATGATGATGCTGAAACATCAATTGTGCCCGTAACAGAAGACGAAGTACTGAGCAATGCACTCTCCACAGCGACAGGACCTGACACTGCAGCAGGTACTTCACTTGCCATGGGAACTGTTGTAGATGATGTTCCTAAACCAGGCTTTGATTGCTGAAAAGAAATTGACGATGAAGACTCAACTCCTTTCTGTGGACCAACTGAATGTTCTCCATGTGGCCTTGAAGGTTTCAAATATTCTCCCTTTCCAACAGAAAGCAAACTTGCAGATGGCGATGGGTCTTTCTCACCATGAGACGCGCCAGGTGGTTTCACTGTCACCTGCTGAAAATTAACGAGGCAAAAGGTTAGGTTATTACATGATCAACATTCAAACATCCCGAACCTGTGCAATGCCATGTCAAAGGCATGGATTATATCGAAAGAAAGTCAGATAAGCACAGGAATAACTCACTGACCTTAACCTGATTATAGAACCTTGGTGGCTGAGGAGGAGCTTGGGTAACAGAGTTAGGAGCAGGAAAAAAGACAGAACCGGAATTATAAGAATTGGGATAATAGTTCATTGGATGATTAGGTGAAAATGATGGAATAGGTTGTGCTTGAGGTGGCACATTAGGATTTGACCTCGGAACAGGTGATCCATCAAGTCTCAATTCTTCATGAGTCTCTGGATGAGTAATCTTTACAATTCTACGAGGACTAGCATATTTTCCTGCCTGCTGCAGGGGAAATTGTTGGGCCATATTAATTCCCATGTTACCTAAATGAGGAAGCTGAGGACCCATTGCAGATGAAAAGTTCAAGCTCTGTCCATGATGCATCATTCCTTGAGACTGCATAGGGTGTGGCGGAAGACCTGAAACAAACATTTGCTGCTGCACTGGAGAATTTCCCAAAGGTAAAGCCATAGGTATTGACATTGGCAATGATATGCCTGTCATGGCTTGAGACTGAATTTGGGGATTGGGGCCACCAAATTGAACTGGAACGTGTGTCTGGTGAAACGGTATATGCATGGACATCCCAGGCATAGGATGTACAGAAGGCCTCTGAACTTGGTTCAAAGGAGCTGCAGATGGAACTTGAGCATCCCTCTTCAATTTGGACACTAACTGAGCTTCACCAGCATTAGCAGAAACCCCTGCATCCTTCTTTGGCAATTGCTGTTTGGGTATGGATGGAGTAGGCATTGCAGGAGTAGCTCTTACAGAGTCATGATGGGCCTGTAAGAAAAGAATCACGAAAGCCACCACCAAACTTTAGTGGGTGACAAAATTATAATAACTGCTACATTACCATGGCATATAATGTGAATAGAACTATGGGATAAATCAGTATTACAGAAACAAAAACAGCAATAGGACCTAAAAATGGTAATTGCATCACTAGGTCCACTAACAACAACTAAGCATTGATTGCCAAACGATGCTTGTATGGTGGTTGTCAACTTAAAAATGCATCTCATGTTCATCAAAAATTTTGCTCACAAAAGGATACTTTTCGAGATGCTACTGGCTACTACCATAAATTGAAGCCTAAACAAAAGCATACAGCAGCAGATCTAACAGACTGTTCAGACTTCATACGGACAGAAATGACAGAAGGAAAGAGAGGAGTTCTCACTTCTCTATTTGGAGAGTAGAGAGAAGAGACTGGAAGCAGAAGAATTTAATTTCATTTTTCTTCCTTTTCCTTCCATCATCCAAATGAGAAGATTAAATGATTAATATCCTCACAGTATCCTTTTTTGTTCATAAACTTACTCTTCTTTTCCAGTAAAATATTATTTTGTTTTAATCTTTCTAGCTCAAGAAAATGACAGAGTGTAGCTAATCTCTTAGCAGATAAAAGGAACACTATGCCATGCCAGCTAAAAAACCAGATAAAACTAAAACTAAAACAAAAACACAACCACAACCACAACCACAAACCACAAACCACAAACCTGATCCTTTTTCTGCTCATCCAAATTCGGTGGGGCAGAGCTTGTTCGAGCAGGTATCTAAAAACACAACAGTAAAAACGTTCCGTCCTTAGGAAAGAGAATACAAGAAGTGACGTGAGAAAAGAAATGAAAAACAGAGCACATTGCTCTTCATGCAGTGACATTTACCTGAATTCCATTCATAAAACCAGGACTTATGGACCCAAATTGTAGGGGAAATGACTCAGATGTATCTCCTGCAGACCAAAAATATCATAAAACTATCATTTATGATTATGGACAATAAAAATTGCACACTTTAATTATATACGAGAAATGAAGTGTCTCGGTATCCACAGAGAAACAAAAATTACTACCACAGCTAGAAATGAGTGCGAAAAACAGTTTGGCATACCCTTTGCAGGTGTTGCAGGGGCCTTGAAATCAGAACTGGCAGTCGAAACATGAGACTGAACAGTAGAAACATTTGAAGAAGGACCTCTAGGAACAGCTTGGCTGATTTTTTGAGGTGGGGCATTGGCAGGCTTGAAATTTGCACTTGTACTTGAAACTGGTGCATTGTATATTCCTACAGCAAACCCCAATAGAAGGAAGAAAATTACAATGTATCAGAAAATTGTAGCCAACCGGGAAAATAAGAAACAAAAATCAATTCAACCAACGTTATTCCAAAAAAAAAATTTAAATAAGGTTTAACTGGAAAAGGAATCTCATCACATACCACTGTTCTGCTGCCTTTCATTACCACCGTTCTGTATAGCACGAGCTTCGGATGAAGAATTGGAATCTGAACTCACTGTTCCTGCCCTAGATTGCCCTCCTTTTGCATTGTTATTATACTTCTTAAAACTACATTCTCAAAAAAAATAAATAAAATAAAATTATCCATCATAGAATAGAAACTTAAAACAAGCACAGCCCTAGATTGAGCGTATAAATTAAACAAAACAACGCTCAGGCCCACATTCAATATATTAATTCCCCTTACATGTAGATTGTACATAAAAGAAACCTAGTTTTCATTTAACTTTGAAAAATATTTGGGAGTACCTGCCACTGGAGGAAAGGGCGGCAGCTCCTCCGCCCTTATTAGAGCCGTTTCCTGGGAAGCGGCGCTGTTGATTAGAGCTACTGGGTCGGTTGAATTTCCTGTTCTGCGCAGACTGGTTCCCTTCAGCCCTTGATTGATTCTGGGACATAAATTCTAAACTTTGAACACAAACCGCTTCTCCAAGGGGTATAGTAACAAGTTTTCCCTACGCAGATCCACCGATCAAATAAAAAAGGTCAGAAAATTAATAAAATCAGAACTTTTTTCTGATTACAGAAAAATTCAAAGTGCTCCGTGACTAATTGGCGAATTTACCTGAAGAGGAGAGTAGAGAGGGTTTTATTAGGAAAGTGGAGTGGCGGGAACCATTGCAACACTGCGTTTAGTGAGAGAAAGAGAATAGAAAGATGATGGTGAAGAAGAAGAAGAAGAAAAAAGAGAGTATATGAGTTATTTATTTATTTTTTTGTTTTTTATTTTTTTATTTGTTGGTGTAACAAACTTCCCTATAGCTGCTCTTTGGGAGGTGGGAATCCTATGTGTCGCGCGTCTGCCTACTCTTCATCTTGCATAGTGGCGGCGCGTGTCGCTGAGAGCGAGATAGCACACGTTTAACATTACTAGGTTTAAGCAATGTGCAATGCACGTTTGCTTAGTTTATATATAATTTTTTTGGTTTGTTAAATAATTAATGATATAATGTTTATATAATTGATACACATTGTGATATATTAATTTTAATTTGAATAGTATTAAATTCTAAATTAAAATATATAAGTTTGTGTTTCGTACTATTATATTATATTAAATTTTGTATTTAATCATGAACTTTTTGTACATAATAAAATAATAGATAACATTATAATACAAAACTAAATAAATAAATATTTTTTCTTCATTGAGTTCAATGTACCTTACCAAATAAACTATTAGCATTTTTAAATGGATAATCTCCACATTCATTTTGTTTTTTTAGTTTCATTTTTTCCTAGTGACTAAAATGTGGTAGTACAAAGCATTTTGCATTTTGCATTCATTTATTAATAATGTTCTAAAAGGCGTAATGCGTTGCGAGACGTCGATGTTGAGAATCCAGAATCACAAGTTTAGGCGTGTCAATACGAAGAATAAGCATCATAATACGTTTCGTATTTTTAATATTATTTTAATTATTTTTAAGACATTAAATATATTTTTATTTTAAAAAATAGTTTTTTTTTATATTATAAAAAAATAGATTTTTTACTATATCATAAAATCATCTAATATTTAAAAATAATACTTACTAAACATTTAATATAATATTATACTATTGCTAAATAGTGTTAGAAGAATTTTAATTTTTTTTTATTAATTAAGGAACTAAACATGAGCATTAATCATAGGATTTATACGAAAAGTCTGCGGATTAGATAATTTCAATATCTGAAAATGGAGATGAAGGATTTTGATTCACAATCGAGAATGATTATGACGTGAAATTCGTGGGAATTCAACTGGGGTCAAACGGAATGCAATAAATACATAAAAATAATTCAAAGTAAATTTATCTTTACTAATTAGATTCATTATCCTACAATTAGTCCGAACACTAAAAATTAAAAATAAATATGTTAAAATAGTTTACTTTGTTAAATTAAAATATTTTAAACTTATAGAAAATAATATCTAACATTAATATATTAATAATCAAGTGCAATTTAAATTAAATTTGAAAATTAAATAAATGAAAGTGAATATTACAATTTAATTAGTTGTAATTCAAAATCAAATTAGTCAATTAGACATACATTTGAAAATGATTTTGATGAGCATTTTAACATTTTTTTTTGTCACTATCCCACATTGGGAATTTATAAAACTATTGGAGTTAAGAGCATATATAAAATGCACAATCCTACATTGGAAGTTTATGAAACCTTTGGAGAGAAGTGTATCTATAAAATGAGCATGACATCCAATACTTCTACATGGGCTTTAGAATTGTAAATTTTGAAACCCAATTATGGAGTTAAAAGATTTTTAAACTAAAAAAATTCCATTAGTTTTTCCGTTAAATCAGGAAATTCCGTTAGTTTTTCCGTTAAACCAACATATTCCGTTTAATATGCACTTTTTAATATAGAAAGAAACAGTAATTTTTTATTTTTTATTTTTTTTTATAAAATACATGGTTAAAAAGTTGTGAATCTCATAAAATATGTAATTAAAATTAAATATTAACTTTGACTTAGATTAAAATTTGAATCTTTATCCATACCAAATTTTATAGAAGTTTTAATAAATTTTGCTCAAAGTTAACTTATCATGTGGTTGAAAATTTGATGTAATAATATATGAATATGAAACGTGTTGTTAAAATTGAAATTTATTTCATTAATTTTATGAATACACACTTAATTGCAAGAAAATTAAAAATGACATGAATTTGCTAATAACTTTTTATTAAATGACTTTTGTTTTTTAATTATGAATTTTGAATGAATTATGCCAATTCATCATATTAAATAATTCGCGACCATCTAAATAAATCGTGATTTATACTAAAAATAAATAGCATATTTCGTATTAGGTCTATTTTTGACTCTCTTTATTTTTCATACTCATTTTCGATCACGTATTTAAACAATAAAATATTTTAACAACACATGCTCCAAAAACTCATCACTCAAAAAAACTTTCCCTGATTTCTCTTCATAATGGCCATCAAATAGAGGCTAAAAATAAGATCTAACCTAGTGATTGATCAAATCAAGCCATACATACATCGATAATACTTGTGACACGTTGACAAAATCAAATTGGATTTTTCAAAAAAACTATTCATTAGCAATTGTGAATAACTTGTTTTTCAATTTTTTTTCAACCTTAGTCTGTATAAGTTGTTGGAGATTGGTTTAAAAATATTGGTCTTGACCAATTATTTAAGTAGGGCATGTTGTTACATGTTCGACTCGCGGGTAGATTAATTGGTTTGGTCGAAACCAAATTGTGTAAATGAGAAAATAAGGCTAAAAGTAAGCCACTTAAAACTTGGAAATTCGATTTGGAATACTATGGAATAATCTAGAATGTGTTGGGCTGTAAAATCATGTCTATTCGGACATCTCATTTCCAAATGGTCGACTTTGTTGTCAACACATCTCCCGTCAATCCATATTTTACATGTACACTCGAACGTACACCATTAGGCACCTAGATCATCATACTAGAAAGTGATTGGCGATCGTTGACGCTCCAACGATCAAGCAACCGTCAGTATGAGAAATATAGGAAATTAAATGTAGCCCCCATTTTTTTTCATTATATTACATTAATTTTCTCTCTTTTCATTTCAATCACACATTAATCAAATAAAATAATATTATACACAAATCTAAATTTTTTTCATTATTTTTCTACCACACATTCTCCTATTTATCATTATTTCAAAAAATTTCAACACCCCAAAATGGGGGCCAAACGGGGGCATAGAGAGGACATACAAACAAATATTTGGCAATAGTGTTAAGAATTAAGTGTGTTTACCATTACATGTGCATGTCTACTTAATATGAGAAGAATCCTTGTTGAATTAGGTTACGATATTACAACTCTAATTCCACGTGTAGGGATGGCAAACGAGCTGAGCCGAGCCGGCTGGGCTCGTTGCCCACGAGCTCGAGCTCGTGGCTCGTTATAAAACGAGTTGAGCTTCTGCTCGGTTCATTGTTCGTGGGCGAGCTCGGCTCGGCTCTCGCGCTCGCGAGTCAAGACGAGCTGATTGGCTTGTGACTCGCCTTTTTTGAATTTTTTATTTTTTTTAACTATCCTACTAAAAAAAGACGAGTCGCTCGTCAAAAATCAGACTCGGCTCGTGCTCGTGTTTGGGCTCGTTTTTTTACAAGGCCAAGCGGCTCGTGGATCGCTGCAGTACGAGCCAAGCGATCGAGCTAATGAGTTGCTCGGCTCGATTGCCACCACTATCCACGTGTCACACATACATTGGCTTGTAAGGACAATATTTAGCCTCTGTTTGCTGCTCATTATTTCAAAAAAAAAAATTTATGAAAATGTGTGATTAAAAAGTAGGAAAAAAATTTAGATTTATGTGTAAAATATTTTATTATGTGAATATGTTGTTGAAAATGGTCGGTAAAAAATATGTTTCAAAACAATAGGTTAAAAAAATGGGCTTATTATGACAAGTTTCCCTTCTCCCAACTTTGTTTTTCTTTCTGAATAATCCGTGATATATAAAAAAATTATTTGTAATCGAGAAATAATTCATGACCTATAAATTTTTTTATCTATGATCGAAAAGTAACTTGTAACCTATAATTTTTTTATTTGTGAACGAAAAATAATTTGTAACCAATTAATTCGATAATTTGTGATCAAATTGAATAGACTTGTGACCTTAATATATTTAATTGATAAAATATTTTTTAATTAATTATTTCATAAATAAAATTTAATTTTTGAAATTTTAAACTTTATTTCGTAGTTTTGAAATGAGTCATGGTTAAATTCTTAGGGGTCGCTTGATTGTCAATATTTTTTTACGGAGATGTGATTTTTATTTTTCTGATAATTCACTTTCACTTTCTCTTTCTCTCGCTCCCATATCCTCTAACTCTCATTTACCCACCATAAAAGATGGATAAATATAATATATTTTAGTTTGAAAATCAAATCAATCAAATACATTTAGTTCATGTTTGTTACACATTAAAATTTCAATGTTTATTCTTCTACTCATTTTTAACCACACATTTTTCAATAAAATAATATTTTTCATCACATCAATAATTTTTCCTTCTTTTTCAATACACATTCTTCATCAATCTATTATTCCATAACATATTCTTTCAAATAATGTGGCTCAAACACACTCTTAATTAATAATTTCTATACAAATTTCATACTCACAATCAAATGCACTGTTAGGCCTTGTTTGAGTCGGATAAATCTAATTTTAATTTAAGTCAAAGTCAAACAATCAATATTAATCACATCTTTCATGGGTCCCATATTTTTTCAACCACACATTTCAAAAACTTTTATCACAATCCAATAAAAATCTGATTTTAATTTACATCAAACACTCTCTTAATATGAATTTTTCCGCTTAGAAAAATCCTCCGGGGGCCGGGCTAACCTCATTGCTAAAGGCCCAGTGGATACAACTTGGGCCATAACAATACTAATCCACGTGTTTTACTATTTTACGTACAAATTGGATCCACGAGTATTTGCTCAACTAGAAAAATACAACTTATCCATCTATTCTAGGACTAGACAAAAGTCCCAAATCGAATCGGACCGAATCGAATCGAGCGATTTTTCATAAGTTGAATACTTGAACGAGTACCTGAATTAAAAATCGATGTTTGGGTTGATACTCGGTTCTAGACCAAGAACCGAAAAATCGAATAAGAGCCGAATCTAAATACTTTATTTTTATTTTTTATATTAAATTAATTAAATTATTTTAATTTTTTAAACGAATTAACAAGTTAATCCAACCAAATTAATTTTTTTAAAACTTTTTTAGCCCAACATTTGGGCTTTATTATTAAATCTTTTTAATTGAACAATTTTTAGTTTATCTGTGTTTATTAATTGTGCTTTTTCAATTATGCTTGTAGAGTTTCTTACTATGATATGTCAAACAATTTATGATTAAATCAAATAGTTGGCAAGTAATATCAATACTTAAAAAATATTTTATTTTGATAACTTTTAATTTATATTTCGTTTTCTTTTATGCAGGCTGTTTGAAAAAAATGAATTATTGATATGAATAATCAATGTTTTAATATTAGTATTTATTTTTTTGGTATTTGTATTAATTGAATTAATCTTATTAGACAGCTTATTATTTATGTGTTTTTAAATTGGGCTACATTAATTTGTAAAAGTTACGAATGAAGATGTCATTAATTGTATTTATGTAGTGTTGTTGTAAATGTTAAAAATTTAACTATGATATGGAACCGAACCGAACCCGAACGGTTCTATAATTATATTTGGACCCGACGATTCCATTTATTAAATGTGAAAATTACCAAAAACCAATTGTTTAATTTTCGATTTAAAAAAATCAGGTTTTCACATTTTTTTCCATTTATCAGGTTTTTTATCATTTTAATTAAATAATTAATCTTTTAAAACCATACTCCAACCATTCATCCCAGACACCCCCACCAATCGTCTCTCTCTCTCTCCTCCTCTCCCTGCATTTCGTCACAGACATGCCGCCGCTCCATCCTCTCAACGTTGGCCGCTTCCTCCAACCACCCGCCTGTCGCCTCCTCCTACCACCACCACCGCTCGCCGCCTCCTCCCTTCTTCTCCGGCGACAACAGCAACATTGATTCCAATCCCTAAATTTAAGAAAACCCATCGTCTCCTCCCTTCTCCCTCCCCCCTCTTCGACGCTCCGTTCACAGGTTCTCTCTTGTCTCTTCCGTTCTCCCCCCCTCTCTCCCTCCGATGCAGCAGCGTTGCGATGCTGTTGTGAACGACAGCAGCGACGCTCCGTTCACAGCATCGAGGAGGTGCTGTGAATGGCATCAGTTCTCCTTCCCCCTCTCTCCCTCACCGTCACAGCTTCGATGAAGATTTGTGGGTGTGTGGTGTGGCTGTAGCGGATGTTTGTGTGGCGGGCGGATATGTGTGTGTGTGTGGCGGATGTGTGTGAGGAGGCTATGGCGGGGTGGATCTCTGTGTGGCTAAGGGAATCAGTGTGACCGTCCTTGCGGTGGATCTGTGTGTATGGCGGTACGTGTTGTGGATCCGTGGTGACGGTTCATGTGGTGGTTGTCCTTTTTTGTTATTGTTGTGGCGGTGGTTGTGGTGGTGTTGTGACGGGGTGACGATGGTGGTTTAGGTGGTGGTGGTTGTTTGTGTTATTATTTGTCGATGGTTTAGGGATTAGGGTCGGTGACGGATGAGACGAAGTGTCTGTGACCAATTATTTGGTCTATCTATGACCTGTGACCCAATATTGTCGGTGTATTGAGATTGGGTGACGGGTGTGGCGGATGAGATGAAGTGTCTGTGACCATCTATTTGGTGGATCTATGACCTGTGACCAAGTATTGTTGATGTATTGAGATTGAGGCTATGACTTTAAAATTCGTTAATATGTGGCTAAAAATATAATCCGTGTCCAATAAATGTGAAATAATTTTTTAAACTGTGACCAATTAAAAATTTGTGACCTCCATTAAAAAAAATAAAAATACGTGACCTATAATTTTTTTATCAGTGACTAATGAAGTTAATTGTGAATGACTCAATTTTTTGATCTGTGACTTCGAAATAATCTGTGATCAATTAATTTAATAAATTGTGATTGAAAATTATATTTTTAACTACTTAATAAGATATCTCAATCTGTGACCTCGGAATTGGAGCAGTCGTCGAAATTATGGGACGGTGAAATGGTCATCGGAGTAGTCGTCGGAATTAAACGCTGTCGGCCGGAACAGTCGTCGATCACCGGAGTAATCGCCCGAGCAGTGGGGGTGGGGTGGGTGTAGGGTAATTATATTATATTACAGTAAATATTTAATTTAATAAATTAATTGTGAAATATAATTAATTAATTTATGAAAAAAACCTGATTTTTGTAATTTTAAACATTTAGATCTGATTTGTGATTTTGGAAAAGAAAAAGCCAGACCCATGAATTTTTCTCTTTATTAAATAGCTAAAAATTTTAGGTCAGTTATGTTCTCTTCAAAACCCAATCGAAACGACCCATGTCCACTAAAAATTTGATTTTAATTTATACCAAACCTCTCTTAGTATGAATTTTTCCGCTTAGAAAAATCCTCCAGGGGCCGGGCTAACCTAATTGCTAAAGGCCCAGTGGATAGGGTTTGGGCCATAACAATATTAATCCACGGGTTATACCATTTTAGGGCACGTACAAATTGGATCCACGAGTATCTGCCCAACTATAAAAATACCACTTATCCATCTATCCAGCCTTTAGCAGTGCTGAATTAGGGTTTTTGCGGCTCGCTCTTTCATCCGTTTACTCTCTCCTCCTTTTCCAATGGTAGTTCGCCTCATCTCTTTCTATAATAAGAGATACACATTTCTAGGATAGAAAGGCTTTTGATTGCTGATTATGAATATGCTTCGAGGCTGTAGTTTTATTATGTTTAGATTTCTTTTACCTGGTAATTATTGGGAATGCGTATCTTGCAATTAATGTGTATGTATGTATATTTCAAGAAATTTTATGGATAATTTGGTGCTCGTATTTGTTTAATTACGAGAGTTTGAATTAATGCGAGATAATAACTTGATATGCGTTATATTACTGCATGACTATAATTGTAATTCAGAAAAAATGAAAACTTTGGGGAGGATTTAAATATGAACTTGTTATTTTCATTTCCTTCTTTGTTTGAGAGGAATAAATTTATCAAAGATTCCAGTTGTGGCTCATTTTTCGGCTTTCCATGTGATATTCATTCTAAGCCTGCTGATTTAGCATTGATATACACCTATCTATATTCAAGATTCTATATCATTTGATTTTCACAGCAATTTTATCTGTGTAGGCTAAAAGAACCAAGAAGGTCGGCATTGTAGGGAAATATGGTATGTGCTAGTGTGTTCATTACTTTGTATTTAGATGCCCCTTTCCTCTCTGCTCTTCTGGTTGTGTGAACATGGCATAATCGAAAGGAGAGATACTAGGGGAGTTGAAAGGAAAAGATGATCTCTGTTTGCACCAATTTAACCTGCACGACAATTCAAACAATCAATGTTACACTTTATGAGCTTGTGGTTCAGAATTTTATATTCCAACAGTAGTTCACACTTATTTGTATTAGGGCGAGACGAGGAGTAGCTTTCTAGCTGGCTGTTTATTTCATATTTCTATTTTCTAAATTGTATCTTGTAACATTTCAGGCACCCGTTATGGTGCCAGTTTGAGGAAGCAGATTAAGAAGATGGAAGTTAGTCAACACAGCAAGTATTTCTGCGAGTTCTGTGGGAAGGTATGCTTCAAAATTTCAGCTTTTCGAGTTGTTTATCTGGTATTTGTTGTTGTGATCAGTGTGTTCACAAATGCCACCTATTTTTTTGCAGTATGCCGTAAAGAGGAAGGCTGTGGGAATTTGGGGCTGCAAGGATTGCGGCAAAGTCAAAGCTGGTGGTGCTTACACATTGAAGTAAATACTTATCTTAGTTTTGCTTTATGTCATAATTAACATGCATGTTAGAAAAGCCTAAGAAGCGTGTTATTTTTTTTACAGCACTGCTAGTGCCGTGACTGTTAGGAGCACCATCCGAAGGCTAAGGGAGCAGACTGAGAGTTAAATTTAGTGAATTTTGCTGCAGCGGTATTTGTCGCCATTTTTAACTTTAAAGTTTTGATTTGAGTAACGCTAGACGACTCTTAGTAGTGGCAAATCTGTGTATTTTTTTTATAAATCTCAACTATTAAAAGCACGAAGTCCTTCGACCCGTTCACATTGCATGTTTGCGCATCCAGTTTGGTTCTTTTAAGTATTTTGTAATGCTGCAGGTATTTATAAAATTTGGTTATCGTCAGATTTGTGTTTTTTTTTTCCTGATCGCTTTGCGGTCATTGTTGAATTGCGTCACAATAGGCTCCACTAGGTTTTCTCTGAGTTGCAATGGCTGTAATAAGTATTCAGGATTGAATTTTCCATCACCCGACCTCATGATTATGCCACGAGCTTCATTTAGACTCAGTAGTCTTGTGCATTTTTTTTTTGGTTATGAAGTTTATTTGGTGATTTGAATTTGATCTACATCAAAATCAATTTGTATTGATGATAAGTTGGCAACTGGTTTCTTAAATTGCTTCAAGTGTCTTGTTTGAGGCAGATTCTTTAGGGAGGAGATTTAACATCTGTGGCATAGGTTACTAGACATGATTGAACAAATAGAGCCGTGGTTCGAGTTAGTTTTGGTTCAAGAGAATTGTTCGCTCAAGGGCGGAGTTAGGGATATTGTTCAGTACGGACACAATTTAATCAATGTCGAATTTTCAGTTTCTGGTCATGGATTTAGTGATGATGAAAATATACAACAATATTAAAAATTGATATGGTTTATAAATTACGTCCCCATTTGTTTCTCATTTTTTATTCATCAAAATGAAAAATATGACCGTTATTCTTTACATCAAGTCATTAATTTTGAATTTCTATCTCTTGTGTAGGGTTTAATAACAGTTATATTTTTCATTCTCATTTTATAGTAATGAGAATCAAACGGGCCCTGCATTTGTTTCTTGCGAGTTTTTATACTTTTATATCGTTGCATAGTGATTTTATTATCAATCTTCAAAAATATATTCTTTACATAAACAATTGTGATATCATTCATTTACAGCTCAATCGATTGTGCAATTTATCATTTATAATGTTAATACTCTCCACATTTGTGGTAGCAATCGGTAGAATTAACGCTAAAGTCGAAAGATTATATACTTTTTTATTTGTCATAACTAATTTCTTTGCAAGATGTTATTCAACCTTCAAACTCTTTGTCAGAGAGCATGCCACTTGTTAAACCATTTAATTTGCTTCATTAGTTAAAGCTAGACATTTCTTTGATATGCTTTACGTGAATTCCACGCCAATTATTACGCTATCTTCGCAGGCTAGAGAGTAAAGAGAAGGAAAAGAACATAAAACACAGGTTCTTTACGGTCATATTTCCTGTTTCCCAGACCAAGCAACAAACATCTTTTGTGCATTCTTTATTCTTCAACAAAGTCAGTAAGCTCAGACTCAGTGTCAAACTAGTATGAATACAGGAACTGAGGAGAAGAAACAATTTTATGGGAGAATGTACAGATTACATGATGTAAATCTAGTTGGCTTCAAACCCAAACCATTCTATATACCCAACGAAAGCAAATGCCAAGAAATTTCGGGGCAAGAAATCCCAGATAAAAAATCAAATGGTATGATCAAACTAGGAAACTTGAAGCTAAAAAACTCATATTTAACTTTAAAAAAAATCAGAAATTAGCATAGCATAAACTTACTTAAATGGTCACCAAGATTGAAAGTCTGTTTGGCAGCCCAGGCAAAGAAATCTGCAGAAGTTTTATTGGTGGAGTTGAACCATCACCTGGCAGAGTTACACACAATGGATAATCGTTAAAAATGGATAATCGTAATGTAAAATATCATATCAAACGTAATTTTTTAATAAAAAAATATTCTAAAAAGTGAAAAATATCTGATCGGGAGGGCCGCTGTTTGTATCTGGAATGATTTTGCCGACTTTGAAATGTTTTGTGTTTTAAATGGACGTAATTAAAACAGTTATTAAAATTTTAATTTGGTATAAGCGTATTAATCAATTTTTTTTTTTATATATATATAGTATTTTGTCTAATTTCCTCATAAATAAATAAAAGTGATTGGATTGGGCCCAAAAGTACATGCATGCACTGGATCTTAATGGGCTCCGCCCCTTTGTTTGCTACTGCCTTTCTTTGCCGCCAGCATCACATGGCTTTCAAGTTAAAGAGCACATACATGATTCGTATATAATCCGTTTATGAATGATAGACGAACTCTAATTAAATTTGTATTTATAACTTTTTTTTTTTTTGTTTTGTTTTGTTTTGGTTCGGTTCCATACTTCCATTATTGCATACGGAACCAATAGTTTCATTAAAAAAAATACCCATTAGTCTTTGTCTTTGTTCAATTCTCTTGGAACCACAATCAACTCCAACCATGGATCGATTTGATTCAACTATACAAGAGAAATGGTACTTTGATAAGTTTGATTACAATTCACCCCAAATCTTACACTTCCACCCGAATTCATCTCATTTCTGTTTTTACTTTTTATCTTCAAATTTTTCCTTTTTCCAACGTTAATCCTTTTTCTAAAACTGAATACCCACACTGAAAAATCCTCTTCATCTCTATTGATTTCATCCTGCACATTGACGAGTATGTTTTACTCCCTTTTTAACTTAATTATGAGTTAAATATTACCAGTAATGAATGTTTTTAATGTGTTGTTTTGTAGTAGTGGTGAGACGACACAAATGAGGGAAAGAAAGGAGACAAGGTCATGGGCATGGTAACGAAAAGGACAAAATAGTCAAATTGAAAGATCGAGGAAAGAAGAGTGGTGCCTTCAGAGATGTGGCGTCGAGGTGCCACAAAAGTTGAAGGTCCAAAGTTGTGGCGTCGCGGGGCCACTGGGTATTTGGACGTGACGTTGCGGCGCAACCTATAGACGTCATGTCATTTTTTTTGTCCAACTTTTGAGCCACAAGAAACCATGTATCCATACAACTGTAGAGATGAGTATAAATGGAGTTTACTTGGCACTTTTGGTGGGACAACACAGAGAGAGAGAGAGAGAGAGAGAGAGAGAGAGAGTACAATGAGAGATTCAAGAACATAATTCAAATGAGGAAAACATCAAGAAATTCAAATTTTGAAGTATTGATTGAACGTCTTTGTGAAAGCTTTATTTATTTTTCTACATCTATATTCAAAATTCGATGATATATTCAATAACTTCTTGTTTTTATTCTTCATTTATTATGAGTAGTTAATTTCATATTAAAGCGAATAATGTAATCTACTTGAACCATTTGTCTTTCATGCAAGATTCTTGTGATTTTATCATACGTGTGTTGATTTTGCTATAAGTTTAATACATTAAATTACTTGATCACTAATTTAATGATTTTGTGAATTTTTTACGAATCGAGAGGTGAGTTTGAGATTGAATTAGTTAGATATGCTCAATGAGAACTCGAAAGATGTAAATTGAATATCATAGAAGAATTCGATTGAACACTACATAATGCTTGATAGGAATGTAAAATACATATTTTTCCCTCCTTATTTTATACGCTCGTATATTTATTTTGTACCTAAATGTACTTAGTATTCTCATATTTTGGTTTAGGTGGCAATTCTATGGATATTGCATAATTTAGAAGAAATAGATGAAAATAGATCAAAATGGAAGAAAGTGAAAGTTCAGGGACTAAAGTGAAAATATTTAAAAGTTGTATCGAACCTCATGATGAAGACTTGAGAGTGTTAGAGGCCAATTGGATGAAGAAATGAGTCAAATGGATGAAATATAATCAAGACATTATCACATATCAACTTTCAAGCTGAGAAGTTTTGCACCGATTTTTAGCCTCATCTTGAGACCAGTTTTTGACATTTTAGATGATCTAATTCGAAGATTGTATCTGAATCAAAGTTGTAGCCCTTTGAGTTATCTTTCTAACGCATTTTGAATCGTCTCAATCGGATATCGAAAGAGGAAGTTACGATGAAAATACTGAAACAGACGCAAAGTGGACAGATTTCTAGCTCTCAAGCGCTCTCCTATAGCGCTCAAGCACCGCCACAGATTTTAGGTTTTTATTGTTTGGGCCGCGAAAACTCGAGAAAAAGACTCCAAATTAGCCAACATGTAGGGAAGTATAAATATACCTCGGGAGAACCTCTTCAACATTATTCTTCTCTATTTTTCTCTTAGATTCATGAATTGTAACTAAACTTTTACACTTAGTCGAAGGAGATTGAAGCCTCGGAACCACATATTGTGAGATCTAAATGGTTTTTCTTAATTTAATTCATTTGTATTGAATATTTTTCTGCACTTATTTCTATGATTGTTATGTTTAATTGCTAGGAGCCCTACTAGTTTATTATTCGTTGCAATCTACCGCTAAGTTAAATATCAAATCCGTAATTGTTTGATTCCTTTAACTTGTGAAGCACTAGGATTTGATGATTTTCTGCGATAGAGGTTATTGAATCTTAAGAAGAATGTTTAAATGAATTGAATGCAACCGCTGCTGTTTGTGTTATCTAGTTCATCGATTTCTCTATTGTTTAAAACTGTTATTAAATTGAATCTTGAGCGCTGGTCTGGGGTTATTTAATAATTAGGGTTAATTAGAACACTGGTTTCTAACTAACTAAAATTAAGGAGAAATATGAAAATTATTCCAACGGTGAATATTCAAGATATGAATTGAATTATCCTTGCATCTATGATCAGTTGTGGATTTCCGAAGGTGGATATTGACTTGGACCAAGGTTAGTCTTTTGATTATTTTCGTTAATTTTGTTTTCATTATTATTAATTGCATTATTTACAATTGTTTGCATACAAAAACCCCACAATCAATGTACGGAGCATAAAATATTAAATTACACACTCTTCGTGGGATCGACCCTTACTTCCACTACTACATTAGTTTTAGAGGTTTAAGGACTATTTTTGGGTGCCTGCGATAGCACACCAAATTTTGGCGCCGTTGCCGGATAGTGGTGTTAATTTATTTTTGTGCTTTTTTAGTTGTTTATTTTATTTCAAAAAAAAAAATAAAAAAAATCATAATTTTTAGGTTTTTAGACAATTTATTGTTTTTAGGAGTTTTAGCATAGAATTTTATTTATTTTTCTTATTCTAGTTTCTTTTTAACTTGTTTTTCATATTTTTTTTTAGTTTCCTTGATAGTTTATGCTCATAACTCGATATTCTACTCAAGAAACTTGATTGCAAATATGGCCGTCAATTCTCAACAATTTGGCACTAGACTCGACATGCCATCTACACATGTTAATGAGGTAAATGTTTTATCCATTGAACAACAACTTGCGAGTCTAACTACTCTTATTTGTCAAATGGCTGTAGGTACTATGCAAACAACAAAGACTTGTGGAATTTGTTCATTTGTAGGCCATTCAACTGATATGTGTCCAACACTTCAAGAAGAATCCGTTGAACACGTAAATGCAGTCAGTAGTTTTCCTGGACAACCACAAAGGAATTATGATCCCTATTTAAACAAGTACAACCAAGGATGGAGGGATCATCCAGATCTTAGTTATGAGAATCGACAAGTAAATCAACCTATGAATCAAAATTGGTAGAATTTCCAGCAATATAATCAGCCATACCCTCCTAGACAACAACATGGACAAACTTCTAACTCTAGTATGTCTTTAGAAGATATGTTAAATCTCTTTCCACTAACACTTTACAATTTCAACAGGAGAGAATGGCTTGCATTCAAAGGTTGGAAAATCAAATGGGTCAAATGGCTAACGCGGTTAGTAGGTTGGAGTCACAAAATTCGGGGAAACTACCCTCTCAAACAATGGTGAATCCAAAAGAAAATGTGAGCGTAATCATCATGAGAAGTGGTGAAGAGGTTGAGATTCCGGTAAAGGCATTCCCTAGGCCATTTGAGCAAGAAGAGGAAGAAAAAGAGGTTGCAAACAAGACTATCACCAATGATACTGGAGTGACTGAGCGTAAGTTTTTACCCTTCTCTGATTATAAACCAATACCTCATGTTCCTCAAACTTTAGTAGGATCTAGAAAATATGAACAAGATCATGATAAGCTGCATGAAATTTTTAGTAAATGCGAGATCAATATTCCACTTTTAGATATTTTTAAACAAGTGCCTCGTTATGCTAAATTTTTGAAACAATTGTGCACAAGTAAAAGGAAACAGAAATTGAAGGGGATTGAAATGGTAAAAGTTGGAGAACGGGTATCTGCAATAATTCAAAAGAAATTTCCTGCAAAGTGCGCGGATCCAGGTATGTTCATCATTCCTTGCATGATAGACAATACTAAGTTTGAGAAGGTCATGTCATATTCTGTATACACTTCCTTGAAACTAGGACATTTAATTGACACTGGTGTGACAATCCAACTATTCCAGAGCATCTATTAATGTCCATGCCCTATTCTGTATACACTTCCTTGAAACTAGAACCTTTAATTGATCACTAGTGTGTAATTCCCTAGCTGATAATCTAATCCTATCTAAGGGGATAGAGTTTAGGATGTTCTCGTGAAAATTAATTGATTTAGTTTTGTCCTATTGATTTTTCTGTGCTTTGTCCATGGGCCGTAGTAATCAATCTCTACCTATTTTGTTGGGTAGACGTTCTTACTGAACATCCAAACTGAAATGGACTTTCATAATGGCACACTAACCATGAAATTTGATGATAAAACTATCACTCTTAATATATATGATTCCATGAAAATATCGGTGTAATTAATCATGTTCATTTTATTGCTGTGATTGATCATTTAGCACATGATTTTTTTCGAATTTGTTGTTAAAAAAGAATGGGAAGCTGTCAATATTGAGCATCTTAGGCAAGAAAAAGAGGAGCTGACCTTAAACACTAAGTTACAAAGAACATTGGCAGCATTAAATTATCTTCCAGACAGTCAGTAAGAGTTTTGCTTTTGTATTACGGTTTCTAATGAGAAACCTCTATCTTCTGTTGTGCAGACCCCCATTCTGGATTTGAAACTTACCCTAGTCACTACAAGTATATATTCCATGAAGGTGGTCTAATGAACAATGCTAGTTATCATTCCCATTGAACTTTGTACATCGCAAGGAAGATTGAAGTCAACAATGATAGACCCGGGCTAAATAAAGAAACTTGAGTCGAGCTAACGACGAATAACCAAAGGCGCTAACTTGGGGGGGGGGCAACCCAAGGGGAGTTCGTTCCTTTTATCTTTTAATTTATTTTTTTCAGCATTCCATTTTTTTATTTTAGTTATATTTGTCCTTTTCTTGTCTTGGTGACCTGACATTGGGGACAATGTAAGTTTTTAGTGTGGGGGATGGATTTAGATTTATGTTTGCTCATTTAGTTTGATTTGAGTTAATTTTTTGAAAAAAAAAATTGCATGATTTTATAAGAAGAAGAGTTGAGGTTAAAAGATTTTTTTGTTGTATAAATATATAAAAAAAATAATAAATAATACTAAATATAAAAAATAAAATAATATTATTAAATTATACAAAAAATATAAAAAACAAAAAATAAATAAAAATATAAAATAAATAAAATACACTAAAAGAAAATAAAAAATAAAAAATAAAAATATAAATATATAAATAAAATAAAAATAAATAAATAAATCATAAAATAATAAATAATAAATATAAATATAATATAAATAAAAATATAATAAATATATAATAAATTTATAAATAGAACAAATAAATAATAAAAAAAATTTATAACAATATAAATAAAAATATAAAAAAAATTAAATATAATTAATTAAAATTATAAAAATAAAAATATAAAAAAAAATATAAAAAAAAAACATAATAAATTAATATAAAAATGAATAATAAAAAAAAATCAAAAAAAAAATATTAATAATATTTAAAATAAATAGTAAATTATAAACAATAATATAATATAAATAAAAAATAAAAAATAAAAAAAAAATTAATAATAATAAATATAAAAATAATAATAGAAAAAATAAAAAAAAATTAAAATATAATATAACTTTAATATAAAAAAAAAAATAACTTATTTAAAAAAAAATATAAATAATAAATAAATATAAAAAATCAATGGAAATCTAACAAATAAAATATAAAATAAAAAAATATATATAAGAATAAAAAAATAAAAAAAATAATATAATAATATATAATAATATAATAGAAATAATTAAAAAAAATATAAAAAAAAATAATAATAAAAAAATAACATATAAATATATAAATATAAAAAAAAATAAAAAATATAAATAAGAATAATAAAATAATAAAAATTAGTATAAAAAATAATATAAAAAAATAAATAATAAAAATATATATTATAATAATTAAATATCTATAAAAAAAAAAAAATAATTAAAAATTAAAAAAAAAAAAAATATAAAATACAAATCATAATATTAAATAAATGAATAAAAAATAAAAAAAAAAATAAATCTAAATAAAATAAAAAAATAAATAAAAAAAATAAAAATAATATTATAAATTAAAAATAAAAAAATATAAAAATAAAAATAAAAAAAATAATAAAATTAAAAAAAATAAAATATCTATAAATATAATTAAAAAAACTAAAAAATATTAAATAATAATAAAAATTTAAAATATAAATAAAAAAAATAAAAAATAATATATATATAAAACTAAATATCGTAAAAATTTTATTAAAATAAATTTTTTTTTTTTTTTTTTTTTAAATTAAAAAAATACACATAAATAAAAAAATTAAATCACTAAATATATACATAAAAAAAATAAAAAAACAAAGTAAATATAATAATATATATTAAAATAATATGTATCATAAATTAATAAGAAAAAATATATTAAAATAAAAAAAATAATTAATTACAATAAAAATAAAAATATATATAAAAAAACAAACCCAAAAAAAAAAAAAAAATAAATATATTAAAAAAAATAAAATAATTTTCTAAATAAAATATAATAAATAAAAAATATAAATAAATATAATATATGTTTAATTTAATAAATAATAATTCTAAATAATATTAATAATATAATTATAAAATGAAAAAAAAAAGATAAAAAATATATTAAAAAATAATAAAAATAATATAAATATTATAAATAAAATATATAAATAAAAAATATATAAAAAATATAAAATTAATAATTAAAAATTAAAATATAAATCTAAATAAAAAAAATAATATAAATAAAGAAAAAAAAATAACATAATATATATAAATAATAACAAATAATAAAACTATATTAAAAATAAAACTAAAGATAAATAAAAAAAAATTAATAAATAGTATATTAAAAAAATAAAATAAACTATATTAAATACAAAATCTAAAATAAAATATTAAATTATCAAAAATATATATATATAAATAATATAAATAAATAAAAAATTAATTAAAAAAAATAAATTAAAATAATAATATATAATATAAATATAAAAAAAAACAAAAAAAAAATAGAAACAATTAAAATAATAAAATAAAGAAAATAAAATATAAACAAAAAAATTAAAATATAAACATAAAATATAAATGAAACTAAAATCAAAAATAAAATAATAAATAAAAAATAATAAAAAAAAAATAATAAAATAATTATAATAAAATAATACAAAACTTAAAAAAAAAAATAATATAAATCTATAATAATATAATTAAAAAAAAAAAAGAAGGAATAATACATAATAATGAATAATAAAAAATATAATATAAAAAAAAAAAAATAAAAAATAATAAACAAATATAATAAATAATTAACAAAATAAAAATATATATCCATATTATATAAATATTTATAATAAAAATAAAAAAAAAATATAATAAACAAAATATAAAACAAATATATTAATAAATAAAAGATATTTAATAAAAAAAAAAATAAAAAAAAAATTACAAAAAAAATAATATAAATTATATTAATAAACCAATGATTAAAATATATAAAATACTTCAATAATAAAATACAATATATACTAAAAACATGCATTAAGTAAAATTATATTATATAAAAAAAAAATAAATAAAATTATTAAAATATATAAAAAATAAATAAATAAAATAAAAAAATAAAAAAATATAAAAAAATAAATAAAAAATAATAACAATATATAATAATAAATTAACATACCAACAAAAAAAAAAAAAATAAATTATCAAAAATAATACAAATATAAAAAAAATATAAATTTTAAATTCTAAAAATATAAAAAAAAAAAAAAAATAATTAAATTTATAAGATAAATTAATAAAAATAAATCAAAATGAATATAAAAAAAATTAACAAAATAAAAAACAATAGAAAAATTTAAATAATATAAATTTACATCTTCAAAAATAAAATAATAATTATAAATAAACTATTAAAAAACAAAAAAAAAAAAATTTAAAAAATATAAAAATGGGAATAATAATATAATATTAACAAAAAATATAATAATAAAAAAAAAAAAAAAATAATTAAAAAATATAATAAATAAAGAATAAAAATATAACAAAAAAAAATATAATAAAAAAAAAAAAAAAAAAAAAAAAAAAAAAAAAAAAAAAACTATATAAATAAAAATTATAAATAAAAACAAAATAAATATATATTAAAAAAATATAAAGAAATAATAATTATTAAATAAATTAAATAAATAAATCATTTAAAACAATAATTATATAATTATAAATAAAAAATCAAATTAAAATAAATTAAAAAAAAAATATATCAAAAAAAAATAACAAAATATAAAATATAAAAATAAAAATATCAAAAAAATATACATATAATCTATAAAAAAAAAAAAAATATATTAATAATTAATAAAAATAAAATAATAAAAATAATATAAAAATATTAAAAATAATATTAATAATATAATAATAATATAATAAGTATAAAAATATATATTAATAAAACAAAATAACAAAAAATTAAGAAAATTTAATAAAAATTATAAATAATATATATACAATAAAACTATATAAATAAAAATAAAAAATTATATAACAATTAAATATATTATAAAAAAAATAAAACATAAACAAAAAATAAATATAATAATAAATAATAAAATAAATATAACAATAAAATAATAATAAAAACTACTATTAAAAATAAAAAAAAAAACATACAATAAAATAACATAAGAAATAAAATAATATAAATATAAAATAATAAATATATAAAACGAATAAAAAAAACAAAATTAAAAATTAATATTATAAAAATTTTTTTTGAAATATAATAAATAAATATTAAAAAAAAAAAAAAAAAATATATAGATTAAATAAAACTGTATAATTAAAAAAAAAAAAAATAATAAAAATAAATAAATAGAAATACTAAAAAAAATAATAAATTAAAAAAAAATTAATTATAACCAAACATAAAATAAAATATTATAAAAAAATATATATGAAAAAGTATAAACAAAAATAAATAACTAAAAAAATTAAAATATAAATTAAAAAAAAAAAAAATAAAATAATTATAATAACATAATAAACTAAATTATTAAAATAAATAATAAAAAATATTAATAAAAAAAAAATAAAATTAATAATTAAAAATAACAATAAAAAATATATATTAAAAACATACAAAATAATAAGAAATAAAAATATAAAAACATATATAAAATAAAATAATAAAATAGAATAAATATAAAAAATATTATATAATTTAATAAATATAAAATAATAAAAGGAATATTAATAAAATTAATATTAAATATAATTAAAAAAAATATATAAATAAAATAATATTAAATAATACAATCCAAACCTAAAAAAAAAAATAAATAAAAATAAAAATAATATAATATAAAAAAATGTAAAAAAAAAAATAAAATATAATAATTAACAATAAAAAATTAAATAAAATAAATTAAAAAAAAAAATAAAAATAAAATTAAAAATATATAAAATTAAAATATTAAAAAATATTATAATATAACTATATATAAATTATAATAAAAATAACAAAAATAAATAAAAAAATATAAATAAAAAAATAATCAAAATATATAATTAACATAAAAAAAAAATATAATTATAAGAAAAATAAAATAATTATAAAAATAATAAATAAATAAAATTAAATAAAATAAAAATATATAATAAAAAAAAATAAATATAAAATAAAATAAAAATAAAAATATTAAATAAAAATTAATAAAAATAAAAAATAAAAATAAAAAAAAAATAAAAAAAAAAAACACAAAATAAATACTATAAAATTAAATAAATAAAATATATAAAAAGTAAAAAAAAATATAATCTATAATATAATATAAAAATAAATAAATATAAATAATAAAATAAATATAAAAATATCAAATAATTAAATATATAAAATTTATAACAGAATAAATCTAATAAGTTAAAAATAGAAAACGATAAAAAATAATAATTAAATCATAAAAATAAAATTAATACAAATAATATAATAATAAATTAATTAATATGATATAAATATATAAAATAAAATAAAAAATAAATAAAAAAAATAAAAATATAAATAATAAAAAATAAAAAATTAAATAAATAATAAAAAAATAAAAAAAAAAAAAAAAAAAATCATAAAAATAATAAAATAATAATAAAAAAATAGAGATAAATATTAAATAGATATAATAATATATAAAAATAAATAATAAAAAAAATATCTATAAAAAATAAATATTATATCTTTTTTTTTTTTTTTTTTTTTTAATCAATAATTAAATAAAAAAATATAATATATATAAATAAATAAAAAAAAAAAATATAAATATATAAATTATAATTTATTATTTATAGACAAAATATAATAATTAAAAAAAAAAATAAAAAAAAAATAATGTAAAAATATAATTTTTTTTTTTTTTTTTATTTTACTAATAAAATATATAATAAAAATAAAAAAAAAATAAAATAAAGAAAAAATATAAAAAAAATAAAAAATATAACAAAAAATTATAAATAGAAAAATATATAATAACTTAATAAAATATAAATAAATCATATAATTATAAATTATTAATATAATATATCAAAAAAAAAAACATTTTTTTTTTATTAAATTTGAATAATAATAAAAAAATAAAAAAAACAAAAAAAAATAAAATAAATAAAAACAAAAAAAAACAAAAAAAAAAAATATATTCTAAAAAAATAAATAAATTAAAATAAATAAATAAATATAATTTAAAATAAAATAAAAAAATAAAATAAATAAATAATAAAAAAAAAAAAAAAAAAAAATATAAAATATAAAATTAAACAATTATAATAATAATAATAATAAATATATATAAATAATAAAAAATATATTACAAAAAAAACAAAAAAAAAAAAAAAAAAAATATAAATAAAAAATAAGAATTAAAAAAAACAAAATATAAAACATAAAAATAAAATATTAATAATAAAACAATAATATAATATATGAGAATATAAATAGATAACATAAAAATAAAAAAAAATATATATAATAAAAAAATAATAAAATAAAAAAAAGTAAAAAAAAATACAAATAATATAATAAAATAATTAAATAATTATTAAATATATAAATAAACATTATGATTATAAATTATAAAATATATTTAATAAAATTAAAATAATAATAAAATAAGATAAAAACAAAATAAAAAATAAATAAAATATATAATAATAAAAAAATAATATCACAAAATATAAAAATTAAATCTAAAAAAAAAATTTAAAAAAAAAAAAAAAAAAAAAAAAAAAAAAAAAAACATTATTATTTAATAAAATAAATAAAATAATATAATATAATATATAATACTAAAATAAAAAATTAAAATTTATAAATAATTTTTTTTTTTTTTTTTTTTTTTTAATATAATAAATGATAAAAATACCAAAATAAAAAAAATATAATAAATATATTAATAATATAAATTATAGCATCTAAATTGAAATATGATAAAAAAAAATTCAATAGATTTAAAAAAAAAAAAAATAATAAATAAACAAATTAATAATCTGAAAAAAAAAAAAAATATATAAATGAAATAAATAATTAAAAAGTGTGGAAACTTAAATAAATACAAAAATATCCAAAAAAAAATGAAAAAATAATAAATAAATATAAAATAATATAATAATAAAAAATTACATAAAACTAAAAAATACATTAACTAAAACAATGAAAAATATATTATAAAATAAAAATAGCAAATAAAATATAAAACATTTAAACAACTACATGAAAATATCATAAATATATAAATTAAATTAAACATAATAAAAATAAAATATTCAAAACATAAATAAATAAAAAATAAAAAAACTATATTTTTTTTTTTTTTTTATAACTATAATAAATATATAAATCAAAATACTAAAAAAAAAAAATATAAAAAACTATATATAAATAAAATATTTTAAAAAGTTATAATAATATGAATCAATAAAAACAAAAATATAAAAATAAAAAATATAAAAATTATATAAAAAAATCAAATAAAAAAAATTAACCATTATAAAACAAAATATATAAAAAATATATAAAAAAAAATATAACTATTAATAAAATAAAGTTTTACTAAATTATAAATAAAATAAAATAAATAATTAAATAATATTAATAATAAATAATAATATAATAAATTTAAAAAAATATAAAAAAATGAATTTTTTTTTTTGTTTTTTGAAAATAATTAGAATATAAAAAATAAAAAAAACTATATAAGCATTATCAAAAAAAACAAAAAATAAAAATATATCAATAAAAATAAAATATAATAAAATTATAAATAAAAAATAATAATAAATAATAAAATGATATATATAAATAATATATAAATAAATAAAAATAATATAAAAACTAAAAATAATTATATAATAAAATAATTATATTAACATAATAAAAAAAATAAATAAAATATAAAATTATAAAATAATAATATAAATCATAAAATTTCTAAATAATAATATAAACAATAAAATATATTTTTTTTTTTACATACAAAATATAATAATAATAAAATATATAAATATATAAACATAAATAATAAAATATTAAATAAATATTTATAAAATATAAACATAAATATTATAAATATGATTATATAAAAAATATAAACAAAAAAGAAAAAATCAATTAAACAAATAAAAATTAAATATATATAAATATATATAAAAATTATTTTTTTTTTTTTTTTTTTTTTTTTTAAAATAAAATCTTAAACATCCAATAAAGAGTTAAAAAGATCATATAAAAAATAATATAAAACTATAAATAATAAATCTATAACAAAATTAAAAAACAATATAATAAAATAAATATTTAATATATAAAAAAAAAAAAAAAAAAAAAAAAAAAAAACAAAAAACCCAAATTTTTTTTAAATAACAATAAATATAATAAATATTAAAATAATATAATTTAAAATATTAAAAAAAAAAAAAAAAAAAAAAAAAAAACTAATCTAATAAAACAATTAAATTTAACAAATAAATATATAAAAATAACTAAATAAAATAAAATGTAAAAATAAAATTAATAAATAAAAAAATAAATAAAAAATAATATATAAAAAACATCAAATATTAAAATATTTCATATTAAACAAAAAAAATAATAAATAAAATAAAAAACAATAAGAATAAATCTACAATGTAAATATGCTATATTAATTAATATAAATTATAACTATAAAATTAATAAAACAATATATTATTATAAATTAATTAAATAAAATATTATAAAAAATAAATTGCAAAATATAAAAAATACTTAAAAAAAAAAAAATAAATAAATTTAATATATAATATAAAAATATAATAAAAAAACAAATAAATAAATAAATAATAAATCAAAAAAAAAACTAACAAATAAATATTATCATAAAAAATAACTAAAAATAAATTATAAAAACTAATAATAAATTAAAAATAATATAATCTTAATAAAAAATAAGAAAATAAATAAAAAAAATATAATTAACAAACATTATATATTATACAAAAATAAATAAAAAAAATAACTATTAATTAATATATAATTGAAAAAAAAACAAATATAAATAAAAATATATTACTATTTTTTTTTTTTTTATATAATAATAATAAATAATAATTTTAAAAATAAAATACCAAAATTTTTTTTTTTTTTTTTTTAAATAAAAATAAATATTCATAAAAAAAAATAAAAATATATAATAATAATTACTTACTAAAAATTAAATAAATAAAAATTTAAAAAATATAAAAAATAAAAATAAACTTTATAATATTTTTTTTTTTTTTATTTAAAACAAAATAAATGAAAAAAATAAATACATAATAAAACACTATAAAAATAAAATATATAGAAAAAATAAAATATAAAATAATATAAAAAACATTAAAAAAAAAAATCTTAAAAAGAATACATAAAGAAAATATAAAAAAATCTAAAAATAAAGATCTATAAATAATAATAAAAAAATAAAATAATAAAAATAAAAAAAAAATATAATAAAAAAATTCATATTATAAATATATCAAACATAATATATAAACAATTTATTATAATAATAAAAAACATTAAATAAAATATATATACAATAAATATAAAGTAATATATTATATAATTAATATAATAAATAAAATATTTAAGTAAATAAAAACATAATAACAAGTTAAAAAAACAAATTTTTTTTTAAACAATATAAAAATAAATTCAAAATATAAATTATTTATTTTTTTTTTTTTTTAAAAATACATAAAATAATAAAAAATAACTAAAATAATATATAATAACTATATACAATTATTATATGATAAATAATATAAATAAAAAAAAAAAAAGATAATAATAAAAAAAAAAAAAAAAATCAATATCAAATAAATAATATAAAAAATATACAAAAATAATAATAATAATTAAAATAATTATAAAAAATATATATACCTAAAAAAAAATATAAAATAAATTACAAAAAATAATATTTAATTAAATAAATAAATAAAAAAAAATATAATAAAAATTATAGCTTAAAAAATAAAAATAATTTAAAAGTATAATAAATAAAAGAAAAAAAAAATGTTTAATAATTTAAATAAAAATAATATATATAAAAATAATAAAAAATAAATAATTTAAATAAAAAGGGGATAAAAAAGAAATTAAAATATAAAATATATATAAATTTTTTTTTTTTTTTTTTTAAATAACAAAAATAATATAATAATATAAATAAAAGAAATAAAAAAAAATCATTATAAAAAATAAACAAAGACAAATAAATTAAGACAAATAATAATAAATAAATTAAAAATATAATAAATAATAAAAAAAAAATTAAAATAAAAAGAATATATAAAAAGATAAATTAAATAAAAAAAAAATAAAATTAATACATAAAAGTATATATTAAAATAAAATATAATAAATCACACTAAATAATTAATAATTATAACAAATTAATAATTCATAAAATATAAATATAAAATATTATTATAAAATAATTAAATTATATATAAAAATAAAAATCATAATAATAAAAAATAATAAAAAAAAACATAATAAACTAAAAAAAAAAAAAATAAAAAAAATATAAATAAATAAAAATATATAAAATAATTAAACAATATAATAATAAAAAAAAATAAAATTAATTCATATAAAAGTAAACATTAATAAATAAAATAAAACCAAATAAATAAAAAAATATTATATTAATATATATAATAATAAATTATATAATAAAAAATAAAATAAATAAATTTCAAAAAATAAATAATAATAATAAATAAACAAACAATAAAAAAATATATAAAATAAAAAATAAAAAAAATTATAATACTATAAAACATAAAAAAAGATATAAAAATAGTAAAAAATATTAAAAAAATATATAAAACAAAATATAAAAAACATTAATAAAAAATACTATAATAAAAAAAAAAATGAAAAAATAAAATAATAATAAATAATAAATAAATAATGATAAAAAATAAATATTAAAAAAAAAAAAAAAAAAATATACAATGAATAAAATATAATAAAAAAATATATATAAAACTATAAACCAAAAATAAAAAATATTAATAGAAATAAAAAAAAAATATACTATTAAAAAAAATATAAAAAAAATTAAAAAATCTAAATATAATAAATAAAAATAAAAAAAATTATAAAAATAAATAAGAAATAAATACTATAAAAAAATAAAATAAAACATAAAATAATTTAAATTTTGAGCAAATTTAAGTTTTGTAATAAAAAAAAATATATAAAAAATAAATAATATTAAATATAACATATATAAAAAAATAATATAAATAAATAATATGAAAAAAAAAGAATAAATATGAAAATAAAAATTAAAATTAATATATAAAAAATAAACTATATAATCAATATAATCATTTAATAATAAAAAATAATAAATAATTATAATACTATATATAAAAATAATAAAAATAATAAAAATATTAAAAAAATACAGATAAATAAATAAAATATAAATAAAAATACAAACTTAATAAAAACAACTATATAAAACTATCAAAAATAACATATGTAAAAAAAGTAAAAAAAATTTAACAAATTAAAAAAAAAAATTAAAAAATAAAAAAAATAAAATAAAAAAAATATAAAAAAATATTAAATGAAAAAAAAATAAAATTATAATAAATAACTAAAAAAAGAAACATAAATCTAAAATTAAAATACAATATAAATTATTAAAAAAAATAATAACAATGAATAAAATAAAAAAAAAAAAAAGTCCACAAATCTCAAATCATTTGATAAATTGAAAAACAACATCTACATGCCCAAATCGAAGCTGCCAACTGCCGAGTTCGACTTCTCCTCTCCAACTGATCATCAAAGCTATGAATGAATATGACATTAGTTGTATTTATGTAGTGTTACTGTAAATGTTTAAAAAAAAAAAACTAATTATGGTACGGAGCGGAAGCGAACCGAACCCGAACAGTTTCATTATTATATTTGAACCCGATAGTTCCATTTATTAAATACCCGAAAATTTTTGTTCGAGATAACCGAACCAAACCATGTCCAGCCCTAACTGAGGTAGCAAAATGTGGTGATGGTGATTGTGGAGGAGAGAGAAACATAATTTTTTATTATTTTTTTAATATTGTAATAATTTATTTGGACTCATTTGCACTTTTTTGAGAAGCTTAGGAGTATGATTGCAATTTATTTTTTCTTTTTCTTTTTCTTTTTTATTTAAATAGGAGGAGAGTGTATATTTGTTAATTTACATTTTTATTGACAAATTGGATAAAAATTGATGAAAATAATATTTTCCACAATAAAATGTGAAAATGCAAAATTTTGAAACATATGGTCGTTTTACACCCTAAAGACCAACATAGGAACGTTTGTGCCAAAAAGCCTTATGCAGACCTATTATGATAGTTTTTGAGGCGGTGATCAATTTTTTGAATCTCAATTGTTCTACATTTATTACTGGAGTTAAACAGTGAAAACAAATGTGATTAATTGAAATTCTGGCTTAGTATGTCATGAGTAATTGCATTTTGTAAGAATAGCAAGTATTACAATGGGATCCACTTTCTTCGTTTGGTGTTTGTATAATTACTCCTCATTGGTGTTTTGCTCCTGTTACTTTCTTTTAATTGTATTGCATACAGCGATTGTTTCGACTTATGGTTTTTGCAATGGGGTGGTTTTTTCTTATCCTTTTGAGTTATTTGCTTAATGGGGTTTTTTCTTATCCTTTGTATCTATATTTACAGGTTATTTTGAATTGCATAAATTCTTCTTTTTAATATAAAAGTATTAAATATTTAAATATTTTTACACTTGTAAGAAAATCACATTGAAGAGCCTTACCCACGTGCCACAGAAAATTATAATGCATCAACGTTAGGAAAATAATTCACCTAATTGCATCGTTAATTTCACCAGTAACGTTCATTTCCAGTTCCAGACCTCAAACACCATGTTTTTAGTGCCTACTATAATAATAATAATAATAATAATTTCATTCTAATATTCCATCATTGTAATTACGACTGGCCAATTAAATTAAAGTCGATGGTAGCATCTCATTTTCACTATATAAATTGTTTTCTAAACCCCATTTTGATGGTTATAATAAAGTGTTATTTATAGTTGATATCAAAATACTCAAATATAAGAGTAATGCAAAGATTGATGCGTTCCATTGGTACGACGATTTTATTAATGTTTCCTAAGTAAAATTGGGTTCCGTCCCCAACGTTCGACCATGATTGTCCTAGATTTGTCATTCTTCCTTACCAGTGGTTTCACTCAAAAAATGCATCTTTGCCTCACTCTCAGTCACAAGTAAACTCCGCTGATGAGTAGTTGTGGTGCTTAGTGTGGGACGTACGACAGGGACAAAGGGTTATGGATTTTTTTCAATAGTTTTTATTTCTTTTATTTAATTTTCAATTGTATTATTTGCAGATTAAGGGCAAATGAGGCTAATTAATTAGCTATGTCAACGAGTCGAGTCAGTCGAGTCGAAAAAAAAAGCTCGAGCCGAGCCCGAACATTTTTGGACCGAACTTTTTTGGGCCCAAGTTTTTTTTTATTTTTTTTTTTTATTTTTTTTTTTTTTTGCGTAATGTCGGATAACATGTTAGATTTATAAATGAGTAATTATCCATTATAACAAAGTAAGAAATCTTTTTAATGATAGATTTAAATTTTCTTACAAATTTTAGTGGTCATTGGTGAAATTAGCTCAATTTTTAAATGTAATCAAACAATATATATCACTAATAATTTCACTTAATACAGAATAATAAAAGTTTGTGTAAATGAGAAATGAAACAGTAATAAACTAATAATACAATAAATAATAAACAAACAAATATCACTCATTTTCCAAAATAATTTATGTGATAAATTATGAGATAAAATTATCACTTATAATTAGTTTATTGATTTCACGATGAGAAGAATAAGTTGGGTAATTTTTGTGTTTTTTTTTTACGGGCCGGCCTGGCTCGGGCTTTTTCTGAGCCGAGCCCTAGCCACCGAACGTTTTTATCATCCTTATAATTAATGAGGCGTTGAGGTCCAAATTGTTTAAAAAAAGAACATTTCTACTTATACAAAAGCAGAAGTCACATAATTTCACCAAAACACATGTACAAATGGGTCCTGCATATTTTTTTTTGTTTTTTTAAATGGACTATAGGATCCACTCAATGTGAGTTTTCTGGTGAAATTCTATGAGAACATTTATTTACATGGGGGAAAATGTTTAAAAGAAAAAGTTGATGACATTTTATTTTGTTTTATTTTTGACAAACAATACCTGCTTTGCTCATTGACATATTTTAATATTCCAATGCTTCCATTTCTATTGGTTAGATTTTCTTAAAGTATTTTGCATCATCATATTTTTATTTTCCTATTGGAAAAATCACAAAAATACAACTAGGGTACACTAGTTAGGCTAGGCTATGCTAGTAGAAAAAAACTACCTACACTATTTACGAAATCTATGTCACAAATATGAAGGAGAATCTAACCAAGAAAAGGGCCGCATCAGTGATAGAGTGAGCTACAAACTGTGATGAGAAAGAAGTAAAAGGTGAAAATTAAAAGAAATATGCAGTAGTAAGTACTGCAATTCCGTGACTAGGTGAGTCCGTATATTTAAGTCTTGATAATTTTTTAATCATGAGAAGTTGTGATTGTAAGATAAAATTTACATATGATTGAATATCAAATTAATTGTGATCATACGTAATATTGAGATATGGATAGTGTTATTATAAATAGGTCAGCATGTATGGTATTTTTTACATACGAAGTAAATAGTTAATCTCACAAACTAAATTGTAGTGACATTTAATAACTTACATTCGGTAGTGGTAGTGGTCAATTGATTTGAGGTCATTATAGTGTCTTATGTGAGATCACAATTTGGTGATATTGAATGTTTACTTTATCAAGAATCGTTAATACAGCATCGTTCGGACATGTAAAGAATCATAACAAGTTTGAAGTATCAATAGAGGATTAATTACTTTTAGATAGTAAGAATATAACCTACATTTCATTCGATTAAGTTGATATGAAATCTTTGGTCAAGGTAAGTACGCAAGTTATAAAGAGTTTGACTATTATCAAGTCAAGAATGGTACATGATGCTACCAAAACTCGCACCTGCTGATTTCCCGAGCTTGACTATTGAGAACGAGTACGAACGAGATCTTTCGATACCTAAACAAATGCGTCGAGGTTTGGCCTCATCGCCCCTCCGATGCTTAAGTCAGAGAGAGACTAGAGAGAATATCTATGCTGGAAAATATATGTATATGCGTACCTGGGTAATGGATGAAAGAGACATATTTATAGAGGTAGGTAGTGTAGTTTAATTAGAATTCATCTCCTTATTTTCGGGAGCAATCATTAGGATAAGTGTTGGATCCTAACTAGGAGACCAAACTCGCCTTATTTGAAATATTATATACTCCCTTATGACTTAGGCAATGCATATATACCGACGATTGATAATGTGACCGCGGGGGACATTTTGGGAGACCCGACCTACAGGTACTCGAGGACTGCACTTATCCCGAGGTCAAATGCCTCCAAACTGGGTAATAGTTACAGGCTAGTGGTCGGGCTCGGGGTGATCGGAAACCAACCACATCACTGGCCCCCGTACATCCATGCCAGAGTACTATGCTCGAGATTCTGGGATGTGATGCACTTCGGAGCTTAGTGGGGAGCTCGATAATCCATGGGGGAAAGGCAAGATCATCATTGTCATAGGCATGATCATCCTAAGGGAGCAGACATGATCAGCCTTGTAAGAGGCATTATTACCCCAAGGCATAGGCATGAGCATCCATGTAAAAGGCATGATCTGTCCAGGGAATAGGCATGATCAGCCTTTGGAGAAGGCATGATCTGCCCAAGGAATAGGCATGATTAGCCTTGCAAAAGGCACACGATCAACCATGCAGAAGGCATGATCAGCCATGCAGAATGCATGATCTGCCCAAGGCATAGGCATGATCAGCCATGCAAAAGGCATGATCTGCCCAAGGCATAGGCATGATCAGCCATGTGAAAGGCATGATCTGCCCAAGGAATAAGCATAATCAGCCATGTGAAAGGCATGATCTGCCCAAGGTATAGGCAAGATCAGCCATGTGAAAGGCATGATCAGCCTAAGGCATAGGTACGATCAGCCATGTGAAAGGCATGATCAGCCTAAGTGATAAGAATGTAAAACGCATATTTTTCCCTCCTTATTTTATGCGCTCGTATGTTTATTTTGTACCTAAATGTACTTAGTATTCTCATATTTTGGTTTAGGTGGCAATTCTATGGATATTGCGTAATTTGGAAGAAATAAGTGAAAATGGACCAAAATGGAAGAAAGTAAAAGTTCAAGGGCTAAAGTGCAAATATTCTAAACTTGTTTCTAACCTTGTGATGAAGATTCGAGAGTGTTAGAGGTCAATTGGATGAAGAAAGGATTCAAAGGGATGAAATATGGCCAAGACATTTTCACATATCAACTTTCAAGCTGAAAAGTTTTGCATCGATTTTCAACATTATATTGAGGCCAATTTTGGACATAGTAAACGATTGAATTTGAAGATGGTCTCTGAATAAAAGTTGTAGCTCTTTCAGTTATCTTTCTAACGCATCTTGAATCGTCTCAATCGGATATCGGGAGAGAAAGTTATGATGAAAATACTGAAACTGACGCAAAGTGGACAGATTTCTAGCGCTCAAGCGCTCTCCTATAGCGCTCAAGCGCCGCGCGCCGCCACAGATTTTAGGTTTTTATTGTTTGGGCCGCGAAAACTCGAGAAAAAGACTCCAAATTGGCCAAGAACATGTAGGGAAATATAAATAGACCTAGGGAGAACCTCTCCAACTATATTCTTCTCTATTTTTCTCTTATATTCATGAATTGTAACTAAACTTTTACACTTGGTCGAAGGAGATTGAAGCCTCGGAACCACATATTGTGAGATCTAAATGGTTTTTCTTAATTTAATTCATGTTTTTGAGTATTGAATATTTTTCTGCACTTATTTTTATGATTGTTATGTTTAATTGCTATGAGGCCTACTAGTTTATTATTCATTGCAATCTACCGCTAAGTTAAATATCAAATCCGTAATTGTTTGATTCCTTTAACTTGTGAAGCACTAGGATTTGATGATTTTCTGCGATAGAGGTTATTGAATCTTAAGAAGAATGTTTAAATGGATTGAATGCAACCGCTGGTGTTTGTGTTATCTAGTTCATCGATTTCTCTATTGTTTAAAGCTGTTATTAAATTGAATCTTGAGCGCTGGTCTGGGGTTATTTAATAATTAGGGTTAATTAGAACGCTGGTTTCTAACTAACTAAAATTAAGGAGAAATAGGAAAATTATTCCAACGGTGAATATTCAAGATATGAATTGAATTATCCTTGCATCTATGATCAGTTGTGGATTTTCGAAGGTGGATATTGACTTGGACCAAGGTTAGTCTTTTGATTATTTTCGTTAATTTAGTTTTCATTGTTATTAATTGCATTATTTACAATTGTTTGCATACAAAAACCCCCAAATCATTGTACGGAGCATAAACTATTGAATTACAAACTCTTCGTGGGATCGACCCTTACTTCCACTACTACATTAGTTTTAGAGGTTTAAGGACTATTTTTGGGTGCCTACGACAGCACACCAAATTTTGGCGCCGTTGCCGGGGAGTGATGTTAATTTATTTTTGTGCTTCTTTAGTTGTTTATTTTATTTGGAAAAAAAATCAAAATTTTTAGGTTTTTAGGCAATTTATTGTTTTTAGGAATTTTAGCATAAAATTTTATTTATTTTTCTTATTCTAGTTTCTTTTTAACTTTTTTTTTCATTTTTTTTTCAGTTTCCTTGATAGTTTATGCTCATAACTTGATCTACTACTCAAGAAACTTAATTGCAAATATGGTTTCCAATTCTCAACAATTTGGCGCCATATTTGATCCCCCTTCTAGACAAGTTAATGAGGTAAATGTTTCATCCATTGAACAACAACTTGCGAGTCTAACTACTCTTATTTGTCAAATGGCTGTAGGTACTATGCAAACAACAAAGACTTGTGGAATTTGTTCATTTGTAGGCCATCCAACTGATATGTGTCCAACACTTCAAGAAGAATCCGTTGAACACGTAAATGCAGCCGGTAGCTTCCCTGGACAACAACAGAGGAATTATGATCCCTATTTAAACACATACAATCAAGGATGGAGGGATCATCTAAATCTCAGTTATGGGAATCGACAAGTGAATCAACCTATGAATCAAAATTGGCAGAATTTCCAGCAATATAATCAGTCATACCCTCCTAAACATCAACATAGCCAAACTTCTAACTCTAGTATGTCTTTAGAAGATATGGTTAAATCTCTTGCCACTAACACTTTACAATTTCAACAGGAGAGAAGGGCTAGCATTCAAAGTTTGGAGAATCAAATGAGTCAAATGGCTAACGCGGTCAGTAGGTTGGAGTCACAGAATACGGGAAAATTGACATCTCAAACAGTGATAAATCCAAAAGAAAATGTAAGTGCAATCACGTTGAGGAGTGGAGATGAGGTTGAAGCTCCAGTGAAGGTAGCCCCTACATCAGCGATGGAAGAAAATAAGGAATATATCACAGCAAAAAAGAGTGCTCCTAACGATACTGAGGTGACTGAGCGTAAGTTTCCACCTCTTTCTGATTATAAACATGTACCTCCTTTTCCTCAAGTTTTAGTAAGATCTAGGAAATATGAACGAGATCATGATGAGCTGCACGAAATTTTTAGTAAATGCGAGGTAAATATTCCACTTTTAGATATTATTAAACAAGTGCCTCGTTATGCTAAAGTTTTGAAACAATTGTGCACAAGTAAGAAGAAACAAAAACTGAAGGGGATTGAAAGGGTAAAAGTTGGAGAACAGGTATCTGCAATAATTCAAAAGAAACTTCCTGCAAAGTGCACGGATCCAGGTATGTTTACTATTCCTTGCATGATAGGCAATACTAAGTTTGAGAAGGTCATGTTAGATTCCGGAGCATCTATTAATGTCATGTCATATTCTGTATACACTTATTTGAAACTAGGACCTTTAATTGACACTGGTGTGATAATTCAACTAGCTGATAAATCTAATGCCTATCCTAAGGGGGTAGTTGATGATGTTCTCGTGAAAGTTAATGAGTTGGTTTTTCCTGTTGATTTTTATGTGCTTGACATGGGCAGTAGTAATCAAACTCTCCCTATTTTGTTGGGAAGACCGTTCTTAAGGACATCCAAAACTGAAATGGACTTTCATAATGGCACACTAACCATGGAATTTGATGATAAAACTATCACACTTAATATATATGATTCCATGAAACATCGGTGTAATAATAATCATGTTCATTTTATTGATGTGATTGATCAATTAGCACATGACGTTTTCGAATTTGTTGCTACAAAAGAACGGGAAGTTGTCAATATTGAGCATCTTGGAAAGGAAAAAGAGGAGCTGGCCTTAAACACTGAGTTACAAAGAACTGTGGCAGCATTAAATGCTCTTCCAAAGTCAGGTATCAGTTCTTGTTTTGTATTACCAGTTTCTAATGAGAAACCTCTATCTTCTGATTTGCAGACTTTCATTTTGGATTTGAAACCTTACCCTAGTCACTACAAGTATGTATTCCATGGAGGTAGAGGAACACTGCTAGTTATCATTCTCATTGAACTTGGTACACTTCAAGGAAGATCGAAGCCAACCATGATAGACCCGGGCTGAATAAAGAAACATTGAGTCGAGCCAAAGACAATAAACAAAGGCGCTGCTTGGGAGGCAACCCAAGGGGAGTTCGTTCCTTTATCATTTTATTTTTGTTTTTATTTTTCGTATTCCATCATTTATTTTAGTTATATTTGTCCTTTTCTTTGCATTGGACCTTACATTGGGGACAATGTAAGTTTTAAGTGTGGGGGAGAGATTTAGATTTAGGTTGCATTTAGATTGAGTGAGTTAATTTTGAAAAAAAATTGCATGATTTTATAAGAAGAAGAGTTGAGGTTAAAAGATTTTTTGTTGTATATGCTATTTGCTAGAATTAGTTAGGGTTTTGAAGAACTCATAACATGAATGAATGAATGATCCTCCAATTTAGAGTTGATTAGTGGAGTTATTTTCTTTGAGGATGGTAGTAACTAAATTATGTAGACAAAAGTCGGTGAGATTTTTGAACCTTTAGACTGATACATCCATAACAGTCTCATTATTTCTTTTCGTGTGTGATATTCTTCCATGGTTTTGTTTCTCTAGAACTTGCCTTGATTCTCTTCAAGATCACATTGATACATGTATGCACGAACATGATTAAGGCCATCTTTGTTACACAAATGAGTTTCATTAGCCAAATAGCCAACCCTGTAATTGAATTTTCCATTGTTGAGCCCATTTGAGCCTTATTGCCTTTTCTTTGTATAAACTCACATTACAAGCTTTAAACTGAAAAAACAATATCTTTACCCAAGCCTTAGAGCTAGTGGAGTATCGTTGAATGTCATGAGAAGTGTGGGTATGCAAGAAAATAAGTGTGAGGGTATCAAGATTTATAGCAGTGCTATTATTGGTGAATTGGAACAAATTTTCTATGTCAAATCAAGGAGTTCCAGTATTGGTATATAATTTGGAGTTTACATAGTGCAAGAAAAATACAAGAAGAAGAAGGAAAAAAAATGAATGAGTGAAGAAAAAGAAAATAAGTGATGAAGGAGAGTGATTTTAATGTGAAAAAGATCTATATTCATAACTCTTCCTACATCTCAAAAAGAGTTCGATTTGTGTGTGATAGATGCAAAAATGATGAAGCTATCATGTGGAGTGGTTGGTTTACATGTCTTATGTATATGTTTGAGCTAAGTCTTTTTATCTTTGCTCCACTAGTTTCGATGACTCTTGAGTCACATACCCAAATATTTCCCACTTGACCATAAACCACATTACAACTTTTGAAAAGTCCTTATGATTCTTGTAAAGCATGTGATCTAAGTGGTGGCGAGTGAGAAGATATGCAAGCATATGGTAGAACATTTCCATTGGAATGAATTTGAGCGAAACACTTACCATTTTAAACACATGAGAGTTGAGTGCTTATATCCGTGAGGGTCTACATGTTTAGTTTACTCCATCTTCATACGAAAATTCTTGCTAATTGATTATGAGTTGTGTTGAATATTTATTCATGATATTTTATGTGTTTTGAAAATGCTTGATGGTTCTATGTTCTTGGCATTATGACCCGGTGGTTTGGAAAATTAAATTTGAGTTTTGCCCGAGGACGAGCAAAAGCTAAGTGTGGGGGAATTTGATAAGAATGTAAAACGCATATTTTTCCCTCCTTATTTTATGCGCTCGTATGTTTATTTTGTACCTAAATGTACTTAGTATTCTCATATTTTGGTTTAGGAGAGGTGGGCAATTTTCTCATTCTAATCTAATGAGGGATATTGCCGTAATTTTGGAAGAAATAATGTGGAAAATAGGAACCAAAATGTGAAGGAAAAGAGAGTGAAAGTTCAAGGGCATTCAACAAGGAGGGCTAAATGCAAATATCTAAACTTGGTTTCTAACCTTGGTATGAGAATCGAGAGTGTTAGAGGTCAATTGGATGAAGAAAGGATTCAAAGGGATGAAATATGGCCAAGACATTTTCACATATCAACTTTCAAGCTGAAAAGTTTTGCATCGATTTTCAACATTATATTGAGGCCAATTTTGGACATAGTAAACGATTGAATTTGAAGATGGTCTCTGAATAAAAGTTGTAGCTCTTTCAGTTATCTTTCTAACGCATCTTGAATCGTCTCAATCGGATATCGGGAGAGAAAGTTATGATGAAAATACTGAATCTGACGCAAAGTGGACAGATTTCTAGCGCTCAAGCGCTCTCCTATAGCGCTCAAGCGCCGCGCGCCGCCACAGATTTTAGGTTTTTATTGTTTGGGCCGCGAAAACTCGAGAAAAAGACTCCAAATTGGCCAAGAACATGTAGGGAAATATAAATAGACCTAGGGGGAACCTCTCCAATTTCATTCTTCTCTATTTTTCTCTTAGATTCATGAATTGTAACTAAACTTTTACACTTGGTCGAAGGAGATTGAAGCCTCGGAACCACATATTGTGAGATCTAAATGGTTTTTCTTAATTTAATTCATGTTTTTGAGTATTGAATATTTTTCTGCACTATTTCTATGATTGTTATGTTTAATTACTAGGAGGCCTACTAGTTTATTATTCGTTGCAATCTACCGCTAAGTTAAATATCAAATCCGTAATTGTTTGATTCCTTTAACTTGTGAAGCACTAGGATTTGATGATTTTCTGCGATAGAGGTTATTGAATCTTAAGAAGAATGTTTAAATGGATTGAATGCAACCGATGGTGTTTGTGTTATCTAGTTCATCGATTTCTCTATTGTTTAAAGCTATTATTAAATTGAATCTTGAGCGCTGGTATGGGGTTATTTAATAATTAGGGTTAATTAGAACGTTGGTTTCTAACTAACTAAAATTAAGGAAAAATAGGAAAATTATTCTAACGGTGAATATTCAAGATATGAATTGAATTATCTTTGCATCTATGATCAGTTGTGGATTTTTGAAGGTGGATATTGACTTGGACCAAGGTTAGTCTTTTGATTATTTTCGTTAATTTAGTTTTCATTGTTATTAATTGTATTATTTACAATTGTTTGCATACAAAAACCCCCATCATTGTACGGAGCATAAACTATTGAATTACACACTTTTCGTGGGATCGACCCTTACTTCCACTACTACATTAGTTTTAGAGGTTTAAAGACTATTTTTGGGTGCCTACGACAGCACGCCAAGGCTCTTGAATCTTGAATTAAGATTTAAAGGTAATCAATATGTGAAATTGTTTGTTCATAATTTCCATCTATTATTTGAATTGTCAAATCAATCTTTGTGTGCATTTTACTTAATTTCAATTGTTTAAATAAAATATTCGCAACAATACATAAGTTTTTGTTTGCTTTCATCAAATAGGAGTTAGAAAAATCTAATTAAGTTATAAAGTATAGTTCTCGTGGGAAGGATAATCCGGACTCAAAGGTCTACTGAATTACTTGTTACGATATCGTATACTTGCGATAGAAAAAAAAGTAACAAATTTTTGGCACCGTTGTCGAGAACTACTTATTTTTACTTTTAATTTATTTTTAATTGTTATTTGATTTTTTATTTAATTTTTTATTAATAGATAAAAAGTGTTCGTTGCATGCTCCGTACCCAAGGTGACAAAAACAACATCACATGAGTGACAATCAAAATATCAATATTCCTATACAGCCAATTGAACATGTTGCTGAAAGAATAGCAGCACCATTAGATCGGTAACATGAGCGAGTGGAAATAAATGAAGGGGACTTGCCAATTTCTATGTTCTTGACTCCCATAGAAGCACACGTGCGCTCCAGTGTAGTACATTCAGATTTTAAGGTGAACAACTTTCATATAATAACATATTGGATCAACTTGACTAGAAACACTCCCCAATTTTATGGTCTAGCTCCTGAAAATGGGAACACCCATATCTCCAAATTCCATAGAAATTGTAAGAATTTTCATGCTCCGGTGTTAATGAAGGCGTTGTCAAGCTGAGGTTATTTAACTATACATTGCGAGATGCTGCATTAGAATGGTTAGATGTTGAACCTCATTAAAGTATTACGACATGTGATGAACTAACTAGAAAATTTTGCAACAAATTTTCCCACCAGCAAAAGTAGCAAAAATCAGATTGGAAATTGGAAATTCAAAATTTTCAACAAAAAGATGGGGAGAACTATCATAAGACATGTAATATATTCAAGGAGTTAATGGAAAAGTGTCCAAATCTTGTGATCAACATACGTAATCAAGTGCAATACTTCTACACCGGATTGTCACCTTTATCAAAGCTCAGGTGGATTCCTCTACTGGTAGATCGATTATAGGAAAATCAGTACAACGATGCATGGATTTGTTTGAGTTAATCTCAACGACGCATTCAATATTTTCATCAGAAAAAGTGGTACCACAAAAAACTGGCTAGAATTTATGAATTGGACATCACAACAGCTACCAACGCACATATAGCAGTTTTGACAAAGTAAGTGGAGTTACTTGTAAAATTGCAAACACATGATGCAAATGCATTGATGGTCAATTCAGTATGTGAGAATTGTAGGATGAGTCATGCCACAAAAATTTGATGTATGCTTGATTTTTAATATGAACAAGTAAACTTTATTCAAAGTGGTTCCCGTAATATCAACACATATGGGAATAATTTTCAGCAAGAGAGAAGACCAAGTTTGTGGGAGATGTTTCATCAATATGTGTAGAAAACGAACAAAATATTCCAACAAATTGATACTAATTTTCAAAATCAGCAAGCATCTATCAAGAAGTTGGAGACATAGATTAGTCAGATAGCACAACAAGTTACTGAACATCCACGGGGATTATTGCCAAGAAATACAATGACAAATCATAAAGAGCAAGTGACGACAATAAGAGTAGTGGAAAACAATACTCCCAGGGCTCATGTAAAAGTTAAAGCACATGTACCCCCACTTTCATTCCCACAAAGATGTCAAAAGAAGTCAATTGAGAAAAATATTCATGTTATATCTACAAGGAGTGGGATACAATTATCAGAGATTACTGGGAAAAGACCAAAAAGAAAAGATGACCATGAAGATATTGATGAAACTACATTGGAAGAAAAATCTACACCAGCCTTAATTGAGAATGAAGAAAGTACATAAACATCCACTGTCAAGGTTATGTGCCTCCCATTCGTTTTCCTCAAAGGCTCAAAAAGAACAAACAAGACACAAAATTTGAAAAATTTCTTGATGTTCTTTAGAGGCTCCAAATCAATATTTCATTGATTATTGCGATATTACAAATTTCAACTTATACAAAATTCTTGAAAAAGATGTTGACAAAGAAAAGAAAGGTTTCGGAGTTTGAAATTGTGGCATTAACCAAGAAAAGTAGTGCAATAGTGCAAAACAAATTGCCTACCAAGTTGAAATATCCAAGGAGTTTTATTTGCCCATTTCAATTAGAAATTAGTGTGTTATTAATGCATTGTGTGACACATGTGCTAGTATAAATCTAATGTCATATTTTGTTTACAGGAAATTAGGATTGTATGTAGTCAAATCAATATCAATAACACTACAACTAGTTGATAGAACAATTTCAAGGCCACGTGGCAAAGTTGAGGTTGTGCTCATAAAAGCAAGAAATTTAATATTTTCGGTGGACTTCATTATGCTAGACAAACCAGAAGATCGAGGCATTTCAATTATATCGGGTCGGTCATTCTTAGCAACAGGTCGAACCCTGGTTGATATAGAGAATGGTGAACTAATATTAATGGTAGAAGACAAGTAAGCGATATTTAATATTTATACCTCATTTGAGAAACCTTTCAACAAAAATAATTGCTGTAAAATTGATGAAGAGCTACCCGATCAATGAAACTGTCATAATAGAAAATCAAATTTCAGCGGACTTCTTGATAGAGATAAAAATGAAAATATCAAAATATGGAGAGAATGCAAAAAGGGGGTGCATAAATGAAAATTGCACAAAATACAAGGATGACATAACTTGGTTTGAACCACCATAATCAAACATGGCAAAAAGTCAAGCCGATTTTAAAGAAGTGCTTCTTGGGAGGCAACTCAAGCTCAATTCCTTTCTTATTACTCAATTTTTAGTTTTAGGATCGTTTATTTTATTGTCGTAACATTCTCGTTGTGTTGCTTATAGGTTCTCAAGTTTGTGGACAACAACATGGTTAGAAAGTCAACCCTTATCCATTTCACCAGGACAATAGCAATGACACAAACACATGTATTCAAGGAAGTCCTAACCCACTTTTGTATTTATTTTCACATTGGAGATAATGTGTATTTTAAGTTTGGGGGTGAGTCATCAGTTGTTAATTACTCTTGTCAGTTGTTTAGTATTTTTGTGTTTGTGTACTTGTATGATATGATTTTATTTCGTGTGAAAAAAATATTATGCATACTTGTGTGAGTTAGATAGTCTTGTCGGCTGTGATGAATAAACTTGAGAGGTTGTATTAGTTTATGAATTGTAGATGAATCATGTTCTTGAGTTTGATTTTCTGCTTATCAATGGAAACGAGATAATGACTATGCATGATATTGAGTATAGTGTCATACATGAATAAGAAGATTCATATGTACAAGTTGAATATATAACTTAGATGCTTAATTCCTTAATCCCTTGATTCACAATATCTTTCAACCTTATATATATATATATATATATAATAATTTGGGGTGTTCTAGCTAGTGAAGGAGACGATTTAAGATTGTGCTGATTTTGTGCATGTGAAAAAGATTTGTGTGAAATGTCTTTAACTTTTTAGTATAAACTTGGTGATGACCAAATGCTAGGAATCGAACCCCTGTAAGTTTTGTTTTTCTTTTATAAAAAATAAGTATTACCCATATTATGATTATTGCTCACGCTGACTCCTTTTTTTACTCGAGTTAGTAAGTCCGTAGGGGTATCTTGAAACCTAGTATCCTTTGGTATTCAAAAGTGTGGGAGTTACCGACTAAGAGCTCGATATAAGGGTCAAGAAGAAAAAATAGGTGAAGTCAATATTTGGCTGAAAAGAAAATATCAAAGAGAAAAATAATATGCAAAGGTACAAGTAAGAACTGATCGTTAGGGGATTAGACAATTAGCTAGTAAAGTTTTGAATCACTAGGTAAAAACTTAACTGTTGAAAACTCATAATTTGGAGAATTACCACATGAATAAATTGTTGACGTTACTAAACCAGATTTGAGTGGTGAAAGGAATTGATCAAATAAACTAAACTTTAGTGTTATACCTTCGGAGAGAATGAAAGAAACAAGTTTAGTGGGAGTGTGAATTCTTCAAGCGTAGAAAGCATAACAATTGACTACGGAGGGTCAGGATGTGAAATAACTTGTGAATGTGCGGCATTATATTTGATTCCACACGCACACTCGTTTTACATTGGATAAATGGAATTTTGACTCTTGATTTATGATTTTGAAGCCGTTCATGAGTTGATATAATGTTCTTGATACTGAGCCAAAGGGCAAGATATTTGACTAAGTTTTCACTTTTCATGGTATGATTTTTAGTACTCAATTGCTTTGTGTTTGCTTGAAGACTAGCAAACTGTTAAGTTACGGGGAATTTGACGAGTGTGTTTTACTCATTTTTTAACTTAATTATCAACTAGATATTATGAGTAGTGTTTTGTAGTAGTGGTGAGACGACGCAAATTAGGGAAAGAAAAGAGACAAGGCCAAGGGCATGGTAACAAAAAAAGGCAAAATAGTCAAATCGAAAGATCGAGGAAAGAAGAGTGGTGTCGATGTGCCACAAAGCAGAAAACATCAAAGATGTGGCGCCGAGACGGTACAAATGCTTATGGTCCGAGCTATGGCGTTGCGGAGCCACTGGGTATTTGGACGCGGAGCCACTTGTAGACGCCAATAACGACTTTTTTTGGCCAACTTTTGAACCCACAAGAAACCCTATATTCATACTAACCTGGAGATGAGTATGAAGGGAGAGGTTACTTGGCAATTTTGAGGGGACGACAGATTGAGAGAGAGAATACAACGAGAGATTGAAGAACGCAATTCAAGGAAAGAAAACATCAAGAAATGCACATTTTGAAGCATTGATTAAAAGAGAAAGAACGTCTTGATGCAAGCTTTATTTATTTTTCTACATTTATATTCAAAATTCGGCGATGTATTCAATAACGACTTCTTGTTTTTCTTCTTATTTTATTTTAAGTAGCTAATTTCATATTAGAGCAAACAATTAATCTACTTGAGAACCTTTATGTCTTTTATTCAAGATTCTTGTGATTTTGCTATGAGTTTAATACATTAAATTACTTGATCGTTAATTTAATGATTTTGTAATTTTTTTATGAATTGAGAGGTGAATTTGAGATTTGGACCATATAGTAAATTTTGGTATATTAGTATAAAGTGTAGAGATACATATACTAAATTTGCAAGTATCATATGAATTCTTAAAATCAATATTTCGTTTAACTATAGGTAAATTCACATAGAGATATGAGATTGAATTAGATAGATATGCTCAATGGGAACTCGAGAGGGGTAAGCTGAATATCATAGAAGAATTCGATTGAACACTACATTAGGATCTTAAATCTTGAATTAAGACTTAATATGTGAAATTGTTCGCTCCTAATTTCCATCTATTATTTGAATTCTCAAATCAATCTTTGTGTGCATTTTACTTAAGTTCAATTGTTTAAATAAAAAATTCACAACACATAATTCTTTGTTTACTTTTATCAAATAGGAGTTAGAAAAATCTAATGAAGTTATAAAGTATAGTTCTCGTGGGAACGATAATCCGAACCCAAATGTCCATTGTATTACTTGTTAGGATATCGTACACTTGCGATAAATAAAAAAAAAAATGCAACACACACCAAGTTTTGCAACATAGAATAAGTAATTGAGTTTTAGCAACCAAATCTTCTGCAACACGCGAGTTAAAAATCAAAAGGTCTATCGGACCTTGCACAATATTTTTCATTGACCATTAAATTTTAATTTTTTTTTTTTTCGAATTGTCACCGAATTGATCAAATCATTATCTTATTAGCCATTAAAACTTTAAAAAAAATTCGGATGGTCACTGAACTTATCGAATCATTATCTAATCCATTGCTCAATAACTCAACTTTAGAAAATTTCACGGACTCATGTCGTGGCAAAGGAAATCACTGACAGACACATTATTGTTGTTAGGTGATGACTAATCATCCAAAAATGCGCTTATAAAAATGCGATAAACAAAAGAAAAATAAACGATGGTTAAAATATAATCATATTTTTTTATGAACGTTTTTAATAGATGGAATGATAGTTTTTGTAGCAAAGCTATACAAAATTACTTTGTTGTTTGTTTATCTAGCTGTAAAGTTGTATATTTTCAAATATTATAATCGAGTCCCAAATTGTTTTTCGATTCTCAAAGGACTTGAATGGATAATTAAGCCTTGTTTGAGCCCTCATTTTTTTTTTTAAAAAATATTTTTCCGCGCACTCGTTTTTTACTACACATTCTCCAAACAATGAAACACAAACATAGCTTTCAAACATTTTATTTAAATTTAGCTCTTGTTTGGCAGAAATCAAAATCAACAACTAATTTTAATCACACATTCTATATGACCCACAACCTTTTCACCACTATTTTATCGACTTTTATCAAAGTATACTAAAAAAATTATTTTAATCCCCCACCAAACAGGGGCTTAGAGCGGATATTCTTGCGTGAATATCAACTATCACTTACTATAATTATATATAAATCTATAGAACATAAGGATCAAACAATTCCCAAACTTTTTATTTGACTCCCATATACAATTTTGATTTCTGACATAAACTCAGCGTGAATACAAGGGCTTTATCTTTAAATCGTATTTCAGCATTGGTACCTGCACGTAGATAAGTTAATTCGCGTCTCTCCAGAAGCTTGCTTTCAAACTCTAATTAATTTATTTCTATTATCAGGGCCGCCCTAGGCTCAAGCCACTTAGGCAAGGGCCTCAAAAACATGAAGCCAGACTAGGACCTCAAAAATCTAGAGAGGTTGAATATGTTGAAAAAAATTAATTCTAAGGCTCCGTTTGATTGGCAAAGTTTTCTAGGGAAGTAGGAGAATCTTTTCCCTTTTTCAACTTTTGTAGTGTTTGACTGGCGAAATTTTCCCGGAAAAACATTTTTCAACTTTCTAAATTTTCCACATTTTTGAGGAAAATAAGGCCATGTTCTCTTTGTCGTTTTCAAGCCATTTTCTGTTTTTAATTTTCAAAACAGTGAAAACGTGTTCTCTTTATTATTTCCGAAAACGAGTTTTTGAAAATGAAAAAAAAAAAAAAAACTGAAAACACAAATGGGTAAAACATCGTTTTGGAAAATCTGAAAATAAAACAACACAAACTCACAAAACACGGGAAACGCATCTCCCTCTCCCTTCTCCAACAACCCAAAACCCACGACCCATCTCCCTCTCCCTCTTCCTCTCCCTCTCCTTCTCTCTTCTCCAACAACCCAAAACCGACTTCATCTCAGAAACCCACAACCCATAGAAAGTAGACCGTGTTGCAGTCATACTGGGTTCTCTACGGCAGCTTCCTGGTAAATCAAGGTTTTGAGCTGGTTTTGCCGAATCGAATCAAAGGCTTCTCGACGGGCTGTCTGAATCAAGGTTTCGCATCTTCAAATCAAAGTTTGGATTGTTTGCTTGTGATAATCTTTGGTTATTTACTTGCTATTTCATGTCATAGTTGTTAGGTCCGATTTCGCCTCTGTTTTTGTATTTGTTTTGTGTGAAAATTGAGTCTATGCCTGTAAAAAACAACTACGCCTCCATATCATAGCAACAAGTCTATGCCTGATCTTTTTCTGAAAATTTTATTTGTTTAATTTGTGTAATTTATACAAATTTCATGCTTACAGTAGCTTGGATGAGTGGGATGCAATTTGTTTTGTTTGCTTGTGGTGATTGATTTTTCAATTATAGGGAACAATCCCTCTCGATCTTTGTAATTTTCTTGTACCCAAATCTTCAAGTTTCTTGCTTCTTTTATTAGGAAATGAATAGAATTTGGTGGTGGGTTGAATATTCAATCTTTGGGTCCATCAAACACAAGTAACCAAGCCTTTATTTGTTGGTTATTGATTTAATTTTTAGCCACTTTGGGATTTATCCTTTTCTTCTAAAAGTAGTATAAAGTATAAACTTGTGGATGAATTGGGTTGGTGAGAAAATTGACTGCCAAAATTCTTCGAACACGGATATTTCATCAAATTATCATGTCGTTTGCCTTTGGTGGTAGGATTTTATGTTATCAAAGCAAGTGTATCTCTTTTAACTTAGAAAGATTGATGTTTTTATCATTTCAACCACAACCTAAATATGAAGTGCTGCATCAGATTTGAAATATAGTGAAGATAAATGAAAGCATTCATCGCGTGTGTCATATTTTAATTCGGACAATTTTGATGCTAAAATTGACTTCAGGGAGGCTGTAGAACATTTTTCTTGAATATTCAGATGACAGTTTTTCAATTTCACATGATTAAATACTTTCATGTAAGACTTGGATATAGTCTTCTTCATCCAAAGGGAATAATGGCACCTCTTTCTCTCTCATATAGATGAAGTTTCCTTTTACATTCAATTGTGCTTTACAACTTTTCCGTGCTCCAACTTGATTCTCTTTTACCAAATGAGAGGGTGTAAATTCGTTTGGTTGGGATAGGGCTTAACTAGGAAGTGAGGGGAATTTTCTCCCCATGTATGTAAGTCAGTTAACAGTGAAGGATGATGTGGTGGGGTGGATGAAAAGGATGCAGTGGTGGTCGGTGGATGAAGGGGGATGTGAAGAAGATGATAGTTATTTTGTTTTATTTTGTCATGATTTATGTAAACCATTGGTATCTTTTGTAGGTTGGCAATATGGCAGAGCTGGGGATATCCGAGTCATTCAAAGTGAAGCAGGCTGTATTGCTCTCCGCAACTGAAGCTGCTGAAATGATTTTAAAGGTTGACGAAATCATCACCTGAAATAATTTGTAAAACCTGATATGTCGTGAATCAGATGGAATTTGTTATGGTTGAAGAACAGAGCTGTGTGGATTCTTAATGTTGAAACACTTTTGTGGGATGTTAGCATGTTTTGTTCCAAACACAGTTTAGAATTCATTTTTTCCCCCCTTATTATGAGGATTTTAATATTATGGGTGTATTTAGTATTTCAATGGCAGACTTTTTATTCGAAAATTACACATGCGTATGATGTAATGGGGATCAAACATAGGCTCAATGTGTTTGACAATGTTTTTTCGAAAATTTAATTTATGTTGTGTTTTTTATATCAGGAAAAAATATTTTAAGATTCATCAATTTCAAATTTTATATGTCATTTAATACTATATGAACATTAAACTATTAAATTTTTTTGAATAAAATATTATTTAAAAAGTCTCAAAATTTCAAAGTAAATGAGTTTTCCATTTTTTTGTTTTGAGAAACCGTTTTTTAGAAAGACAAAAAAAACTCATTTTCAACAATTTCAAAACACACTTAAAACACAAAACACAAAATGAAATCAAAATTCAAAACACAAAACTGAAACACGAATAAAACGGCCCCTAAATTCTTGATGTTTTGGTGAGAAAACATTTTTCAACTTTTCATTTTATTTTTATTTTTTTTGTAATTGGAAAAAAATCCTAGACACAATGATAAAAAAAAAAAAATTCACTTTTATTGACAATTTTCATGTAAAACAAAGTAAAACAAATGATATTCAATATGATTATTTTTTTTAAATTTTTTTTTGTTTTTATTTTTTTTGCAATTGGAACAAATTCTAGATCCAATGGTAGAAAACATTATCACTTTAATGGACAATTTTCATAAAAAATGAAATCAAACGGACACCAAACTTTCAATATTTCCTATAGAAATTATGTCAATCAAACACAATTAATTACAATTCCCAACAAAACAATTTTTAGGAAAATCTTTTTCTTGTAAAACATTTTTTTTCCACCCATTTTCCATGTTTCTATCAAACAGATCCTAATTGTTTGAATACTAATTTTGCATCTCAAAACATGAGAAGACTATACCCAAATTGTACAAAGTACTTTAAATATAGATATATATATATATTTTTAATATTAGTAAAAAATTAAATTTTGTGACATCTAAATTCTCTAGTATAATGTTAATTTATACCATCACATTTATCAAAAATAGTATAATTTGAAAAGAACAAACTTAAATGACAGAATCCTAATATTCATATTATAATGTTTGCGAATAATTATGCACACGCGAAATAGAATATCATTTCAAACAGTAACAAAACTTACATATGCTCTGTTGATTTCAGAGACAAATTTGCCTGAACGACGCCAGAATTGCTTTTTCATCAATTTCCACAAATGAATAGCTGTCGTTCTTTGCCTGGCTAGTTACAACCCACTCGAACATCGTGGCAGCCTATGGAGAACCGGTTACTGGCAGGAAAATTGGGATGACATGGTGCGATTGAAAACTTCTTCATCAAGGCTTGTGAAGCTTGAAGCCGAATACTCGTGGGATGTAGCTCTGTGTCGGTTTTTGTTGCTTGAGGTGTCCGTAAGTCATCAAGAAGAGATGAGGGAATGTGGTTCCAAAGTAAGCTCCATCAATATCTAAGGGAATCAAGGAAAACATTCAAAAGTGTAATTTACTGACAAATTGTTCCTTACCTGTCATGGCTTTGTGCATTATCTAAGAAATATACCAATTTTTTGTCAATCAACATTCCAGAAATATAGCTTTCCATAAGTAATCTTTACAAGACACAATGTTAAGAATGAGAAAAGTGCAACACTCAATGAGAAAAAGAAATTTGAAAAAATCAGGCTAATGGCAATGGCTTTAATAGTACCAGAAGAACTTAAAATGTCTCAGGTCAGCATAACAAGAGGCCAAAGGCGAGAAACATGTATTGGATGGTCCCCTAAAAAAAAAATGGAGTATAAAAATCTTGTTTCCCTTCTAGCTAACAAGTCCTTGGATGGGGGTGGTGCATTCATTTTGTGTGCATGTGAGTAGCATCCATGCACCCTATTCAAACAAGAAGGCAAAAGAAACAGGATAAAAGTCTAGAAATGCTATTAGGATACTGCCTTGGTACTTGGATCGAGGGTAGTAAATATCTTCACACTTGGGACAGTACAACTTCACAGTACTTGAACGTGGAATGTCTGATTGTCCAACTGGAAGGGAAGGCTGTCCAGAGCAGTAAACCCTTGGGCATCTTCCAAATTCATAGTTTTTATACTTCTCCAACTGTAGCAGTTCCATCTCAAGAAGTTAAATGAGACAACTGAAAATGACAAGAAAGCCAATCAAAAAAATAATATAGCTTCTACTGTTACCATTGCAGCCATTCCCTTGCTCGTCAAAATATATCGGACGTGAATAAGGCCATACAACATCTCGGCGGCTGATTCAATCAACTCATTCTGTTCCTCAGTAAACACGTCGCCTATGTGACCATAATAGGGAAAACATTATCTCCAAAATCATATTTGGGATTAAAAGTGGGGAGATGAAGATGGGTCAATGGCAACTATATAAAATTCTAGAAGAGAAGAGACGAATTGGGTTATAGACATAATTATCAAATGTATAATAGAACCCTTAGTTAATAAAGGCGCCTAAATTAATGAAAGCATATAAAGCCTGGAATTATTGCATCAGCAGTTGTACTGCCTGTTGGCATTTGGGAAAACACCCCAGCCAGAAAAAAAAATTATGGGTGAGCTTGGAGACACAAATGAAAACAGCTCATATTAATAAAAATGTATAATATTGAGGGGCTATTTACTTTTAAGGACAATAGATGCAAGTTCCAATGTGGTAAAACAGTCTTCTAATTGCTTGAGATAAGGCACAGAAAGATCATCTCGCTATACATGTTCACAGCATTTGCACCACCAAACCCTCAATTTTTCACAACGTTGGACAAAAGAAAAGGCAAAAAGCAAAACCTCATGTACGATTTTTTTTATCTAGTAAGGTGTTTGGGATAGTTTATAAGCACTAAAAGCTTATAAGAACCTTTGCATGGTTAAACAATTGTAAAGACTTTGCCTATCTAGTAAGCTTAAATAATAAGAGACGTTAGAGATTATTAGCATTATTGAAGAGCTTGGATACCTAGCTTATTTCTACTCTATGAGCTGTTAAATCCTAAAAGAGCCTAGAGGGCAAAATGTGCTTACAAGTGCTTATTCTTTTTAGCATGCAAAATTGGCTCCCAGTGAACAAAAGTAACAATCCTTCATTGCCTTTCAAATTAAACTTCACATAGTTAAACAAATCTGTAGTGTCTTTTTCTTTGGCCGGACAGCATTGTTAGCAATCATAAGAAGAAATTATCATGTAAAGCTCAGATGATATTATAACGTAAAGCTTATACGATACTCTACCAATAAGAAAAATCTTTCGACGCTAAAGGGATTGTTTAGTTAGACTTGGGGGAATAGAAACTGGAAAAAGAATTGTAACACCAATCGGACCTTGTGCTTGGTTGTTAGGAATATAATTTTGTTCAAAATGGAATGCAAATGCTAGTTCGCATACACCTCTCTCAGCTTGGTAGATCCTATTCTAGATAAAACCAAACCTAAGAGTCTTCACGATCCTTCAGACAGAGACTTGTCCAACCAACTTCAGAAAGAAGAAGTCTAAAGTTCCTTTTTATCTTATTTATATCTTAGGTAAATTTTTGCTCTCTTATATACTTATAATAGGTTGTCAAATTATATACTTACCAAAAGAATTCTCAAGTTTTCCCCAGCGAACAGTGGGCAAATGTAGATAATTCTAAATTCTAATTCCATTTCATGGTCAAACAAAGGGGGTGTCCGGTAGTAATTTTGAAAATAAAAAAATTGAATTTTTGCCCCCTTTTGTCTCCTGGCCTGACACAGAATTCATGCCTTTTCTTTGATTTTTCTACTGTTGAACAATTAAATGGTAAAACAATCACGTTTTAGCAAAATTAAAAGCACTCCCAGACAAGCTGAAAATAACATATTTTTTATCAGATTTCTGGTTGAACCAAATTGGGTATATTTGTTTTTCATTCTGGTTGTGATTCCAAGCCTATTCAATTCTGATCCAGGTTTCAATTCAGATGGTGAACTTAAAGCCACATAGTTGTTGTATAATATGTAAAAGACAACATATAAGAAGCTAGCGGAACATCATTTATAACACCCGCAACCGAATTTTTGGGTCTAATTATGAGAATTGAAAATTTAGGGGCTCATCTGAGGGTTAATCCATCTTCTAGGACCTTGTAGCAAATTTAGTATAAATGTTAATTCCCACAAATTTTGCTCTTTTAAAAAGGGGTTGAATGTTTGGTCAAAACCTTATATAGAAATCCTTGATATATGTTTTTGTCATTCATGATTGACCAAACACATGGTAATGTGTAGTGTGAACGCATGTATATATAGAATGTAATATTAACATGAGGAATGAGGGAGAGATTCTTGCTCATTTCACAAATTTCAAGGAACAATTTCAATGCTAGAATTAACAGCCTTTCCACAATCATAGATTTTCCTTAATGATGCATGTCTAGTCTTGTCCTATTTAAACCCCTCATTCACATTCACGTGCTACCACACACTATTATTTTTATTAGTCCAAATAATATACACATACACGCACCTAGCCGATGTGAAAATTGTAAGAGGAATCAAGCACTTTTATTCGATCTCTATTACTCTTTCTTTTACATTTCACAGTATGTTTGGATTATTATTGTTTCAAGAAAATTATTATAGGTCTCATATGATACAATATGATTATGATTATTATGTTAAGGGGACTGAAGTTTAGTAGTGCTACACATAAGAATTTTTATCACCTATGTTCGGTAAAATTCTTGTGCCTCCACTATGTTAATTATGATTATTATGCTCTTTTAAATTATACACGATAATAATTCATGGCGTACTTATGAGGATTTTATAAATCTCACTCTATTATATTTCCCCCTTTCAGGAAATTGATGGTTCCAGTCAGTCAACGTGGATATGGCAGCGAGTTAGGATTAATAAATTATATTGTGTTTGAAACACAACTTTTAAGTTTCATTTTTTTTTAAGACATTATTTAGGATATGTTTTATGTCAATGCAATTATTCTTTAGTAATAAGATTTCGCAATTAATTATTGAAGTTAAAACCGATTTTTATTTACTTAATGAGTAAAATCGTTTCTTATTACTATTTAAGTCTCCATAAAAAAAAAAATCAAATTTTATTCAGTGACACTTGAATAGTCAAGGATTCGGGTCGTCACAACATTTCCTCCCCTACCCTTCGCCCTTTATCCGATTTGAATTTTTGCCCCACACTTAATAAAAGAAAGCTTCATCTATGATGGTTCCTAGTCGTAGTGGTTAAGATTGCGAGGAGCCGGGGAAACTAAATACTGAGTGAAAAATCATCCTAATAATCACAATCTTTCCACATGTTTAACTGTACAGACCAAATGTGAGGCAGGAGGAAACTTGAGTTGAGAGACACAATGCAATTCTCATGCATGCTAGAGCATCTTAGAAGTTCTGAATTGGCAAAATCTAAGGAAAAGCTCCTATGAAATTAGACAGAAGTCCAAATTTTATGGTACTCTATGCTCTAAATTAAAAAAATTAAAAAATAAATATATCTAAAGAATATTTTCATTGCAACAAAATAAAAATTGCTTGACAACGTTAAATTTCTGGTGTTATTTTAGTTTTAGTAGCCATACTATATTCAACCAGGGTTTTCACAACCAACAAGAATCCATGTTACTGCATTCGATAGAGAAAAAAAAAAGCGAAGAAATAGATATCTTCCTTTCTAAAAAAAAAAAATGAATTCATAAAATACAGCTAACTATAGTCTGCTCATTTCATTTTAGACTAGAAATTGAATCCTTTTCATTTTACCTTGTCAACTACTAATAAGAAATCGGAAAGAAATTTCCTTGACTAAAGCTGAATTCTACTTTCACTAGAGGCATCTGGATAATGTCAGGTTACGATTACAACGCATTATCCCTTAAGATTGCATCAAAGCTTCGTGCAGAAGCTGAAATATGTATGATCATGAAAAGAGAGTGTAAATATTTTTCGAAAATTACAATCAATCTCCTAGATATGAGTTCGAACTAAGTCTCAGGTTAGCTATTTTTTCCCTATCTACTACATTTAATTAAGACAGGTCGCAATTGAGGAAAACCCAATGGAAGATAATGAGTCTGGTAAAAGTATAACTATATTGCTTAAAGGGATATACCTATTTTTTTTTTTACTCTGGCCAATGATCCAATCTCCAAAAGCCCTTTATTAATTACAATAGAAACCAACCATCTCGTAACTTAAAGACTACCTAACAGCTTTGTGGTTTAATCTCTACTCACCTCGCACCACCCAAAAAAATAAAAATAAATAAAAAAGAGGAAACAGATGCCAACATGTACATCAGCCCAACTCATTTCTACAGCATTATGATGATGCAACAATCAAATTAGTCCTCATCTCGTTCGCTCTAATTACCCAATCACTCCCGAACCGAACATGAAACCTCGCTTTTATTCATTCCCTTCACATGTGTGCTGAGACGCTGTGTTTTTGGCTTAATAGATTTTACAGTAGGACTGATCTGTGTTTGTGAAAAGGATAAACATGCTACAGTTGCATCAAGCAAGGATCTCTCAGGTTTTGATTAATTATGTCCAATTTTGTAAAAATACAGATCTTTTCTTTTTAAATAGAAAAAGTTGAAACTTAGAGCAGCAGCCAAGTTAACCAGAGTCAGAACAAAGCTACAGCTGCAAAAGCACACAATCAACCCAAGAATTTTCCTTTAAGCAGCCTGAAAAATGACTAAACATGCTAAAAAGCTTACCATGAGAGGATTCAACATCCAGAATAAGGTCGAGTGCATAATCATAATATGGAACTTGACCGCTCAACCCACAAAGGTTGAAATCATCTTGAATGTATTCATCGTCAACTTCACAAAATAACTCGTTTCCCCGCAAGTTGCAAAACCATGAAATCCAGGATGTATCGTCCCCATCTGAACCACTAACATCAGATTCTTCACTATCTGTTTCAGATTCGTCTGAAAAGGAGGTTAACGTCAGCATTACAATCTGATTTCCCTTGATCAAAACATATGCATAAATCTATGTTATACACCATCTCAACATACATGCATTATGCATACATGGTCAGAACTATCAATATTGCAATATACATTACTAATCTATCAACAAACGTAAGCGTTTTTGTATATTCTAATTGTATCCGTATACCAGAAATATGAGGAGTAATGTTTCATATTTTGAGATACATGGCAAGCAATTGAAATACGATGATAAAAAAGTTTGATTTATGCTGATAAAAGCTGAAAGCCATCACTACTGCACAAAACTCCCAAAATTATAAAACGTCACCATTCATTTCATTTTAGCGACGCACAGACAATAAACACATGAAACCCCATCAACAACATTGCTGATATGACTTGGCATTTGACATCCTTCCATTCATTTGTTAGCAAACAAAAATTTAATTCACACCGCCGTATACACGTAAACTATTTTAACTACAGACTTCCATATTCTCAACTCTTTTCCACAAAATTTCACATCAGACTCGACCAGAATCAAAAAGCAAAGTGAGCTTGTAAACAGATTAAAATACTGCCTTAAATTCCAACTCCACTTCAATGCTACACTCCAGCAAAGCTCTAAAGCGAAATTAGTTTAGTTCAGGATCTAGAGAACGCCAGCAACAGAACACTTTTTACTAAAAAATAAGTAAAAACTGAAGTATCCGTAAAATGAAATTGGTTTTTGAAAAGGATTCTTTACTTTTAGCAAATAAATATTTTTTGAAAATAAAATAAAAACTTTTCAAGATTGCAACGAAAAACATAAATCCATTATCAATCTTCCAATCAGAACAACCAGCTATATTTCCTCTAAAAAGGCCACTAGAAATTCCAAAAAAAAAATTTGCACAAACCATAAAATTAACCACAAAATCCAATAATAAAAAAATCACATACTGTTAGAGAACTTGTTCTTGCTGGTGGCAAGGGTGGACGAGGAGCGAGTGTCACGTTGATCGAGATGCTTCCCAGCGGCGGAGGGTACGGCGACGACCGAGGGCTTGTTCCTGGAGGTGGAAGGTGAAGACTTCTCCAAGTGCTTGTCCAACGCATCGTTGATTCGCTTCCGATCCAGTAAGTCGCCTCCCTTCGATGACCCCCCTCCCACTCGATCTCTATACATATTTATCTAACTTAATATCACTACTTCCTAGTATTTGTATGTGCACGAATCAAAGCAATATATATGGGATTTCAGGATTTTCTATGACTGGATTTGCAGAGAGACGGAAAGAACTAGGGTTTTCTTTCGATTATATGGAGAAAAGGAAAGAGGGCTCAGGTGAAGTGGTTTTTTTTTTTTTTTCCTTCAATTTTTGTAATTTCACTGACGTCAATGGAGGTTTTAAAGCCAACATATGGCCTCGAATTCCCATTTTTAATCATGCGTTATTTCAATAAAGGCTTATTAGCATAAAACGTCCCTACGTTTGACAGTTAGTGTGCAAAACATCCCAACGTTTCATTTTTTTGCATTTTCGCCTCTATTTCAACGTTTCAGTGTGGAAAACGTCTTTTTCACTATTTTTTAGTGTAAAATGACCAATTTACCCTCAAATTTAAATAAAACAAAGAAAATGAAATGAAAAATAAAAAAAATAAATTGTAATTATACTCCCAAACTTTTTAAAAAGTGCAAGTGGATCCAAAAGTCTTATTAAAAGGCTTAAGCACAAAACGTCTCTACGTTTGACACTTAATGCGGAAAACGTCCATACGTTTCAAACATGTTTGTATTTGCTCAATAACACAAAATGTCCCTACGTTTGACACTTATTGCATAAAACATCCTTACGTTTCATTTTTTTTTACATTTTCGTCCTTATTTCAATGTTTCATTGCGGAAAAAACGTCATTTTCACTATTTTTCAATGTAAAATGACCAATATACTCTCATATTTAAATAAAAGAAAAAAAAGGAAAATAAAAATAAAAATAAAAATAAATTACAATTGTACTCCCAAACTTTTTAAAAAGTGCAAATGAGTTCAAACAGTCAAACCATTAGTCTTCTCCTCCTCCCTTAGCTTTATTCTCTCTCCACCACCTAAACCACCAGACCCCACCACCATTCAAATCATCTCACCTCCCTCTACGATCCTTCATCACCTAAACCACCAGATCCCACCACCATTCAAACCATCTCACATCCCTCTACAATCCTGGGGCTGATAGTTGTGGCCAGCATTAACGGTTTAAATGGTGGGGTCTGGTGGTTTAGGTGGTGGAGGGAGGATAAAGTTAAGAGATGAGGAAAAGATTGATGGTTTGAATGTTTTAATAAGATTTTTTGAACTCATTTATTTTTATTTTCCTTTTTTTTTATTTAAATATGATAGTATATTGGTTATTTTACATTGAAAAATAGTGAAAATGACGTTTTTCCGCAATGAAACGTTGAAATAAGGACGAAAATGTAAAAAGAAATGAAACGTAAGGATGTTTTACGTAATAAGTGTCAAACGTAGGGACATTTTGTGCTATTGAGCAAATACAAACATGTTTGAAACGTAGGGACGTTTTCCGCATTAAGTGTCAAACGTGGGGACGTTTTGTGCTTAAACCTTTTAATAAGACTTTTGGACCCACTTGCATTTTTAAAAAAGTTTGGGAGTATAATTACGATTTATTTTTTTATTTTTCATTTCATTTTCTTTGTTTTATTTAAATTTGAGGGTAAATTGGTCATTTTACACTAAAAAATAGTGAAAAGGACGTTTTCCACACTGAAACGTTGAAATAGGGGCAAAAATGCAAAAAAATGAAACGTTGGGATGTTTTGCACACTAACTGTCAAACGTAGGGACGTTTTGTGCTAATAAGCCTTTCAATAAAACAATTTTGTATATGAACAGTGAATGCATAATTTTTTTCGTAATTTTAATTCACGTATTCTTCATTAAAAAAATACTTTATTTTTTATATTTAAAATTTATGACCATATATTTATTATAGCCGCACTTCAATATTTCCAAAAAAAAATTTAAATCGGTTAAAACATATATTTATAACCTAAAATATTGAATCAAACGTGTAAAAAAAAAAAAAAAAAACCCCCCGCTCAGGCAGCTTAGCTGAGCCGAGCCATAAGCCATTCGGCTCGGCTAGACCTTTGGCTTGTGAACAGTAAAACATACTTCCTCTTTTAATATAGTTATAGATATACTAGGTGCAAGCAACGTGCAATACACGTTTGCTTAGTTTATATTTAATAGTTTTGTTTAAGAATTAATTTGTTATTAATGAAAATGTACTTTTTTTGGTTAATTAAATAATTAATGATGTAATGTTTATGTAATTGATAAATAATTAAATAAAGTGCTTCTCTTTGTCATCTCCAACCCAAAATCACAAACAGAAAATTCAAGGTATGTTAAGGGGTAAGAAGATGAGTTTACTTAAACTCCATTTAATTTTTATTAATGTAGAATGAGAATGAAAAATATAGCCGTTATTGAACCACACTCAAGAGATAGAAATTCAAAATTGATGTGATGGATAACGGTCATATTTTTCATTTTTATGGGTTTTTAATGAGAAACAAACGGAGGCTTAAACTTTTTGCATGACTTAAGTCTTTA